>CM067348.1:17318558-17359232 GCA_034190875.2 Urechis unicinctus
TTCATCATAAATTAATACAAATACCTGCACTGGCAGTCGATAAACTTGACTCAGTACCGACGGTGTCACTTTCTCAATACTTTCGTGATGTATCGCTTAGGTACTACTTGAACTTTGCGAACCTCATATATACCACTGAGTCACCAACAGTTACCGACAAGACACTAAAATATATGATAGACTACTCCCATTAGATTGTTTATCAGCCGTTGCCGATCATACACATTGCATATAAATCTCAATGTAAACAATAACTTCATTCGGACTGAAGAATCGCATCATACTTTCAGCACTTCATGCCCGTTCCTATTCTCACGTTATTATACACATCATGTCAACACTTGCCTGCCGCAACACCAGCCAAACATTATCAGATTCTAAACATCAGTATTTTAATCTAGTAGTCATTATGAATAAGTGACTCAACCGTCAATTTTAATCAGCGTTTTATAACTGTTACAGCGATGCAAGCTCATCACATAAACTTGCACTTTAACGACGTAGTTTATCTTATTACTACCTGCCAAACCACTCTTTAATTGACTACGTAGGTCAAGGATAGCGTACATACTATATCTATCATATGCAGGCATATCCCAGTGGACACAACACGTGGAATCCACGTGGAAATCATGTGGATTTTTGGTGAATTGGTGGATCCACGAGTTTTCACGTGATATCCACGTGGATTCCACGAGTATTAATCACGTGGAATTGACGTGTCAAAAACACGTGGAAAAGACGTGTATTTTAGGACCCATTTGTAAATTATTATTTAAATATTCGTTTTTTCAGTTTATACCAGAAATATGGCCATGTGTTAACCTGACAGCCCCAGCTAGGCTTGTGCTAGATATGCCAAGATATAGTGGGTTTCACAACTTTTGGTGCTATCGATCTATGAGCTTTGGGGATGATGACGGTTTTTGGCTTTCATCTGCTTAGTTACTATCGTGACAGGGGTCTCCTGGAATGATGAGTCGAAATTCAGGTGAGATACTCTCCAAACGTAGGCGAGGTTCGAACCCGTGACCTGCTGGTCCGTGGTGGAGACCCCACCGGGGGTTAACTGCTAACCGCTGATTGGCGCGATTTGCTGCAGTTTTGGAAAGTTGAGAATTCGATCATTTGCTATATTTTTGACAGTTTCTAAGTTTACAAGTGAGTCATATTCAAATGTTATTCTTTCAATGAAAATAAGTTTACTCGAGTAGCTGTACAAAAACTGCTTGCCGTATATAATGTCTTCATGGTTTATGATTTTATGCTCATTGGTGCATGAAACCTGTATTATCGCTCTCAGCGAAGTGCCAGCCGTTGCAGCTAGTTAGTTGCAGCGGAAAGGCTGTAGGCACGCCTCGTGGTTTTTTGGAGGCTTGCTCCTTAATACACCACAACCATCTTATACACACGCAATGGTTCATCTGTTGACTGTTCCTCCATCTCACAGTCATCGTTCATCTGTCAGTGCATCTCACAGTCATCGTTCATCTGTCAGTCTAGCTCTGGTGTAACGGTAACATGAATTTATACCAGACGTCTTGTAGGGCTACTGTCAGTCCATCTCACAGTCATCGTTCATCAGTCAGTCCATCTCACAGTCATCGTTCATCTGTCAATCCGTTCCACACGGTCGTCATCGCTCATTTGTCACTCAGTCCCACAGTCATGGCTCATCTGTCACTCATTCTAGCAGTCGTTGGTTGAGCAATGATGGTTTTCCTTTAACATAAGTGCACATTTGTGAATATTTTCTTTAAATATTTTCTCTGTTTTAATGCTGCTATTGAGAAAGGTATTATTTATGAGTTTGTAGTCAGCAGCATAGTAATTGAACACTGCATAATTTGTTTGTGCACAGGTTTTCAGGAGCGCTGCCTCTCCTGCCTCTGCAAATCAGGGATATACTGAACAGGCAGGAGAGGAGAGAGCTGGCCGATAGTGGCAAAATGCTTCCTGAAGCTGTGCAGATGAACAGCACTGAGGAACTGCAACATTTAAATGAGCAGTTTATGGACAACCAGAGAAAGAATTTGTGGGTATGTAAAATTGCATTTTTTTTTAAGGAGGAGTGGGCATTAGATCTAATAAACAGCAATGAAATATTTTCCAAATGTCACATTTTTGTGTCAGTTTCAGAAGTGTATGAAAATCATTGTGCAGTGTCCGGGATACGATGAACGATTTGACAAGCAGGTGAGATTCTCTATGTATATGTATATGATGTAAATCCATGATCCAAACAACTTGCACTTATGCATTTTGTCTGAATTGGCAATGTTTTCATGCACCAATTGTATTCATTCAGACATATTGCTTGCAGATTAATCACTAATTCCCTGCAGTGCAAGCTTAACATGAACGGGTCAGGTGACAAAGCCAGCATTGAGAAAATGGCACTCTGCAAATTAGTTGTCGGTAGGTTCACCAATGGCTTATTACTTGGAAGTCCAGGATAGTTTTTGATTTTAATGATACACATTAGCTAATGAAAGTCAGTTGTATGATGTATGAAATTATATAGCTTATATTGTCCTCTTTGTACTGTGCAGAAAGTGTAGTGAAGAGTCATGGGTTCACCGAGGCTGCTGTTAATGTCTTTCTAGCCAACCGACTAAGGAATGCACCCAAGAGAAGTTTAAATATTGCCTATTGGTAATGATTGTTGATTTACTCACACATTTATATTTTTCATAGATTTGACTAGATCGTTTACTTAAAGAGCCACTTACATGCAAAATCCAAATTTGTGTTGTCATCTAATTATGAAGATGATTTTGTGACATTTTGACAACAGTATGACTGAGATGTCATAACTGGTTGCCGAGATATTACCGATCAAACTCGCAGACTTTCCTGTATGAAGTCATCAAACTCATTCACTCACTTTCGTTTAGTGGTTTACTGATGAAAGCCATTTACCCAGACGAATTTGACTGATCTGTGTCAATTAGGTGACGTCACCCAGAAAGTCACTTAAAAATTATCATCAAAATGCGATAACAAAAATTCGGTTTTGCATTTCAGTGGCCTTTTAAGTACATTTTATAATTTGCATTTGATTAGGGTGAAAGTAAATCATGCTATATCTGTGTATATTCATGATGCTCATGCATGTAGTGACCGGTTTAATGTGTTTCATGAACAAATCTGCCTTTTTCCACTAATTTGTTGCCTTTGTATGTTGACATTTGCTCGTAATGTTTAAAACATGTTTAATATTGTTATTTGTGATCATGTAGCACTTATAGTTGGATATTTCTGAGAAATAAATGTACTTGGTTCAATGATCTTGTGAAATATATTAAAAAACAAAAAAATTACTAAAGAGGAAGTAAAAACCACCTGAATACAGATATTTTGTATCGTTGAATTTAGGTGGAAGAGCACACGTGTTTTCCAGGTGTCCATATCCACGTGAATTCAACTTGCCTTTTACGCGTATTATCTACGTGAATTACACCAGTTTCTCCACGTATTTTCCACGTGGATTCCACGTGTTGTGCCCACTGGGATGGCTGTATATTCGTTATCATTCTCGTATAATTTCGCACCATTTTATGAAAAGTATTTTTGGATGAGTGTGCTTTTTGGGCTGAACCGTTTTTGGGTATTAATTTGTTCATATTTATATGCAATAGTTCACAGCAATTTGCATTCTCATTGTCGTAGTCTTCATCAAGTTTATGTTTCTTTCCCACCCTTGTAGCGCGACTCAACAGAGTTTGGCTTGACTCCAGGTTTTGATTACGACAATAAACCCTAAATTGTATCTTTGCCTGGAAAAACAAAATATAATTTCAACAAAGACTACTGCTAGATTAAATGCTCTAAGACGAACGGTACACATTAAGCATGAGGAATTTACATCGCTTCTTGATTGAAATATAAGAACTTAAAACATGCCTATGTAGGTAATTACCAGTTATTGTGATCGCGCAAATAGCTTTCTTTTGTTGAAGAGCAATAGGAGAAACACACTCGAGTTAACACATCGCATAAAAGCTGTACGGTTCATGCAATCATTCTCCGACCTTTTCCACATGATGACTAGCATAATAGCAACGACAATGATGAGGCCTGTACCATGCAATACAGAGCACGAACATGACAACAGGTGTGTAATGGTATCATTTAGTAACCAATGTCATTGGGTATCAATTATGTGGTGTACAATGTATCGACAACTATTGAACTGACTGAAGATAATACAAACGCATCAGGGCAAATAATTAACTTTATAATTCCAATTTGGATCAGTTAACTTTTAATGCTGATTTAGGTCCACAATTGTTGCTAGCAAAATCACATAAGGGAGACATATCCTAAACATGTGAATAAAGTAAACATTATGGCAGCATACAATGAAAACCACATCCAACATGCCAGATATTCAAGATACTGTATGTAGCAACATTCTCCGAATCTGAAACAGACTAACGCATATTAATTAGCAGGCACACGGCACAGACAACCAGATGTCATCCATTAAGTTGACCACGGCGTAATCGTGGTCGTGGCTGGTGTGTCTTGTACCCATTTAAAGAACAACATATCTGTCTCTTTACCTGTTTACAAAGTATATTTAACCCTGTGTGTTGCTGGCAGCTATAAGAAAACAGATATAGTGATATATTATGTGGCTACTGGTAGTGGTCAATAACCGCCATCTTTGTTGCCATTTCAAAACTCCATTCATATCTTTTTCCCTGCATTAGCCAACCTACTAGCTGTACTGTTAATATCACTTGTAATGTTCACGTCCGGTGCGTGCAAATTTCTACCATGATGTTGTTTGACTGTGATAGCGAGCTCCATACCTTGTAGCAACAGTGTGGTTCTCCAAAATGCAGCAGGTGCGATTACCTACAAACGTCTCTGTAATTACACGGCATATAAAATCGCTCAGAAGAGAATATTTGCATGCTAAGTATGGAAATAGCCAGCATTTGAAGGCTACCATCATATACGATAACAGCTGAGAACCTGTGTGGCAATTTCATGCTGTTATGCATGAAAGCATGCGCTATGTGTGCAGGGATGTAGGTGCGCAAACTTAATTTGCACGACCATGGATAATTGCGTTAGTTAAATATCCTGCACCATGTGACCTCACCAGCGTCACTGTTCACACCATCATCATCATTTGTTTGGCGTTATCTCACTCCTCCACTTAATCATTAATGGTCGGGCCAGGTGGATTAGTGCTTTAACGTCCAAAGTTTGGTGGTATGATTCAGAGGTGAGACCTAACACGTGACTTGCCATGTGGCACTTCAGGGGTGTTCTGTAACTACCGCATAACGCACCCTGACCCAAGGCGTCGCAATATCACTTGGTTTTTGAAATGACGTAAACCCCCAATATATAATATCTTTTGGTTGTCATTATATGCATCACCTTGTAAATAAAAAAATGATAAGTGATATGTATAAGCAGAATTTGAATAGAGTGGATTGATTTGGTGAAATTATATGATGAATACTGCATTAAGATATCATTTTCATCTTCAAATAAATCATTAAACCTACCGAAGTTCCCTATACACTCCACAGGCGTTGATGAGGTCATGACGACACTGCCTTCATCACTCCCAACGACTAGCTCTTTTGAACCAAGTGGAGCTTGCACTCCCTCTTGACAAGGGAGTACCCGATCGACTGTTGGTTTGTTGGGCTACAAACGGCCAATGAACAATGTTGTAATTCATATAATACGGTAATGGCCAAATAAGTAAGCAGCCAGTTCCACATGGAAATGGACTTGTTCAGTATCGCCACACGATGTTTACTCTACAAACCCCGTGTGTTTACTTCCATTGCGTACACCAGGCCGATATGAGTTCGTCCGCATTTGTATTTTTCTAAAGCGTCCATAATTCCTGGTTGTTAATAAAGACCGAGTTGGTATCACTCGCCATTGGAGCATGCATTTTGTCCACAGGTTCTGCTGTCATGATATCTTGTTGTAGCTTCTATACACACTAAAGTAATAAAAACACAAAATTAAACAATTGTGGTCTGAAAAGGAAAGGATTTTCCAAATTTTAGATAATACCTCATGAAGTTTCTGGTATAATGGATCTGGTAACTGTGCTGCTGGTTCATTTTGAGGTTCTGTCCTATATAGACCTCAACTCGCCTAACTCTGACGCCGATCAGATATTTCGCAGAAACAAACGCACCACCAAGCCAATGTCAACACTGAACCAACTGTACAAAATCGAATTAAAAACTCATTTTATCTGCAACAGCATATATCATTTGGTAATGAGTAATCTTATTGGACGGATATTACGCCGCGATCGCATCGTCAAAATAGCTACGTTACATATCAGCGGTTATGAGGGAGAAGTTTTTAAAAAGACCCAATAAACTTTAACTGTCCGACATTTATATATATAAAGCATGATTCGCCAAATAGCCCTGCGTATATCAGCGCACTTCTGGGGATTTCACCACATAACTAGCTCAGCCTCAGATGAACGTTATACTAACATAAGCCTCCACACTGGTCCATATGTACGTACACGTCAAGCACGCGGTGTTATTCTGTGAGTTTAATGTGTTTATCTTGTCTTTAGTTAACATTTGCAGATCGTAGAATCATTTACCTAAAATGAATCATCTGCTAACACAATGATTAACGCGTGTTTCAGACTTCATTGCGGTTCTGTTAAAGCCGCTCTTAGGCATAAGTAACTCAAAATTTCTCGGCTGTGTGGAAGAATCCAATAAAACACGTTGTTTTGCTGCATATCACGACGACGAAACCGATAGAGGTAACGCGAGTATGTGGTGTAGAGCTAGAGATTCTTACTTGGCCTCAATTAACAACCAGGAAGTCTCGTCACTCGTGAATTCATCGTCAGACGGATTCGCCTGGATCAGTCTGATGTTATCACAGGATGTTAACATGGGGTATGAGTGGAGATCGGTTAACGAGTCCGTAACGACAGACGACCGCCTGCTTGCCACATTGGCCAACAGCTCATTTCCTTCCTGCTTAATATTTGTATCCGCCCATGGGTTTGCTGCTGAACCATGTACAGAGAAGCATGGCTTTTTCTGTAGCTCAGCCTTGGAATCAAATGATACCTACGGTTTGGTTTCTGATTTTCTTATTGTTTATTGCAATTAGATGAGCTCATTATGAAACGGCCTTTACATCCTGGCCATTGTTATCAATATATATTGAAAAGCAAACGTTTTTTATATCACACAGCTGGTAAGGCCATGGTATTTTCTATTTGCTTTGTAAGTTTTGATGGTATCACAATATTTTCAGGGGGATGCGTTGAGAATGGCACGTGTTACATTATGGTGAACAGCACTGGGGCAAGTTGGTATGGAGCTCGCTCTTACTGCAGAACACATCATGGTGGCGATCTGCTTGCACCGCAAATCATTCTCAATGATGCTATAAACATCACCGCCAAGCTTTTGGGCGCTACAACACTCAAGTTATGGATGGGGGCCTCGAATGCGATGTGGAATTGGCAACATGGCGACGGTAATTAGATGTTAGTGGGTGTACTACGGGCAAAATGACATCACATTCACTACATGTTGTGACTGATAACATCATCATCATTCAGTAGCAAAAGAATATATATCGTATTGATGAAGACGCAAGCGTGGGGGAGATGATCTTCAGTAACTGGGCACCTGCACTTCCCATAGATAATAACGACTGCGCTGTGGTGAACCTGATAGATAGCATGTGGTTGTCAGTGCCGTGTACGGGTGGCGCGTATGCTTATGTGTGCGAATCTGATAAGCATGGTTTGTAATAGGCTCATTTCTTTATTTCCAAGTAAAAAAGCGCTATTGGATATTGATTGTGACCTCATGGAACATAACAACATTGAGTTACATTAACATATTTAACTGCTGCTTGTTACCAATTGTCAGAAGCCGAGCAATATTGTGATTAATTGTTGCTACTTTGCTGTGCGGCAAGTAGACTTGTCGCGGTACAACAACAGCGAAGTGTGCAGAGAATTGACTTGCTTTGTTATAACCATGCTTGAGTGGTTATTGGTTGATTTAACTCATCATCTGTAGTGATTGGTGTTCTCTGTTCAGTCACCTTTATAACCACAAAAACACTGACTCCGTCAACAGCTGCGCCCGCAAGGGATTCTACAGTCAACAGCCATCAATTGCGTAAGCTTTTACATGAATCACGAGCCTGTTGTTAGCATAGATAACATTAAGGTCATCGTTGTACAAAATTAAGCAAGATATATAATTACTGATACCACCCACACTGAATATAAGTGGCCTGTTAATATATGTGTTTGTGTCACATATTCCTTCATGACCAAAATACCAGCGATTGTGTCAACTATGGCGCCAACAATGACACCAGAGGACAACTGGCATCCAGGTCTTTCTTTGATCATGAATTATTCGTTTACTATGACTCAATTTACGTCTCCTGTATCTAAAAATTCGAAACCTCAAATAACTGCTGGGATCTTCATTTCCTGTAAGTGATGATGGTTTGATGTTATTATACGAGGCAGACTGTCCGAAGCCATTGTGAATTAAGGCGCAATATGATAGTTACCTGT
This sequence comes from Urechis unicinctus, assembly GCA_034190875.2. Classification (NCBI taxonomy): domain Eukaryota; kingdom Metazoa; phylum Annelida; class Polychaeta; order Xenopneusta; family Urechidae; genus Urechis; species Urechis unicinctus. The sequence continues at coordinate 17,327,137 of CM067348.1, forward strand.
GGCATTCTTCAGTCTATTTAGCGGTCATCGGTGGGTGCCTTGCCGTCATCATCATTGTCGCTATCATAATATGTGCCTTAATTATAGGGTAAGTATGTAAGATATATAGCAACTCTTTATACTATGACAAATTATTTCTTGTCGCTTTTCTATATTATTTAATTGTTCAAAAATAATTGTTGAAATTGTTCTCCATCTGATCATTACGATATGAATATAATTCCTTGCGTTAGAAGGAAGAGGAAAAAGAGAAATGAAGCCGTTGGGGGTAGCTCCAGCACAACAGAGTACACCACTTCCCCTATTGTAACTACTGGATTAGCGCTTACACGGAGTCCTTATGAAGACGTGCCTGACTTTACATCTAATGAGATGCAATCGGTTGCGATGATGACAGCTAAGGACGATTCCGTGGTACATAATCCTTCTATGAATGGCACCCGATCTTCATCAAGTGATGAGATTCCGATGAATGGAATCCAATATAAGATAAGCAAAGATGGCGACCTGTACGCTATCCCGGTAAAGGTGAGCAGCAATGGGGTACAAAGTCAACAATGGAGCAAAGAGAGTGAGGAAGAAAAGGGTGAAACAGGGATACAGTTATTCGACCAAGATCAATGCCACAATAACGTGAGCCGGGAAAGAGGTAAACAGGGTGCAGATTGTGAGGGACAAGAGATGAAAGCTGATACGCTGTCAGGGAAAAGAGAGAATACAGTTAGCGGCGAGGAAGACCAGGATATTTACAAAGAAGACCAGGATATTGCCAAGGGAGAGACGGATTGTGATACAGGTGCCCAAGAGATCAAGGAAGAGAGCCCAGAACCCAGCAGATACATTCGGGAAAGCAACCTAGAGAGTGAGGTCGATAGCCAACGGAGTCAACAGAGTGACGAAGATGAGCAGGAGTCAGAGAAGGACGACCTAGAGGAGAAAGACGGTGTAGGCCATTATAGTGGAGGACTACGGAATATCTGAGAAGACGATGACGTATGTGATTAGACATTAAAAAACGTGGTTGTTAGTGACTACTACAAAACGACATAGTTTGTAAATAAATATTAAGAGTAATGATAGGGAAATAAAAGTGGGTTATAAAGCATTGCTACATTGAGAGGCACAGGTATAAGTTTAACTGTTAGCATACGGATGTCAGTTACATCAATATTCGGTGTCAATGCTCAAAGGATGACCCATCATTGATTGGCGCAAATATATGAGAGCCACGACCTATTCGATATTTTTGTTTATATTTTATGAAATATGCTTGTTGGTTTATATTGGCGTTGCACATAATTGACCAAGTTCTGCATTTTTCAAGCTTATGGTAGCTTTTTCAAACAATGAATTACACCAGATAGATGTTGTTTTGAAGAATGTTGGGTCACTATACCATCATCCTTATAACGTTGTTATTGTCGACATAATTGTCATCATAGACGCCATTATGGCTTTGAGCGGCATGGTGGAATTTGCATATCTATTTCAACAGTATTTTATTATCAGTCGTGGGGAGCCATTTACAATTCACATGAAGCACTTAGTCTCCATTGCTCGTTTATCCCAATGTCCCTTCTTTGTCTTCAAAGATACTGTGCAGGGAAATTGCTGTCTCGCTCCCGTCCCGCAGTTATCAGCTTCACAGAATCCTCTACAGCCTACGGTGTTATCGTAATGGCAAATGTGTCGATGATTTGTGCTGCATTTAGCTTCTCCACTGAGCGTTCGACCGATCTTCGTTTCTGTGACATTTTGCATAAATTGGTGGAAATCTGTCTGCTAGTAACCTGTCTTTCTGAAAAACCTTTATGTTTCTTTGTGCCTTGTTTGTGTATCTCATTTAGTCATGCTAACACACTGATGCCATTCATTCATCCATGCTAATAAATAATCGCTAATGTGGTGAGCCATAAGTTTTCTAGCAAACCGATTGTGGGGGACTTTATCAAACGCTTTTTGAAAGTACCAATAAATAGCATACACAGAACCCCCAACATCTAACATGTAAGTAACATCCTCTAGGAAAAACAAAAGGTTGTTGAGGCAAGAGCGTTTGCGCAGTTTGTTGGAGTAACTCGGTTTAAGACATAGATTTTGTATTTTAAAAAATGGAGGTCGGGACACGACTGATGACACTTAGATAGATTTTACACCAAGGTAAAGCTGTTTATTCCAAACCTCAACCCTTGATAAAAAACAAGTCGCTGCAAAACGATATTGGACCCGGCAGTGTTCCGGCGTCAAAGCTCAACAATCGCTCTTGTGTGTACTCCAGTCGCGTGGCGGCGACATGCTCGTTAATCAGAAATGTCGTTTGAACGTGTTGGCTTGCTCAGCTCTGTACGATCGTTGTCGTAATGCCTCCGACGTCCATCTCTGGTCATTACACCCTCGCGCTTTTCAACATTGAAACTATTGCTACTATCTATCTCTCCCTCTCTCTCTCTCTCTCCCCATGTTTCTCTCTCTCTTAATCTACCTCTCTTTCTCTATCTCTTTCGCACTCTCTCTTCCTCACTTTCTCATGGCCCTTTCAATTTCTCTTTCGCTCTCTCTTTCTCTCATCCTCTCCTTTTTTTTCTCGTTCTCTCTATCTTTCTATCTCTCTTCCACATCCGAATTGCCCATCTCACTCTTTCTTTTGCTCTTTCTTACTCTGCCTCTCTCAATCTCTCTCTCTCTCTCTCTCTCTCTCTCTCTCTCTCTCTCTCTCTCTCTCTCTCTCCCTATCTCTAGATTATTACCAACTCTTACTGAACTCTAGGGCGCCTCGTGTGACCATAGTACGGTTATATATCGCCTATCGATTGGGTCATTGCATATTCACTATGGGCAGCATAGCATAGGACGCAATGCTAAAACTGACAGCCACAGTAATTTTTTTCATTTAGGAGCGGTGTTGCAAAAGAATCGCCTTACTTCCTCATTCAAATGCAAATTTAGGCTTTGGGCTCTCTTTGTTGGGTCGCGTTCGTTTGCGTGCAATAAAAGAGCCTCGGCTAAAGCGAACAATCTCTCGTATAGCGGTATCAACTTTCCAGCCTTAACAAAATAGTCCCTGCTTAACTTACGTTTAAAGCCAACGCCGCTGTCGGTGATAGAGAAAGTGCGTCCAGAATTGTGACGATTGGTTGTGAATTGCCGCCTTTGGCCGCTTATTATGAATGCGAGTAGAGGAAATCAGACCAGTGTGGTTACGACTCGGCGCACAGAAGCTCAGCATTAGATGTGTATAAATATTAGTGACGTTGTCGAAGAAAATATACCGAGACAGTGGATATCCAGCACGCAAGGCACCATTTATATATATATATATATATATATATATAGAGAGATATATATATATATAGATAGAGATAGAGATATATATATATATATATATAGAGATATATATATATATATATATATATATCTATATGTATATAGATATATATAGATTTCTATATAGTATATATATCTATATATATTATATATAGAGATATATCTATATATATAGATATATCATATATCTAGATCTAGGGATATATATATCTATATATCTATATATATATCTATATTTCTATATATATGTATATATATATCTATATATATATATATATATCTATGTATATATATAAATATATATATTTGTGTGTACATATATCTGTGTGTATATATATATCTGTCTATCTATATATTTATGTATATATATCTCCATATCTATATATATGTGTGCCTATATCTATATATATATCTATCTATATATATATATATATATCTATATATATATATATATGTATATCTCTCTCTCTTTCTATATATCTCTATCTCTCTCTATCTGTATATATATATGTGTGTATGCATGTGTGTATAAGTTTGTGTGTGTGTGTGTGTATGTGTGTGTGTGTGTGTGTGTGTGTGTGTGTGTGTGTGTGTGTGTGTGTGTGTGTTCGTCAGTATGGAAACGAATCTGTGGAAATAGCCACTACCAAAGCCGCTATGGATCTGCTAGTTACTGCAATGATAGATGCAGTGGTAACGCATACGAACGATGTGGGGGAGGGGGGGCTACTGTATTGATACTTACGTGATGATAATATTCAGACAATATGCAAGATCCTACTTGATATTGTTGTGCGACAAATATTAAATTTTTTTCAGTCGACTTGTCCATCAACCGCATAGTACAGGGGATCTCCCTTGCACAATTATTATGCATTATGATATTGTTTGCTTCCCTCAACCTCTACATATGTGTTTCCCGGGGATGATGTACAATAATTGATACAGTATTCTCTCGTCATGCTGTGATAAGTATATGTGTCGTAAGAGCTCAGAACTCTTGAACTTGAGGCTTTGTATAGTCAAGGTATTTTGCACATCGCAATCGATTATGCCGCACACATAAGTATAATCATGAACTGATTCATATTAACTTTTACTCAAAATCCCTTTGGGTCTGCAATACACCAAATGCAAAGCGCACAATACTCCCATCATTGTTCTCACAGTGCGTCCTTACTTACTTACGGCTAACATTACATCCATAGAAGGGAGAATAGAGAAATTCAACGACAAAGACTTATCGTTGGGATAATTTTGTTCCATTGACATGCCGGCATGGGATTAGTATCGATACCTGGTTATAAGTTAATGGGGTGGACATGGGTGATTCAAATTGGGATAGAGAACACCGCCATCGAGTGGTGGGAGAAGGATAAAAAAACGCATATCAGGAATAGGTATGATGGAATAGGGTAATAAGACAGAGAGATAGGGTTATTCAGTGGAGATGATATGGAATACCATGGGAAGTTACAGTGCGTATGAGAAAATGACGAGGAAAGCCCATCAACGGGAGATTGGTAGGAGTGTTGATTCAATGGCAATGTCATTTTGATACCATCACGTACAATACAATACTTTATGCAATGGAGGATTGTGTTGCATAGATATTCTCTGAGAGAATGAGCCTACAGCCATTCAATGCTACTGAGTTTATGATTCAACCAATTAAACAGCAATTATATTGTATACAAAATGTTACCCAGACCACTGGTAAGGAATACCTCTAGAGCCACTAGAAAGACAAATGACAACGCCATTGTGTGCCTGCTAACAGGTATGTTCCGTAAAACTTAAAATATAATTTCTCGAAATTGGTGACAGTCCTGACAGATAATTCATTTCTCGCTGGAGAGCTTAACGTTTATCAGCGCCTTTGTTTGGGGCGAGTCTCGGGACTCGTGAATGGTTGCTGAAGATTAGTCTTCTAAGTGTTATGTTGGGTGTTTTTTGGAGTATTACATAACTAGCATGGTGACTGTAACAGTATTTCCATCTATCCTTGTGTATACTAACTACAAACTGGATGTAGCCTCGTTCTGGGTTCATTGATCATGGCTGCTGAAGTGAAGTAAATAAACCTGTTGTTCTGTTGAACTTTGCCTCTATGTCATCATTCCATATCGTCACATGGTGTCTTATCAGTGGGATCTATTAGCTTAGGAACCATGGCAGCATTTCAAGTCGCAGCACCTGAAGGATTCGACTTCAACAAGCCAAACGAATGGCCGAAGTGGATCCAACATTTCGACCGGTTCAGCATCGCTTCCGGGCTTTCAGTCAAAGATGGCCCCCTCCAGGTAAACACGCTAATTTATGCGATGGGCAGTAAAGCTGACGAAATCTTGCCGTCATTTGGGTTGAGTGAGGAAGATGTTAAAGACATTAAAAAAGTCACGGATAAGTTTCAAGACTATTTCATTGTCCGTCAAAATGTCATTTTCGAGCGGGCGAAATTTAACAACAGAAAGCAGCAATCAGGCGAATCTGTGATCAGTTTCATCACAGCTTTGAATGGGCTTGCAGAGCATTGTAAATACGGTACACTCAACGAAGAAATGATTCGTGACCGAATAGTTGTTGGTTTGAGGGATGAAAGACTCTCTGAGAAACTGCAAATGAATGCTGAGTTGACGCTCACAAAAGCCGTTGATCTTGCCAGACAAAGCGAGGCTGTCAAAAGCCAGCAGCAAGCAATACGTAACCCCAGTCATGTAAGCAGTGAGAACGTAGACTTTGTCAAAACAAGGTTCAGGAAGCCGAACCCAAATCACAAAAAGAAATTGGACGGCCAGAAAAAAAACTTCACTAGTAAAAAGGACTCATTTAAGAAAACCAGTTCTAGTGCCAGTGCAAGTGGGAGATACGCTCCTAGCTACGCTCCTAGCTCCAAATGTTCATGGTGTGGGAACCAACCCAATCATGACAGAGAAAACTGTCCAGCAAAGGATGTGACATGTAATTCATGTAGTATTCATGGTCACTTTGCGAAAGTTTGCCGATCTAAAAACCGTAATCAGGCCAGGCAAGTGCATGTTCTTGAGGAAGCTGAATTCGACTCAGAATTTTTGGGTGAAGTGGAGACCACTGGGAGCAAACCATGGATGGTGGATCTAACACTCAATAATACCGACGTTCACTTCAAAGTGGATACGGGTGCCGACGTGACAGCAATACCGGAGAAAACCTTCGAGGAAATCTTCAACTTGTCGCAACTCCTACCCTCGGATAGGACCCTGTTTGGACCAGGACAAACGAAACTGGAAACGGTCGGGAAAATTCGAGGAGTGTTACGCTTGAATTCAAATCGTAATGGGCGTGCGCTTAGGGGAAATTCATGTCATAATATTTATGTGGTGAAACATCTCTGTCAAGCATTGTTGGGTAGACCAGCAATTGAAGCACTTCGCATCCTGTCAAAAGGTAACCTCAGTAGTGTGTCTGAAAAACCTACTAGTGAGCTAGATAGTTACAGAAAGCTGTTCCCCAAGCTTTTCACAGGTCTAGGCAAGCTTGAGGGGCCCTACAAAATTGAGCTTGGTGACAACGCTAAGCCATATGCAACTAGTAAAGCAAGGCATGTGCCACTTCCCCTCATGGCCAAGTTAAAGATGAATTGGTTCGTATGCAAAACCTCAGTGTGATAAAACCAGTTGATCAGCCTACTGATTGGTGCACAGGTATGGTGGTTGTACCAAAAGCCAACTCTGAACGCGTGCGCATATGTGTAGACATGCAAAGGCTAAATGAATCTGTGCGCCGTGAGCTTCATCCGTTACCCTCAGTAGATCAGACGCTCGCACAACTACGTGGAGCACGAGTATTCTCTAAACTCGACGCTAATCATGGATTTTGGCAAATTGACCTTGACGAGGACTCGCAGCATCTGACGACATTTATGTCTCCATTTGGTCGATTTTGCTTCCGCCGCCTACCATTTGGCATATCTTCTGGACCTGAACACTTCCAAAAGCGCATGCAGAAAATCCTAGAAGGATTAGAGGGTATTGTTTGTGAAATGGATGATATCTTAGTTTTTGGAGAAAACCAGAAAGAGCATGCTTCTTAGGAATGGCAAACCAGCTGAGCAAATTTACGGTTGACTTAGCAGAGACTACTAAGCCTCTTAGGGACCTTTTGGCGAAGAAAAATGCGTGGCTTTGGTCTGACGCTCAGGACCAAGCATTTCAGAAAGTGAAATCGCTTCTAAGTTCAACTCCTGTACTCGCTGCGTACAATCTTCAGGCTGAAACATTGCTCTCATCCGATGCTTCATCTTATGGCTTAGGCGCAATCTTGGCTCAGAAGCAACCAGATGGGCACTGGAGACCAGTCGCCTATGCTTCTCGCGCTATGTCCAACACAGAACAAAGATACGCGTAAATAGAAAAAGAAGCACTAGCTATTACGTGGGTTTGTGAACGCTTCTACATCATGGGACTGACCTTCCATATTGAGACTGATCATAAGCCGTTAGTGCCACTGTTGGGAACTAAGAATTTGGAGGACTTACCCCCCAGAGTTTAGCGTTTTCGTCTCAGGCTAATGAGATATTTGTACACCATTTCTCATGTTCCAGGCAAAGACTTGGTTACAGCTGATGCACTCTCGCGTGCACCTGTAAAATCACCAACACTGGCTGATGAACACAAATTCCAGGAGGAAACTGCAGCTTTTGTGAATGCTGTGTACCAGGGCATTCCAGCATCCGCATCGCGGTTGGAACAAATTCGCAAATGTCAATCCAATGACCCAGTTTGCCAGGTCATTGAACAGTACATCAAACGTGGGTGGCCAGAACGTTCAAAGTTGGCCGCTGTAGCAAAATCCTACTGGTATGTGAGAGGAGAACTTTCGATTCATGATGGACTGTTGGTAAAAGGCAGCAGGCTAGTAATTCCAAGGGAAATGCGCGGTGAATTATTGCAACGAATTCACTAGGGTCACCTTAGCATATCAAAATGTCGTGCGGGCGCCAAAGCTTCAATCTGGTGGCCAGGACTCAGTTGTGAAATAAACGATCTCGTGCAGGGATGTGACACTTGTGCTAAACACCATAGAGATCGCGCTGAATAGCTCATTCAAACTGAATTCCCGCAACGTCCATGGCAGAAGGTAGCAACAGATCTTCTTGAGTTGAAGGGATCGTCATACTTTGCATTAGTGGAGTATTATTCACGTTATGTAGAGCTAGCAAAGCTCAATTCTACAACGTCTGCCGCTATTATTAGGTCTATGAAATCCGTCTTTGCAAGGCACGGGGTACCTGAAACCGTCATGTCTGATAACGGGCCTCAATATGTGTCTGAGGAATTTCAGGAATTCGCAAGAGACTATGACTTCGCACATGTTACTAGCAGTCCACGCTATCCTCAGTCTAATGGCGCTATAGAGAGAGCAGTCCAGACAGTGAAAAAACTGTTAAAAACTTCTGATGATCCGCACAAAGCACTGCTAGCCTACCGCTCTGCACCGCTTGAAAATGGCTACTCACCAGCAGAGCTTTTGTTCAATCGGAGAATTCGCACCACTGTTCCCATCCTGACGGAAAACTTGAATCCAGAAATTCCAGATAACGCCACTCTCCGAGCAAAAGAACAATCTCAAAGGGATCGCCAAAAACAGAATTTTGATAGTCGACATCGCGTTGTCGAAAATGGCAACCTGTCACCGGGTGATCGAGTTTACATCAGAGGAGACAACACACCAGGAACAGTCGTTCAAGCAGCCGGAACTCCGCGTTCTTATGTTGTCCAAACACCCAAGGGGAAGATGAGGCGTAATCGTCGCCACCTTGCCCTTAGACCAAATGAAAAACCTAATAGTGAAACTACTCCGCCTTCTGATAACTCGCAGGAAAATGAGAACATTCCGCTTTAAGTTCCACCCGCAGCTCAAATTCCGGACATTCCGCGGCAAACACAGGACATTGCCCATAGTCCTATATGTCAGAATATGACCCCTGCAGAACCGCCATTGCAGGAACCGCAGAAACCTTATTCCACGCGCTCAGGTCGCGAAGTTAAACCGCCCAGTAAATTGGACTTGTAAGGTGGTAAAAATGCAGATTGTTTTGCTGCATATAACACTTCGTATAGTAATTTCAGGGACACTGAACATTTAACCTTATGTGTAGTTTCTAAAAGTGTAATTCTGATATAAATGCTCACAGGACTACAGTGACCCCGTCAAAAATCATTGGCATCTTGTTCAACAGTGATTGTCATCAGCAGTTGTTTGTCTTCACGCATTTATCAAAACATGCGATTGATGGCAGTTGATGGAGCAGTCATACATCTGGAGCTAGTTCTGCAAAATGGATATTAATACATCATCAACTGTATATCACGTGACCATGGACTGCCACACTGTCTGTTTGGTGTCGCTGTGACCAGTGTATACCATGTACTGTAAATGTCCCACTTGTCAAGCTCATGGTGTTATTATGTATTCTTTGAAAATAATACCTTCACTGCATCAATGCTGAATTACACCACGACTTGTTAAGCTGATGAACAACTTGTGGAGTAGCAGATATTAATGCAGAAATCATATAGCCACCCCTAGCTGAAAGGAACTCGACTACACTCAATTGCGCTGACGATTGTATAATAAAACATTTTATCGCATGACATCCACCTCTCAGCCAATCAGAACTCGTGAACAAACTCAGACTTTTTCTCATATCGCCACGCGATAACTGAGACTGTGTCTAAATATGACCCAGCTTCCATGTCAATTTGATAAAGTCCCTCTCTGAGCAATGCAGCTTCAACATGGCTAGACTACGGGGTCATCTTACATCAAGCACACCTAGTAAGCGTTATAACAGGGAATTTCTTGATTAACCAAAAACGCAAACAGACATGATATTTAATGTACACAACAGCACATCCATCGTCAGGTGGCGCTACCATAAAATCCCCAAAAAAGCGCATTGGTTTGCTGATCCAACGACTCTTAGATTGCCGCATTGCAGCATATGTTGAAATAATGGAGTTTTCTTATTAGTCGAGGGGATCGCGTCCTTTGCTAATGCACTACCTTGGCATGTCGGTGTGTACGTTGGCCAAAATGAAGTTATAAAGAACTAATCAGGGGTGTTTAACAAACGATTCGTGAATTACGCACCGTTGATTTATCGGCCTAAAAAATACTTGTGAGCTAGTTTCACTCGACTGGTCATGTAGATGCAGTCATCCATGAAAAGACGTCACCAATTGAAGGAGCCTTTTCAATCGTGCTGGGGGCACGTACCATGTCAAAGGAAACATCATCGACTCATTCACATCAAAATGAAGTCAGAAGGATCTATCTTGTCTCAAAATGAAAGTTACCCCAGAGATTGAATGTCAACTGTGCTCACTTTGACACGCGTATCGTGTTAAACCATGACGATCTTTAACTGTTAGGTCTCGGCACGCTTCTAACTCAACCGAATATATTAACATTCATACACCAACCATGACAACATCGAGCGTTGGGATTACGTTTGGAGATTCTATGTGAACATCTACCCATTGCTAGACCGACGTAGCGGAAGCTCAACGAGATTTCAACGTGAATACCGCACGAATGCGAGGCGATGAAGCTATATACCCACAGCAGATTATATTTTGAGTCTTTAAATCGTATGCCACGGTGTATGTCATGAATATTAAGCCCTGCTACGTGTCATGTATGACCATATATAGGTGTAGTGTGATTGTGAATGATTAACCTGTTTTGTTTACCATTATTGAAGTAAAAGTCATTACTCGACGTACTTCAATGGTCCATGAAAGGCTGAATGCTTGATACTGATAACGTTACATAATGATGCATGTCCTTGTATGAATTGAAGATTTTGCCATATTTTGTTTACTTCCTGTCAATTTCAGGCTTTAGTTTGAAAATGCTCCTTTATATACAAACCGCTGTGGGCGATTCAAATCACATCGAGTGCCTTATGCAAGGAAGAATAAACCGATGCTTTACATTCCATGATGAAGCGGGAATATTTCGGATTGACGCGAGTGAAAAATGTAGCAGTAGTGGTTCCCACTTAGCCATGGTGGACAGTGAGGAAGTGTCTTCCATTATGAACTCGATTTACAACCAAAGCGCCTGGTTCCGACTAAGATATGAACATTATGGAGGATGGAAATATATCAACAACAGAACTGATAGCTCGTCCTTGTCATCCCTCTCATCTTCGGCTGGTGTATACCACCGCTGTGCGGCGTTTGATAATCGGAGTGGCTTCATATCAACAACATGCTCTGAACAGAACGCTTTCTTGTGTCAAGTCCCAGACAAACACAGTATGTTTTTGTCGTTAGATGTGCTAAGTAAATTACTTATTTGTTGTACTTTCATCTTAGAAATCTTCACTCAGCATTGCGCAATGTAAGGTACCCTTAACAGGGGCCTGCATATTGTACAGAAGCATCCCAAACAAAGTCTGAATAATTCGCTCCATGACGTTGGTAGTTAAAAAAGCGGGTGGTGCTATGATAACATTTTCTGTCTGAGCCTTGAATCACATGAACATATTTCAAATGAAGCACAGTGGTTTATTGTCGCTTCCTATAACGATAATTGGACTGACTGTGATGCTTGGACATAATTGCGTCCACTAAACAACTTTACCCACCTCTTTGCAAACTTCTGCCTTTCAGACCAAAGCTGGGCGAGGTTCATTTGAGCCACCAGTTGTGAATGACCAAAGTTATTGGGCATATTATGACTGTTATCGAATATATTTAGTATTGAGCGACAGAAACTGTTACGCTGGTATTTTCAAAGTTTCCATATCCAGGCCCTTATTCCACACGAAAATTATTCAGACCTTGGTTCTCTTTTGACCTATATAAACTCTTTACAAACCCTATCCCTTTTATCTACCCGGATTCTCCAGCAGGTGTTCTAAGAGTCTTTTTGTAATTTCACTCCAACCAGGTGACTAGTTGTGACCAATGATGAGAGTCCAGGCACCTGGCTGGAAGGAGTGGTTGAGTCTCAGACGGGGGATTAAATGTGGGTTATTGGGGCATCCAAAAAGAGAAGGATCTCCCCAGGAAGCAACGAGACAGAGAATGTACCAAAGGCAATACACCGATATTACCTAAATCATATCAGACGTATTTTTTTTTCACATCGTCAATCTTCCTGAAAATAACCGCTTCTAAGAAATTACAAAAAGACTCTTAGAACAAAACAAGGGCATTTGCCTCCATGCAATAGTCATAATTCAATACACGTACGAATTCAACATAATCTTACCTCGAAGATTTGCTTTGTTATTTGATATTACGATAATAGTTATATGTCATGGTCATTCGATGTTGCTACAAAACCATATTTAATCACATAAACGTCTTATGATTTAACAAATGAGATTATCTCTTCCAGATTGCTCGCTAATGTCAGATCGAAGTTGCTTTGCATTTTTCAACACATTATTATCCTGGTACGAAGCCCGCTATAAATGCGTCATGGATTACGGTGGTGATCTGATAACTTCCCCGAATGACATCGCAGCATACCTCAACAACACACAGAATTACACTGGTAGCAAAGTATGGATCGGTGCTGCAAATGGGGCATGGGTGTGGAGGGATGGAGCAAAGGGTAGGTTATTATTGTTACCCTATGTATACATACAGCCTTATGTGTGGTGGCTGAACATTAGTTATATTAACGATATCCATATTCATATATCATATAAGTTACCTTGATAGTCCTGCATTAGCAATATCTTCACCACAGATCCAGTTATTGGTGAAACGGTGTACAGCAACTGGGCTCCAAGTCACCCTAACGATAGCAACGTCTGTGCAGTAATCAACCTGATGGATGGCACATGGGAATCAGCGTTGTGTTCCAATGGCGAAAGCCATTATTATATCTGCGAGTTAGGTTAGTATACACGCTGAACAATATAATAGCGACATGGCATACATATGCAAGTGTACCATATGACATATAAATCCCCCATACACTGAGCCAGACCTTAGTCACGTTGACGGTGTCACTTATTAGCATGCTGTGTTTGTGTGTTAGTTATGCCTAGTAATATCACAACCGAAGCCGTTGTCCCAACTTCTACAAAACGTCCCAGTAACAGTCACTACCAAAGCTTTGGTTTTTGAAACTTCTATGCCAAGCAAAGACACCAACGCTGCTGACCAAACTCCAACGACGCTTACAAGGCACTTTACCGACACAAGTTTATCAAATTGTCAGTATACAACATATACACATGCATTCCGAAGCAAACAGAAAAACAACGATATTCAAACAGCTACCTCTTCTATACTATTTTGATTTGAAGTCAGTTGCTCGTTAATCATTTAACCTTTTATGACAAAATTTACCCGCTTTCCATCACACCAATCACGCCATGGACAGGCTTGAATGGATAATCACTGTTGTACTTGATGCCTAAGCTCCTTGTGCTCATAATAGATAATGTACTAATTTCCATTGTATTCACCGACATTGATACACGTTTTCATTGCAGCCACGCTTGTAGCAACCACTTCGCCTCTAGATGATGAGGAGAACGATGGCGAGCTGAGGATCATCAGTAAGTCCATACAATGAGCCAATGCCAAAGTACACTTCTTGGTAATAATATGTCGTGCAATTTTTAAGATAAAACATAAGCAGAACAAACTCCCGTTACAATTGTCATTAGTATCAAGTATGATGTGTAGGATGCATCCTCATATTTCCAAATCAATTTGACGCATGTCAATTCGTCCAATGGCTTGCATCTAGCATATCATCATCTCATATTGACGTGATGCTCTGTGGTAGTCGTGGCAGCTGCATGTGGAGCTGGTGGATTACTCGTTATCATCGTCGTTATTGTAGCTGCTGTCACTATGCGGTGAGTAGTATTCAGTGGAGTACAAATTGTATAATTATTACTCCTGGTCATCTGACCATTATTTGAATGGGCTTGCCCGCAAGGAATATATACCAACAAATTTACATAGTATAAACTGGTATTGGTCGTTAAAATAAATTGATTAAAAATGTGACATATGTCTTTATAGTAGAAGGAAGTCTGAGCATCAGATATCTAATGCTGATGACTTTCTGACGCCACACAATAGTACAGCTCACGTACTAGGCACTCAACATATGGAAGACACGGACAACGCGGAATACCAGAACATCGCACGAATGGCAACCTATGAGGATGTACCGGAGTTTACCGAACACAAATGTGAGGTGCTTGGTGCAAGTAGCACCCTTTACGAAGATGTACTTGAGCATACCGAACACAAATATGAGGGGCTTGGTGCAATTGACAACCCTTACGAGAATGAGCTGGAGTTGACCGAGCACAAATATGAGGTGCTTGGTGCTGTAGGGTCATTATCTGTAGATGATCAAACTGACACGAACCAGGATGACGATACCGGAAGGACAGAATAAATGATGACAAGGTATACAAAAGACGGAACGACATACGATATACGACATTCTACCGCTTTATGTGAAATGCGATGTAAATAAACACTTTATTGTATTGTTTATCAAATTGCTGGCGACAATCTTATATTGATGATTACGTTGTTGCTGAATAATGATCTAATTCTCATTTGTAACCACGATATTTGTATTTACTTAAGGCTAATTGTTAGTCTTATTCAATTCAGTAGGTGATTGATTAGCACCCTTATACGCCTATTGTTAATGTGTCACGCTCATTAAAAATATTTGAATGTGTGCACAGATAAGATTGTGAACAGTTAACCACTTCCTGCCTGCAAGAATAATTATTGAAATCCAAAATACTATTACCATTAAAAAAGTCAAATACAGTCCTTTCATGCGGAGCAATACACAGGTTATGAAATGACTGAACACTATGGCTGCATTAATAGGTGATAACTTATTCATCTGAAATATTATGATTGCATTCGCTCTTAAGCGGTCACTTGCTTCATGTTTGTTCGTTCGTTGTCTGTTTATGTCATCGCTGAATGATATGCTTATTTATTCGATGATGAAAGATTATAGATGTCTATTGCATGTAAATTGATTCTATGGATTTATGTACACATTATGACTTTGTCGCAAATCAATATAGCGTAATCATACCGTTTTGTTTGCTGGTTGTCGGTATGGTGTGATCATAGTCTTTTGTTCACTCATCGTTATATTAATACCTGTAGAAATGTTGAGAATGTTCCATAGTTGGACTATATAAAAGGCTGGAGTAGTGAATTCTCACTGCATTCTCAAGAAGTTCCATATGAGTTGTTACTTATGTCCTGATCGTTTCTTAAACTGTGTCATTTGGCAATTTCGTTGCACCTGTCAGTTGATATCAGTGTTTGCTTGTGATATAAGCAATTGATATAGGTGCACTGTGAAGTTGCAAATTGATGTTAATAATGGTATTATATGGAGTTTTGACATGTTTGATATGGTTGTTACTTCATTCGCTACTGTGACTTCCATTTTGAATTAAAGTTTAGGTGTTATTTGGCAACCAGAAACACTACAATGACAGTGTTTGGATGGATTGGTGACTTAAGGGGGGGGGGGATGGGTTGGGGGTAATAGGGTGTGTTATAAGGGATTGGTGATGGGTTGGCTATGATTTGCTTTATGATGGGAATTTACACTATGATGTGTATGATGATAATGATGATGCTAGAATGTAAACTATTGAGGATTAAAACGTGTCGCTCTATGGATGAGTGTGTGCGGATGGAGTTTTCTTTTAAGATGTGGTGGGTAGTATGTTGTATATTTTGTTTATTTAGTTGTGGTAGTTGAGTGGTCGGTTGCCTAGGCATAAGTTAGTGTATATGGTTAGGGTTTCGGTGTGGATATCTTGGTGTACTGTTTTTAGAGTAGTTTTTACTTTGGGCTGTATATAGTGGTAGAGTAAGTGTGCGTGTTCGTCCCATGCAGTTTGCCATTTGTTTATGATGTATTTGTGGATTTGTTGGTGTTTGTGTGCTATGTCAGGTTGGGTGTACTGGATGTTAGGTAAAGTGAGTGATTGTTTTGCAAGTCAAGTGTGTCTGCTTTTGTGTTACCAGATATTCCACAATGAGACGGAATCCAGGTGAAGATGATATTGATGTTATGACTTTGGAGATGCTTATTTTTTTTGAATGATGTCTTGGATGTATGGGTTTTTGTTATTATTTTCTATTGCTTTTGTGACTGACAGGGAGTCTGAGAGGATGGCTATGTTTTTGTTTTCTTGATGTGTGTACTGGTGTTGTGCTGCTGATATTGCTTGTGCTTCTGCCTCAAAGATTGCGTAGTTGTTGGATATTCTAAAGGATTTGTTGAGTTTTAGTTGTGGAATTGTAAATGTTCCCCATGTCAGTTCTTTTTGTTTGGATCCATCTGTGTATATGTGTATTGTGTTGTGTGGAAGGTTGTCTATGAGTTGTTGTGCTTCTGTTTTGTTAAGTGTGGGGTTGTCTTTGTGTGTTTTGTCTTCTAATGTGGTATCTGTGTTGGGCTGTGGTGTGTGCCATGATGGACTAGGTGTGGGAGTGATTATGGGTGGTGTTTGGTGTTGTCTATGTGATATTTTTCTGATTGTTTTGTACTTTAGTGGTGTTAGCTTTGTTTTTGTGTGTGAAGTGCCATGTTTCCTGGAAATTAGTTTGTGTTGGAAAGAGTCTTTGGTGCTTTTATTTGATATTTTTTTGTGGTTTCTAGTAATATTGTAGGTGTACTGGAGGGTTGCCAAGGTTTACTTGCATGGCTGCTGTTGATGAGTGATTCATTGATTATTGATAATTCAGATTGTTTGGTGTGTTTTGTAAGGTGGTCTAATTTCTGGATTGTTGTTATGGTTCAGCTGTTTTGAGTTGCTGGTGTGCTATTGGTTGTATGAGGTGGGATGTTTGGATATTTGTCTGGTTTTAATAGTGGGATGATAGTGCTCTTGTTTTCATTCCCCAATTTTCCCGCTTCTGTGTTTCCAAAGATTAATGTAGTATTGTAAGCTTTTCTTTGGCTGATATTCTTGTGTTTTTCCATGTGCCGTGTTTGTCAAAAATGATATCCAACAATTTGTGTTTGTTTACATTCTCTTGTTGGTGTGTTGTTTAATGTCATTGTGTACTGATGTTGTTCTGTTTTGTGGGAGTATCCAATTGTAATGCTTTGGTTTTGTTTGGTGAGAATGCTATGCCCCATTGTTTGGCCCAGGTGTTTATAGTGTTGAGTTTACAATTTTGCAAGCTTTTGTCTAGGTGTGTAGTGGGTTTTTCTTGTCTGCCATAGTGTGATATCGTCTGCAAAAAGTGAGGATTCTTTAGGTTGGGGTTGATTTATCAGTTGATGTATATGCTTAATATATATTTTGTGTCTGATGCGCGCTCAGACTCGGAGATTGAAACATTGGTTGTACAATCGGCCACAAACACAATGCGTTGTTTGCACGCTTGTCATGTTGGCGCAGTGCGTAACGCGCCAACGTAATTGTTCTATGAAGTGAAAAGTGTTGCCTAAAATACTTATTTGTGTGAGATTGTATAATAGTGCTTTGGTGCAATTCATGTCTATGCTTTTGTGAGATCTAGAAATATTGCAGAAACTAAGCACAGGGATTTGTCAATTTGCCGGCCTTGTTGATGTATGTCCGAAAGTTTGTGAATGTTATCAATGTAAATTCTGTGGTTGTGCCTGAAACCTGATTGTTTGGGTACTGGTATGATATTGTGGTTTTTTTCAAGGGTACACAAGTGATATTAGTGCTATTGGTCTGTAGGAGGTGGGATGATTGCTGATATTTGTCTGGTTTTTAAAAGTGGGCATGATAGTGTTCTGAAGCCTCAGTCTCAGTGTTTGCGGTTTCCAGATAACACTGTGTTCCCAAAGTTGATTAACATATCCGTAAACAAGTACTTTGGACTTTTCACTGTCCCATAGTGTCATGTTTTTAATGCAAGAGTAGCTTATGTGATGTGGGCCTGGGGCTGTATCTGTTTTGTTTTTAAGTGCTTCGTTGTGTACTTGTATTGTTAGTGGTTCATTTAATGGATGTGGGTGATGTTTGGGTGGGTTTTCCAGGAAGTGTTTTCAAATTGTTGCTTGTGGTTGTTAAATGTAGTGTTGCTGCTTCTGTTGCTGCTTGTGTTCTGTATGTGCGATGCTATAAGGTTAGCATTTTCTTTGTTCTCTGTAATAAGATTGTGTATGTTGAGTAATGCAGGTATTGTGTGTTTGGTGGTTGTGCCAGAGTTTTTTGAGGTTGGGCGAGTTGATTTTATTGCATGTATTGTGCCAAAAGTCTATTTTGTTTTATTAATTATTTTGTTAGTGCTTGCTGGTGTCTGTAATTGATGTATTATTGTGGTAGTTTTGTACCCTGTGCTCTTTTTCTCAATTTGTTTCTTAATGTTATCGAGTCTGTGTTTTCTTTAGTCCATCATGGGTTTCTTTTTTGTTTTGGGTTTGGTGTGATTGTTGGTGTAGTATCTTTCAATATGTTGTGTATGGCTGTTTCTAGATTGTTGTATGATGTGATAGGGCCTGTGTTTATGAGTGTTGGGGTGATATGTTGTTGTGAGAGTTGTTTGTATTTGTTCCAGTTTGTGTTTTTGTAATCTTGGTAAGTTGTGCTTTGTTGTTGTTGTTCATTGTTGTTTTCATGTTGTGTTGATAATTGTAATATGGTGTGGTCGCTGTTGATGTATTCTTGTAAATTAACCCAGTGAAATTTGTGTGCAATGTCTGCTGTGGTGAGTGTGAGATCTAGTGTTGATGTGCATGTGGTCGCCAATAAATGTTGTGGATTTGTCCTTGAATAGTGCGAGATTGTGAGTATCTATGATTTGTACGAGTGCTTCCCCTTTTTGTTTGTTGTTTGTGTGTCCCCATAGTCTATGGTGTGCGTTAAAATCCCCCATGATTATAGTGTTTTGTCTGTTAAATAGTGTGTGTAGTGTTGATGGATGGTGCGGTTGGTGTCATATATGTTTATGATGGTGAATTGTGTGTTGTCGTGTGTTGAAGTTATGGCTTGATGTTCTATGGGTGAATTAATTTGGATGATTTGGTGTGGAATACCTGGTGTGATAAATGTAAGGAGTCCACCTTTGTCTCTGTGAAGTCTGTTGTGTCTGATTGCTGTGTATGTGTTTTGGTCTATTGCTGTGTTATTGTGTGGTTTTATGTGTGTTTCTTGTATGCATACAATATCTGGTGTATTGTGTAATTATATAAGTGTGTTAAGTTATTGTGTTAAGTTGTTGTGTGTTTAGTCCTGTTGCGTTCCACTGTCAAGTGGTGTTTTGGTGTGTGTTTAATTGTGAATTAGGTGCATGTAAATTTAGTGCAAGTATGTGTATGAGTGTGGATGTGTGTTAATCGATGGAGGGTGTCTGTGTGAGCATTTCTTCAAGTTCGTATACTACTGATTGTGTGTTTGTTAATGCGTGGTGTATGATATTGTATTCTAATGTAACGTCAAGAAGTGCGTGTGATAATGAGATCATGGCTTGGGTTTTTCTGCTTGTTGTGATGGATGAGTTAGTGATGGCGGTTAATGCGATGGTGTATGTGGTGAGATTTTTGTCTGGAATAGCTTGTGTAAGAGGAGTGGGGATGTTATTGTATTTGGGTGGTGTCTGTGCACAAGTTGTCTGTGTTGTCATGGTTGTGTAAGTTGTTTGTAGTGTTGTGCTGCGGCGGCATAAGAGATGTGTTTTGATGTTTTAATTTCTGTGATGTGTTGTGCAGCGTGGTATGCTTGGCAGTCTTTGTAGGCTGATGAGTGTTGGTACATTTTCGTTTGTGGTAGTCCATAGTGCATGTGGTGACAGAATGGCCGCCCCCGCATCTTGGGCATTGCTGTGTGTCGGTACAAGTGGTTGATGTGTGGCCGAATTGATTGCAGGTGAAACATCTTATTGGTCTTGGAAAGTAAATTTTGGGTGTTATGTGTGGAAAAGCCTACGGTTACTTTGGGACGGGTGTCTTTGACTGTTATTGAAGGTTATGACTATTGTGGTATTTTGGGGGTTGTTTCCGAGTCTATTGATTTCTGTTATTTGTTGGTCAGACAGTTGTTCTTTGAGTTCATCTATTGATATTTGTGGGTTGATTCCGTGGACTATTGCTTTTTTCCCCTAATGGGGTTGTGGGTGTGGATTGGATTCGTTAGATGATGACTGAGTATGTTCCTAATTTTTGAATTTTGACTGATTGGTTTTCTTGTTCTTTGTCTATTGTGATTATGAAGTTATTGATTATTGGTGTGATTTTTTGGATTGGGCCAATGTGTGATATTAAATCTCGTTTGAGGGGAATTGGATTTGGGATTTTGGTGATGTTCACTTCTTTTGATGATATTGAGTATAGAATTTTTTTGGGTGTTGGTGGAAGCATTTGTTTTATTAGTTTTGGGACTGTTTGATGCAATTGATGTTGTAGATGAGGGGTTGGATAATTTGCGTTTGCTTGTTGCTGTTGTCTAGTTCTGTGGCAGATAAACTTTCATTAATTTTTTGGGTTTTTGTCATGATGATGATTGTGATACATTAGTAAATGATGATAATAAATTATTGTGCCAAGATAAAGACGTAAACAAAATCAATAAGACAATTTAAGTGAAGAAGATCGTGAAGTTATACAATATTGTGCTATAGAAAAGAATGTTAGGTCGTACTTATCCGGCCTCAATGGTCAGGCAGTGTCTCAGTTCTTGATCACAACTTCCAAAAATAAAAAATTTCTTCATGATTTTCAAGATGGCCGATCTCTGTTTATTTTATTTTCGCGCCAAAACTATTTGATTGCTTTGACTTAAACGCTTAATGGTCACGGCCAGACATTTTTCCAGTTTACTCGAGTTAGTCACCACTCCTTTCCCACTGCCGGAAGAGGAATGACCCCGAACATGACAACAAGAAAACATCATACATGTATATCGAAACACCCTTCTCTCATGTAAGCCACAAGGACAAGATACATCTGCAAAAAAACACAACGAATAATAGTCAATAATCATCGGCTATCTCCTCCTGCCAGGTCCAGGAGACACCAATGACGCCATACAAACACACTCCACTCTCAATCTCCACGACTAGGCAGGGAACCAGTCGTCAGCTGGTTTCTCATGCTAAGTCACGAGGCATGCCCATCATCCTTACACAGGCATCTGCAAATATGAAATAACATATTGGGTATTCCTTACACCCATTAACACCATTCATCTATCACCATTAACCTTAATGTTATTCATCATCAGAGCACACGCAAACAACATATACTAGACCATTATGCAATAATATGAGCGAACTCCATGGACTATGACTAGGCCGCACAATACCCTGTTCCATGCCCTCCCGTATTTGACGATCCGCATCGTCCTGTTTGTGGCGGGCCATTTTACGCGGCGGTCGTTTGATAGGCATTTCATTTTTTAGATGAATCTCATGTTCCACAAGGTTAGTCCTTCCCACGTCATGAGGCCCCGTGGAGAATACGTAAGCGAAGTCGGACAACAAACTCGGCAAAATGGGCTGTTTCCTCTCGCTCAAGTCTCGACAACCGTCTCAAATACAGCCTGCACATAATCTGGGAGCAGTCCGCTCGTTAAGAGAGGGATGCTGTAACCTCTGGCATCGTGACGCATTTCGGTGGTGCCTCTGTCTCTCGTTTAGTTTCTTACGCGGTGATAGGGCTATTTCGGTCCATTTCCGACAGTATATCCGCCAAACCCCCCCTTTCCATCACAACTACCTACCGTCGGGGGTTATGTACTCGCAGAAGTACAGTCTATCCAGGGGTCAACCAACGTAGTACTGTTTTAGTTTACCTAGAGCGCCGGGCACCACGTGTAGTGATATAATACCTGTAGAAATACAGTCCTTGGATATACCAGTCAATCTCACGTGTCTTGGATTATTATTTCTCTCTGACTATTCTGCGTATCATTACATGGTGGCAGCTGCGGAAGATGTTGGACTCACTCCGCTGGTTCAGAGACTCATGTGATACAAATCGCGGACCTCCTATCATCCTGCACCAGCCAGTTATCGCTGTTTTGTTCCCGCTGTTGAGCAGACGCCGGCTGAGATCGCCATCTTACCTCCCGTCTGAGTGCCGATCTGATTCTCGCCCAGAACGCTGATTTCTACTGTATGTAGATACTTTGCTACCGAAGCCAATTGCCGATGCTGTGACAGTTACAAATCCGAAATTTTAGTGACAGTCTAGCGAATACTGCCGACATATAAGTGGGACTATTTAGTTGCTGTTTGTGTGTGCTTCCCGCGGCCGCCGCTTCGATAGACCTTGACGTAAACAACCCCGAATATCGCCCACCGTAACCAGAAACAAGATGACATCGACTGCGAGCAAAGTGCCAGTCATGGACTAGAAATTTGAGCCTTTAGCGGGCTCATTCCGGGCGTTCAGGTCCCGGATGGGACTATTCGTCGATGACAATGCCATTACTGATGACACAAAGAAGGCCATGAAGATAAAACTAGCGCTTGGCGATGAGGGCATGAGAAGGATCCTGGCCTCGGGGCTGACAGAGGCAGAGTAGAAACAGCCAGCCCAGCTATGGACTCATAGAGAGCGAGGTCGATGCGTCTGTCAAAATTAACTTTAGGGTACACAGACTAGAGTTTAGTAATTTGAGGCAAAAGAGTGAGGAGAGCATTTCCGAGTATGTGTCCAGAAATGCGAATTTGAGAGTAACGAACTGAACGAGCGTCTCATTGAGATGGTCATTCTTTCTACCCCTTTGACGACTTCAAAAAGGAGTTTCTGATAAAAGGGAAGGGGCATCCCAACAAAGCTGTAATTGAAAGGGGAAGGGAGTATGAAGCGATTCAAGCATCCCAGTTGTCCTTGAAAAGCATGTATACCTCCACCAATGTTGATGCCCTGAAATACGGTCCCACACATACCCGCTTTTCCAACAGTCCCAAATACCCCAAGTTCTCACCCTTGGGCTGTCGCAATTGCAGCTTGCGACACCCATACGGATCCTGCCCATCATTCAATGACACCTGTTCTGCCTGATGTTCAAAGGGCCACTGGAAGAAGTGCTGCCACAAAACCAGAGGTGGCACCATACCTGCTCCAAGCGACCGCATGAACCAGTCTAGCCAGGGCGAAAAAATCGGTGTACCAACCAAACCTGGTCCAAGGATATATAAGCACCCAAATAACAAGGAACACGAAATATCGGTCACCACCAATGCTCCATTGGACCAAGTGACCTATTAAACGATTTGTCGGCCTATGCACATGTCTTCAACACCATAACCATATCAGACATAACCTCGTCAACTGACTCCTGAGTAGCGTATGCCACACTGCACGTTCGACATGAGAATACCCCGGCGGAACTCTACAGGTCAAGGTAGATACTGATGCTGGTGGAAATACCTTGCCTCTGAGCAAATTCAAGCAAATGTTCCCTGTATCCAATACCAAGGAGATTCTCAAGCCAGAACCTCGCGTGACTCTTACGTGGCAACAGAATTCCATGCGTCGGTTCGATAACTCTCCAAATCCGGAAGCAGAGTCAGACCCACTACAGCAATGCCAAATTCTATGTAGTAGACGTTGACGGACCAGCTATTGTGGGCTTGCCAACTTGCAAATCCCGAGGCATACAGCAGTGCGAGGATTGCACCGGGATCAGCGACGACGTGGTCAGAAGAGGAACATGACGAGAGACTCAGAGCTTTCTTCCTTCTTGCCAGAAAAGAAGGACTCAAACTAAACTCAACGTAATGTGCCGTAACGGAAAAGTAGATCACATTCTTGGGGCGTCTGTACACGTACCACGGCGTATATCCTGACCCAGCGAAGGTGCAAGATCTGTACAACATGCCAGCCCCAAAAGATCGCAAGGATCTGGAGCGTTTCTTAGGCCTCGCCACATTCTTAGGGCCACACATCCCAAACCTGTCGACACGCGCAGCAAGCCTGCGCGACCTCACCAAGGAAGATACACCCTTCCTGTGGCACGACGACCATCAGGCGGCATTCGAACACATAAAGCAAATCGCCCCAAACAACACTGGGCTGCAGTACTACAAGGCAGACAAGCCCCTGAATCTCGAAGTAGATGCATCGATGAAGGGGCTGGGTGCTGCCTTGTGTCGTGGATCATTTATCTAAAATATGCGGCTGCAGAGAAAACCTTAAAGCCCTATCTCCTAAACACCCTACAATCTTCATACCATGAGGAACGCGCTACGCGTGCCGTCATTGGTCAACTAATTAAAGGCTTTAAGCCTCAACCCTAACTACACAGTTACTGCCCGCCAACTATGACAGTCCCTCAAGCCCTCAAGCAAGCGGCATCTCCTGGTATCTCCTCCTACAATAGTCTTAAGGCACACCTTTCGGCAGTTATCAAAAGAACCTTAAACTGAATAAAGAGAAGTTTATATTTCGGCCCCCTACAACGTCGTTGACTTGTTTCTACAACAACACATAGCCATCAAGAGAATATAGCCACAACACTTGGTACAGGACGGTATCCCAATCTGTTTGCCAGTAAATCCTTGAGTCCCACGCAGTCACAGTACAGCAGCATCGAGCGAGAGTGCCTCGCTCTGGTACACGGATTTCAACGTTTTCACCACTACCTCTATGGAAGGCCATTCACGGTCATCTCTGATTGCAAACCTCTGGAGACCATTTTCAAAAAGCCACTGCACTCGGCACCACCAAGTCTTCAAAGGATGATGGTCAAGATTCAGGGCTACGATTTCAAAGTCAAGTATCGCCCTGGTAAGGAGATGATTATTGCCGACACGCTTTCCCGACTCCCCAACAAGTCGAAATCTGAGGAGATTCTCTTGGACCACAGAGTGGATCAGGTCCAGATCGACCTCCTAAACTTCTCCCCCGCACGTCAGGAACACATCCGTGAAGAAATACTACGCGATACAACACTTAAGATGCTGTCCCAGGTGATATTCACTGGTTGGCCCGATGACATCAAAGCCCTCCCCACATGCATACGTGACTTCTGGGGGTATAGAGACGAGCTGGCTATTGAAAATGGCATCATATTCAAGGGAAAACAAGTACTCATCCCAGAAACCGTGCGTCCCGAGATTTTGAAGCAGCTGCACGTGGAACACCAAGGCGTCGAAAAAACGTATCGACTGGCTAGAGAGAGCGTGTACTGGCCGAGACTACATCGGGACATTCAATGCCTGGTAAACGGCTTCACTGAGTGTCAGAGCATACAACCGGCGCAGCAAAAAGAGCCCCTTAAACCCCACAAGAAACCGAGCATGCAGTGAATCATACTGGGCACTGACATATTCTCAGCAGAAGGTACTGACTATCTAATCATTGCGAACTGCAAGATCCGTCATCACCGCCACAAAGCAAATACTCAGAATGTTCGGTGTGCCACAGGAAATCGTCTCAGACAACTGCCCCTGTTTCCTGAGCGAATATGACAGTTTCTGTTAGGGAATAACTCACACAACCAGATACCCCCCCCCGATCGAACGGATTCATAGAGAACCGCAACCTCACTCCACGCTGGCCAGGACATATATATTCGGGCTGAAAGGATAAGGGCATGGCATCCCACGAAGGATGTGACCAAGGATGGTGAGCAGGAATACACCGTCGCGACAGAAGGCGGAAGCACGCTCAGAAGGAACTGCCACCAGCTGCGAGAGGCATGTACTCAACCAAGGGTAGTGACCCCAGAGCCAGCCTGCGACGATCCTGTGACTCAGACACCCCCACCAACAAAGAGTCAAGCTCATGCCGAAGCCCATACTGAAAAACCCACACCGGCACCTGTCGTAACACGACCGCCCATGTCCATCACAAGCCGCTTCTGCAGGGTCATAAGAGTGCCGGCCAGGTTTCGAGAATAATGCCCCCCGCCCCACCCCCACATACCTTTTATTTCCGCCCCACGCATGCACCATGATCTAGACCATTGTGTGGCCGAAATTCGGTATATTTTATGATTATGTGTAGTTACTGTTCTGTTTTACTGGTCACGGGAATTATCACCCCATAGCATGGATCATATTGACTATGATGATCTTTTTTCTTTCTTTTTCATTATGAACAGGGGAATGTAGTGATATGATTCCTGTATGGAGTGCGTAGAAATACAGTCCTTGGATATACGCACTCCTGCCCCGCCCCTATCACAGTGATCCTAGCAATTCGAACAGTAGCGTGTGGTGCTCGTTCACTACTGCCGTAGCAGGCTGTCAGTTTACCCTTGAGCAACATTTCTGCCCGTCCTAAATCTAAGGTAGCCTTATGATCATTCAGGTAAGGGACTCCCATCAGAGCGTCATCGCACACTTCTGCTACGACCCATCTTCTCGCATGTTCTTTCTCTCCAAACTGCAGACTTGTATCAATTTCTCCCAGCACAGTTAACTCTTTCCCCGCGGCACCTTTCAATTTATCATACTTCTTCTCAACAGCGGTCTTTCCCAACCCGGAATGTAATAATATGCCTTGGCTCATAATACATTGGCTGCTACCCCACAACAACAACTGCCACACACAACAATCGTTTCTGGTTTTTCACAATCTAGCCACACTACCCCACTCTTCGTAGCTGGCACCCTGCAGCTCGATTTCTAACCGGACTTTTCCACCGCCACCTCTATCTTTCCGCCACGCCCAGAGTGACTTGAGGTGTATCAGGCCCTGTCTTTTCTAATAGGGATGTCCTTAGGCCCTGGGGCGTGGGGGGGGAGGTCATCCCGTCGGAGTTTAAATGAGCCTGACCGTGCCCTCCCGGGAAATTATGCCGCACATACCCTTTCTCTCTCTCCACAATTGCAAAAGTCCTGTCCATCCCGCGACCGTGGACACTCCCTCCATAAGTGTCCCTCCTCCCCACGGCAGTAACATCGGAACCTCGTATTACCTGGTCTCTCTCCTAGGCCCGCCCCTCGACTCTTGATCCCTTGTGCCTTTGACTCGAATTGGCCGTCGAGAGTCGTGTGGCCACGCGTATCATTTGTATTTATGTTTGCATCGCCTGTACGGATTCTGCTAGGCCCCTCACAGTTACTTCCCTTTCACCACATTTAATCTCCCCTATGCCCTTCACCGGTCCCAGCAAAATAGACTGTGCTGCTGTTCTTGCTTGACCACCTCGTATGCCGCGTTGAGGGTCTGTGGGTTTGCTTCAAGGACCTTTTGCACTAATTGTGGATCCAAAAAGGCTCTGGTAAACTTTTCTACTGCGATCATCTCGCGCTGCGCGGATGGTATTTCCCGGTAAATCCATTTCGCCTGCTCTGCTACGTCGCCCCTGAGGCAAGGTAAATCCTCCCCAGGTCACAACCTTCTCGCCTCCAACCACTCAACAAACCCTAAATTAAATCTTTGCCTGGTAAAAAAGAAATATAATTTCAACAAAGACTACTGCTAGCTAAATTACTGTAAGACCAACGGTACAAGATAAGCATGAGGAATTTACATCGCTTCTAGATTGAAATATTAGTACTTTAAGCGTGCCTTTGAAGGTGATTACCGGTAAGTTCCATCGCACAAATAGCCAACTTTTCTTGAGGAGCAGTAGGAGAAACTCGCTCGAGTTAACACATCGCATAAAAGGTGTTCTTGCAATCGTTCATGATGCGGCCTGTGTCATGCAATACAGAGCAAGAACATGACAACAGGTGTAAAATGGTATCATTTAGTAACCAATGTCATTGGGTATTAATTATGTGGTGTGAAATGTATCGGCAACTATTGAACTAAATACAGAAAATACAAGCGCATTTGTGATAACAATTTATTTTTTTGATAACAATTTAGATTAGTAAAATTTTTATGCTGATTTAGTCACATAATTGTTGCTAGCAAAATCACATCAAGGAGACATATCCTGAATATGTGAATAAAGTACACATTATAGCAGCATACGCATGTTTACTTAACATGCATATTCATTAGCAGTGATGTAACTTGGCACAGACAACCACATGCCATCCATTAAGTTGACCATGGCACAATTGTGGTCGTGGCTGGTGTGTCTTGTACCCATTTAAGAAACAACATATCTGTCTCTTTACCTGCTTTCAAAGTATATTTAACTGTGCGTGTTGCTGGCAGCTATTAGGAAGCGGATATAGTGATATTATGTGGCCACTGGTAGAGGTCAATAACCGCCATCTTTGTTGCCATTTCAAAACTGCATTGGCGTTTCCCGTTCATAACTTGTTCCTCCCATAAGCCAACCTAAGTTGTACTATTAATATCACTTCGGGTGCAATCACTCAGCAGAGAATATCTGCCTGATAGTTATGGAAAAGACCCAGCATTTGAAGGCTACCATTATATACCATAACCTGAATGGCAATTTCATGCCAATTATCTGATTGAAACCTTGGGATGGAGATGGTATTGTTATGCATGAAAGCATGTGCAGGGATGTAGGTGCGCAAACCTACTTTGCACGACCATGGATAGTTGAGGTAGTGAAATATCCTGCAATATGTGATCTCACCAATGTTCATTATTTGTAATGCTCCTGAAAGAGCGTACATTTTGTGTGGCGTCATAGCTATGGATTGAAGAGATCAACCTCACCGTCCACACCATCATCATCATTATGATCGGCACAAACATCATTATCAGCTTAACTATAATTATCATCACTTGTTAGGCGTTAACTAAATTCTTTCGTTTAATCATAATGGTCGGTCCAGGTGGATTAGTGCTATAATGACCAAAGTTCGGTCCGCACTTGTATTTTTCTGAAGCGTCCATACTTCATGGTTGTTCATAAATACCGATTTGATATCTCTCTCTATTAAAGTCTACATTGTTTCCACTCGCCGAACTCTGACGTCGATCAGATATTTCGCAGAAAGAAACGCACCAAGAAGGCAATGTCAACACTGCGTCAACAGTACAAATCGAATGAAAAACTCAATTAATTTGCAACAGCAAATATCATTTGGTATTAAGCAAAAGTATTGGACGGATATCACGCCGCGATCGCATCGTTAAAATAGCGATGTTACATATCAACGGTTATGAGCGGACATTTTAACAAATAAAACATGATTTGTCAAATAGCCCTGCGTATATCAGCGCCCTGCACCAGTGGTTACGCTTTAATAAGTATGGTGGTAAAAGCCAAGCTGATCTTTAAGACTCCGCCTATTATTCTGAATGTGTGCCTACCTCTGTTAGATAGCCATTGAGGCGAAGACCACCACACTTCTGGGGATTTCACTACCTAACTAGCTGAGCCTCAGATAAGCGTTGAACTAATATTTGTGTCCACACTGGTTCATATGTACGTGGGCTAAGTGCAATGGATTCCGTACAAGTCAAGCAAGCGTTGTTATTCTGTGAGTTTAATGTGTTTATCTCGTCTTCATTTACCATTTGCAGTGTAGAATTATTAACCTTCTAATGAATCATCTGCTTACACAATGATTAACGCAGCTTCTGTGTTTCAGTCTTCATAGGGGTCCTGTTAAAGCCACTCTAAGGCATAAGTAACTCTGCATTTCTTGGGTGTGTGGAAGAATCCAATAAAACACGTTGTTTTACTGTATATCACGACGGCGAAATCGATAGAGGTAACGCGAGTCGGTCGTGTAGAGATAGAGATTCTTACCTTGCCTCAATTAACAACCAGGAAGTCTCAGCACTCGTGAATACATCGTTTGGCGGACGCGCCTGGATCAGTCTGATGTTATCACCGGATGTAAACATGGGACATTGGTGGAGGTCCGTTAAACAGTCGGTAGAGGAGATAGACCTGCTAGCCGGATTGGCGAATAGCTCATTTCCTTCCTGCTTAACATTTGCAGCCGATCCTGGTTTTGCTGCTGTACCATGTAATGAAAAGCATGGCTTTATCTGCAGCACTATCTTGAAACCAATGAATGTATATGGTACGGTTTCTGATTTGATTGATGTTAATTGCTTGCAGGACCAGCAATTAAATACGATCAGACACCGTATTAGCTTTTTAAAGGAGCGGGCTATATATTATGGCCATTGTAATCAATATATGCTGAAAGGCAGCAGTTGTCCATATCACACAACTGGGAAGGCTATGGTATATTTTATTTGGATGAGTAATTCCAATGTTATCACAATGTTTTCAGGGGGTTGCGATGAGAATGGCACATGTTACTGTGTGGTGAACAGCACTGCTGCCAGTTGGTACGAAGCTCGCTGTTTCTGCAGAATACATCGCGGTGGCGATCTGCTCGCGCCGCGAACCACCATCAATGATGCCATTTACGACAGAGTTAGGCGTTTGGCCAGTTTCAATATCAAGTTTTGGGTCGGAGCCTCGAATGCGATGTGGACTTGGCAACATGGCGTCGGTATTGGGATGCTAGTGCACCTACCACGAGCAATATGACATCACATTAATTGAATATTGAAACTTCGACGTAATTCACTCACAACAAACATATATCGTATTTATGCAGACGCAAGCGTGGGGGAGATGCTCTTCAGTAACTGGGCACCTACACATCCCGCAGATAATAACGACTGCGCTGTGGTTAACCTGATGGATGGCATGTGGATGTCAGTGTCGTGTGCTGGCTGCTCGTATGCTTATGTGTGCGAATCTGGTAAGCATTGCTTATAATGGTCTCATTTCTCTCTTAACAAATGAAAAGGAGCTGTGGGTTATTGATTGTGACTTCACGGATCATGACAACATTGAGTTACATTAACATATAAAACTGCTGCTTGTTAGCAGTAATGGAAAGCCGGGCAATATTGTGAATGATTTCCACTATTTGTTGTGCAACAAGTGGAATATTGGTGATACAACAACCCGTGAAGTGTGCAGATAAGACACTTGCTCTCTTCTTACCATGACTGAGTGACAATTGTTGACTTATCAGCTGTAATTATTTGTGTTCTTTCTTCAGACTCCTCAATGACCACATCGATAGCCACTCCGTCAACAGATGCGCCAACAATGGATGCTACAGTTAACGGGCATCAATGGCATATGCGTTTTTATTACTCATGAGCTATTTGTTAATACCAAATATATCTAGATCATGTTTGTATAACACAGACATATAATTACTGCTACCACTTACACTGCATGTAAGTGGCCTGTTAATATATGTATTCTTGTTACATACTCCGTCATGACCACAACACCAGCGACTCTGTCAGCAGTAGCGCCAACAATAACATCAATGAACAACCGGCATCCATGGTGGTGTCGGTCATCCTTTAATCATGTAAAATTTGTTAACGCTGACTCAATTTACGCCTTTTTTGTATCTTAAGAATCGAGAAAACAAATATCTGCTGTAATCTTCATTTCACGTAAATGGTGATGGTGTAAAATTTCTCTAAGAAGTACATTGTCTGAAGCCATTCTGAATTTGGGCACAATATGATAGTTACCGAGGTGTTGTGGTTGTTCTTCAGACTATAACGCTGTAAGTTGTGGGTGCCTTGTCGTCATCATCATTGTTGCCATCATAATCTGTGTCATAGTTATATGGTTAGTATGCAAGATAAATAGCATATGTACAACTAATTATACTATAACAAATATAATTCTCGTTTAAAAGCATTTGGTTATGCTGTACCTTTTCTTGTTTTAAGAGGAAGATGAAACAAAGGAAGAAAGCCGTTTTGGATAGCCCAATAACAATAGAGGGCACCATCTCCCCTATCGCAGCTAATAGGTTATCGCTTACACATGAACGGAACCGAACTTTATCATGTGTTGAGATTCCAATGAATGGCATTCAATATAAGATAAACAAAGAAGAGAGCGACCTGTATGCTCTCCCGGT
>CM067348.1:17366443-17586443 GCA_034190875.2 Urechis unicinctus
ATTCCCACCCCCCCCAAAAAAGGAACCAAAAGGGGGGGAATTTACCCAAAAAAAAGGGGGCCCCAAAAAAAATTTGATACATAGAAATCTGGAAAAATTTTTAGACCCTCAAAAAACCCAAACGGTTAAACTGTCACACATACAATACATTACAAGCTGTACCAGAACACGATACAATAAACATTCACAAGCTGTACCAGAATGACTGGCTACTCATACTTGAATGCCATACAGAATCAGATAAAAACTCAGAAAACACTTGTAGGTTATACATTGTACCCCTTAACTAAGCACAATTTCAAAGTAGGAAACACACGTTAATCATTAAGGGTTTGTTCACCACCAGGTCCAAGGATTAGAGCCCGCACTGTCCTGATCTGTCTTTCCCACACGCCACCCATGTGAGACGCAGCTGGCGGGTTGAACAACGATCTAACATTTTTCTGCAACAGGTAGACATGGATTTGTTCCTGGTTCCACTCTTTTAGGGCATAGGAAAATTCTTTGCGTGCCCCAACAAAGTTTGTTTCATTGTCGGATGGTATCAAACGAGGCTCTCCTTGTCGAGCTATGAACTTCTGCAAAGCTTGTATAAAGGTATCCGTCTCTAAGGAATAAGCCACTACCATATATATGGCTCTGGTAGTTAGGCAGGTAAAGAGGCATCCCCCCTCTTGTGCTCACTTCGTCCTCGTTTCACGAGTATAGGGCCGAAATAATCCAGACCAACTTAGAGAAGGGAGGATTGCCAGGAGTAACTTTATCTTCAGGCAGGTCAGACATCTGCTTAAATTCGGTTGGCGATTTTCTCTTCTTGCATGCCAGACACTTACTGAGGATACGTTTCACAGTTGTACGCCCTTTCAGGGGCCAAAACCTTTGACGTACTTTGGTAAGGACTCTTTCCACGCCACTGTGACCATACACAATATGATAATGGCTGATGATGAGCTCAGTCACTGAGTGGTCCTTAGGAAGAATAGCTGGATGACGAGCAGTGAAAGTTAAAGGAGCACGAGCCAGACGTCCTCCAACACGAAGAACGCCCTCGTCATACACAGGAGACTGTTTGGCCAACGACTTCAGATGCATCTTTGAAGGGAAAGCATGACTTTGTATATAGGTAAGTATCGCTTTCCCAGATACTTCCATCTCCCATACAGATAAATAGGCTTTAGCAGTAACTGGTATCTTGCGAAGATAGTCCTTGATCCTGAGTATCCATGCTACAGCCTTTTCAGCTTTAACCAGGGTGAGTATCTTTTCAAGAGTGCATCCAAGGGAAGAATGCTTTGTTCAACATGGTATATCTGCTGTTCTGTCTTCACTTCTTCAGTCACATCCAACGCCAGGTTGTCACGCTGTGGCTGCTTGGGCCAAAGTTCCTCCCTCTCCAATAAGAATGGTGGTCTTCTCAACCACCGCTCATTCTTTGTCAAGTCTTCAGCATTCATACCTCTTGATGCATCATTCGCAGGGTTTGAGGCAGTATCTACGTGTCTCCACTGAGTAGGATTCGAGTGACTGCGTATCTCAGCAACCCGGTTTGCCACAAACGTTTGAAGTCTTCTCTCCTGGTTTCTCAGGTACTGCTACACTATCATGCTGTCAGTCAAGTACACCGTCTCCATCAAGGGCAACTCAAGATGGTGGCGAATGCATTTGTCTAGGTGTATGGAGACTACTGCAGCAGCGAGTTCAAGTCTTGGGATAGTCGTAGATTTTAGTGCAGCAAGTTTCGATTTGGCCATTACCAGGGAGCAGTGCACCTTTCCGTCTCTATCTGTCAATCTCAAGTAGGAAACAACACCAAGTCCTTGCTCTGATGCGTCAGAAAAATGATGCAATTGTGCGCCGACATGCTGGTTTATGGGTTTGAAGAACCTTGGGATCTTCATCTTAACTATGGCCATCTTTCCAACGCGACCATTGCTCTATTAGTTCCTGTGGTATGATCTCGTCCCAGTTAATTTTCTGCCTACACAGGGACTGGAAGATTCGCTTAACCTGAAGAACAAACGGCGACACAAAACCCAATGGGTGGTAGACAGAGCTTACAAGACTCAAAAGCCCGCGCTTGGTTGGTGATGTCTTTGCCAGGATGAGTGAAATCCGAAGCAATCCTGTTCTACATCCTAGAGGACTCCTAACGTTCTTTTTTTCGGTAGACTTTTACCATCCAAGTCTAGATTCACCAAATTCTAAGACATTTTAGTTTCAGGGAGAGACCGGAGCACCTCCCTAGAATTTGAAACAAACTTAGTGAGCCTGAAGCAATGGAGTGCAAGCAGCTCACGAATTTCGCACAAGGCGAATGACTATCTCTGTGGAGGGCATTGACTTGAGACGGTTATCTACGTAAAAGTTCTTGTCAATGGTCTTTACTGTCTCAGGATCAAATCCATGGTAAATTGCACAACCGGGGCTCCAAACGCCCCCGACGAGGTGAGTAGCCATATGGTATTTCCTTGGCCCCTTGGTTGGATCATCCTCATTCCACCACAGGAAGCGTAGAGCATCTCGGTCTTCTTTAAACTCTCGCACCTGGTTGATCATTCCTTCTATGTCAGACATTACAGCTATAGGTTCCTGACGGAATCTCAGCAGCACCCCAATAAGCTTGTTTGTCAGATCCGGTCCTTTATGCACACTTTTATTGAGTGAAGTGCCTTTGCAGCACGCTGCACCATCGAACACCGCACGCACTTAGTCTTTCTTTCTAGGATGGGTCACAGCGTGATGGGGTAGATACCAAACATATCCATCCGCTCGGGTCACATCTTCTTCTGCTACCTCCTCGGCATATCCCTTTTCCATGGGTTTTTTATGCTCTGTGTGTACTTCTGTTTCAGATTGTCATCTTTGAGCAGCCTAATCCCTATAAGACTCAGTCGGTGCTCAGCCATCCCTAAGTTATCCATCAAACAAGGGGGTCAGTTCTTGAACGGTATGCTCATGGAATAGTGACCTCCACCCACGGTGATGGATTCATCCCATTGACTAATGACATTCCTATCACTGATAGATAATGCTGGGCCCTCATGTCCGTAAGGATCATCAAGTCACCAGAACCGGCTTGATAGGTAACGTCACTTTCCCATGGTTCACAATCGTTGTCGTTGAGATGACTTCCTGTTGGTTTGGTTGGTCAGGTAGTTCTGGCTGCGAAGCAGTAGCTGATTGTGATTGAGAATGAGTGCTCGAGCCAGCAGGTCTAGGGAAATGCAGCCATTGGTTATGCTTTTGGCCACACCCTTCAATGTTGCACGTCCACGATCGAGTGCAATCCCTGCCTTTGTGACCATACTGAAAGCAGTTTACGCACAGATTGCTTTTCTGGACGAAGCTTAGCCTGTCTATAACTGACATTGCACGGAATCCTGAGCACTGGTTCAGGAAATGACTTGCCCTACATTTGGGACATTTGTAGTTCGTAGTCTTCCTTTGATCATTGACAGCTGAAGTAGCGTCAGTTGCGAAAGTGGTCCTCCTGGGGCTACGCCTATCGAGCTTCTGTAGTTTTGAGGTTTGGCTACTCACTTTGGCGGTTTGCGAGTTGTCGATGTATCCAAATACAGGGTCAGACCTTTCCCTTACCAACTTGTCAATAAAGTCCACGATGTCCTTTAGTGAGATCCTCCTTTTTTCTTTTTCCTTTATCGAGGAATTCACGCTCAGCCATCGGCTATAATCTTGATCTGAGAACTTTGCAGCAATAGCCTTCAAGCTTGTACGTGTCTCTATCTCCTGCAGATGTCCAATGGTGATGAGTGTCTCTCTGCAGGTTCTCACGTCATCTGCAAGGCTTTGTAACTGTTTCAGATCCTTGAACTAAGGCCTGTTCAGAATCCTATTCTTCCAAGCTTGTGAAATCACCTCATCATTGCCATATCTCTTCTTCAGAAGTTTTCGAGCCAACTTGTAACCATCTTCAGGATCTTTAACGAGGCAGCATTGAAGAAGGCTGCTGACATCCCCAGTACAACTCTGTATCAGGGTGTTCAGCTTTGTGCTTTCATCAATAACCTTGTTCGCTACTGCATAATCAAACGAACTCATGAATGGCCAATATTTAAGTGGATGACCATTAAACTTTATGAGATCTATCTTGGGTGCATGTAGGTTGTCCACTATATATTGTTGCTGCGATCTTGACTCCTCCAGAAGGTTCTTCATCGTGTGGGCTAGGATCAAGGTTGAATCGTCACCGTGTACTCTAGACATTCCTCCAAACGACACTCGGCTCCACGGTGTCGAAGACTTGATGTCATGTTGCACCTACTGCAACCTTTGCATTTCGAGTTCCATTTCATGGACATACCGCTGATGTTCCAGCTCCAATTCCCAGCGATGAATATCGACCTTGAGTCAGAAGTCTCAACTTCCTTTATCTTCTTCGCTCGTAGATCCTTCAGTTTCTGCTCAAGTTCTTGATCTGGTTCCAATTTGGATGGATGGTTTCTCACCTAAGTCAACAGATTGCTCTTACCACGCTAGGAGCATATAATAAATCACTAGGTATATCTGTAGGCTGAATAATCCCAAGCACATGGCTTACTCTTCCGAACACAGCTAATACTAAAGTGTAGACGTCATGCCTTTTCCCGTTCCCACATTTACCCCATTCCCTACCGTCCGTCCATTTGTTTTATTGACAAGGTGATTCATATAATGATTGTGAGAACCAAAAGACATGAAATATTGGAGTTTTATTTCATTTGAACAACCACGTGATATTGCGACGCCGTCGGTCAGGATGCGTTATGCGGTAGCTACAGAGCACCCCTATAGTGCCACATGGTAAGTCACGTGGTAGGTCTCACCTTTGAATCAAACCACTAAACTTTGGTCGTTAAAGCACTAATCCACCTGGACCGACCAATAATTATTAAGCAGAGGAGTGAGATCACGCCAACCAACTGATGAAAATGATAGTTTACTTGATAATGATGCTGGCGATAATAATGGTGATGATCTCTTCAATCCATAGCTATGACGCCAAACATAGAGTGCCCTTCTTCAAGAGCATTCCAAATAATGAACATTGGTGAGATCACATATTACTGGATATTCAACTATCCATTGTTTGCGGACATGCATCCCTGCACACATAGCGCATGCTTTCATACATAAAAACCCCATCTCCATCCCACGATTTCATTCTGATAATCGGCATAAAATTGCCATACACCTCTTATAGTATATAATGGTAGCCTTCCAATGCTAGGTATTACCTTGGACACGGGGGCCGCAGGCAATGTATTATCAGCCAAGGCATCTTATTCCATTCCAGTTTGGGAAAGGCCGCCGTTGAGAAGGAGTATGGATAAAGGTGCCGAGGGGAAAGAGTTTACAGCGCTGGGAGAAATTGAAACAAACCTGCAGTTGGGGGAGAAAGAATATGCGATTGGATGGGTCGTAGCAGGAGTGTGCGATGAGGCTTTGATGGGAGTCCCATTCCTGAAATATCGTGGGGCTACCTTAGATTTTGGACGGTCGGAAATGCGGCTCAAGGCTAAACTGATAGCCTGATACGGCAGTGGTGAACGAGCACCACACGCTACCGTTCCAATTGCTAGGACCACTGTGAGCATCGCTCCCGTAACGAGCGGACCACTCCCGGATCATGTGCAGGCTGTATATGAGAACGGTCGAGAGGGAACAGCCCAAGTTGCGAAGTTTGTTGTCCGACTTCGTCGACGTATTCTCCATGCGGCCACATGACGTGGACAGGACTTAACCTTGTGGAACATGAGATTCATCTAAAAAATGAAATGCCTATCAACCAACCGCCGCGTAAAATGGCAGGCCACGAACAGGACGATGCGGATCATCAAATACGGGAGGGAATGGAACAGAGTTCGCCCATGGTCATGGTGATGACAAAGAAGGGGCAATTGCAAGCCTGTGTCGATTACCGCGAACTGAATGCTCAAACGATCAAAGATAGTTACTCCTTGCCGTATATTCAAGAAGCCATCAATACAAGGGCCAGGTACTTTAGCACCAGCACGTTTTGTACCAGAGCGGGTTGATTGAGTGGGAAGTGATGTCATTCGGGTTGTGCAATGCCCCCGTCACGTTTCAACGCCTTATGAACCTGGTCCTATCAAGAATGCAATGGCAGAATTGCCTGGTTTATCTCGTCGATGTTGTCGTAGCCAGCCAAACTGTCGATGAAATGATAGATCGCTTAGAGCAAGCTTTCTCATGGCTTCCATCATGCAGTCGGGCTGATATTGCATCCGGGAAAGTGTGCGTTGTTTCAAAAGAGAGTCCTCTTCTTGGGGTGCATTATTTCTGCGAAATTATTGCCCCACCAGGCGCTAATTACTGGCAGTCGTCGAATTCACTTCCAAATTTAGAGAGTATCTATTAAATAAGGTTTTTTTCGTGCAAACCGATCATGGCGGCGTACCGATATGGACATTGTCGCAGTCGGGGCACCATTCGAACGCATAGCGATAGACGTGATGGGACCATTACAGGAAATAAAGAGGAAGAATTCCTATATCTTGGTGATAGCTGATTACTTTACCAGGTTGACCTAAGCGTTTCCTATGCCCGATCAGACGTTGACCACAGTATCAGGGTTGTTAATATGCTAATGGGTGTCAATATTTGGTGTGCCTATCACACTGCACTCAGATCAGGGGTCAAATTGTGAGTCGAATACGTTCCAGGGTATGTGTCATCTGCTCGGCATCGACAAAACACGAACCACGCCGTTTCATGCTCAATCAAACGGCAGTGTGGAACGCATGAACCCGGTCATTCAAAAGATGCTAGCGGCAAACTCAGATACGTGTCATTTTGAATGGGATCTCATGATGTTACTGGGGCGTAAATTGCGGGAACCGATAGTCATCATAGAGGCCGTTCGAGCCGATGCGTAGTCAAATGAGTCCATTCCGTAATATGGCTTTGCGAAAGCGGTTAGAGAGGACCCATGAAATAGCGCGCAAATATTTGGGCCGAGCTACAGAACGAGCTAGGAAACAGTATGATCGGAAATCATACACTACGAGCTATTCCGTGGGAGACGAAGTCTGGCTGTACGTCAAAGCAAGGAGTTACATAACTAAAGAAGGAGTGGCAACACCCTTTAAAGTCGCTGCCGAGGCGCAAGCATGTGTGCCTCGGCAGCGAATATTTTCACAAGCTCGCACTTGGCAGCGCTAAGTGTACTTCGTGTTGCGACATCAAGCGAGCTACAACCACCAAACACGCGGCACCACGAACCGCGTTGGCATGCAAGGAGTTTTGGAGATATGCAAATCTGACGAGCAACTTCAGTTATGAGAATCTTGGAAAGTTCATTTAGATTTAATCGGAGCACATCTGGTTCGCTGGTAAATTTTCCATACACATTGTCAGCTAGTCTGTCATATTTGGTTATCAAATATAATTATATAAACTGAGTTATTTTTTGGTTGCCTGTATTTCCCAAATTCATATTAAATTTGTATAATAAATTGCATATTCACGTCACAGCCACATACTGGTGACTTGTTTCTTCCTGCTAAAACATAAACAGCTGTAGGTTTATGTGCACAATGAGATAAGGTGAGAACTATTTATTTACACTTTCATATGACAAACATATCAACAGAGTAACATAAATAAAATACAGAGCAAACATACACCAAACAGCACAATCCACTATCTCCCACAATTTCTTCTTTGAAGTGGCATATTGTCAATATTGATATTCACAACACCCTGAACAT
Organism: Urechis unicinctus; assembly: GCA_034190875.2. NCBI lineage: Eukaryota > Metazoa > Annelida > Polychaeta > Xenopneusta > Urechidae > Urechis > Urechis unicinctus. Next base: position 17,374,174 of record CM067348.1, read on the forward strand.
TTTCTCTTATCTGCTGGACAGCTTGTGCATGCATCAACCGTTGTTCATTGAGTGCCCTGCCTGCTTCTACAACATTTGGGTTGTCATGAGCCCCACCCTTCTTTCTGAGATAAGCAAAATGTTGTTCTAGTACAACTTGGTTAAACACTGATGTCAACACATAAGAAACACCATTGCGCAAGAGATATGGCACCAACTCAGCAATTGTCCTGATGGTAATTTTCAAACCTTCAAATGATTGACGACAGAGCATCATTTTGTTTTTGTCACTCTTTGTGTGTTCACCAGGTCTATTCTCAACACTTTTCCTCCTCTCGGCCAAATATCCAAGAAAATCATTATCTAGCCAAACTAACCTCTCATCTTGTACATTTCGTTAGGGATTTAAGTCTGGATTACGCTTATTGCGCCATTCAAAAGTACTGCAGACATAAAGACAATAAACAACTTATTCATTATTTTGACAAATTTGAATCTCTGACACATTGTCTCCCATGTAATGCTCTAAAGCACGTGCTACAGTTTTACTAAGAACCTAAGCTGCTAAAGACACTTTCATGTACGAGAATGATATACCAAGTCTACATTTGAACGAGTTAATTTTGGAGTAGGATCGTACAAAGAATTTTCAAAAATAAATTCCAAATATTGTACAATATGCATCCACAAAATTTCCTCTCTATCTTTCCACAACTTTCTGCTCATTTTGTGAGAGTTTGAATTGGGGAAGCAATTTCTGGCAGTTTTTAGCAGGTTGGGAGCATCTGAAATAAAATAAATCTTTCTGAATTCAGTGAAGTAGTGGTTGATTGGGTAATAGACAACATGATTCTGATCACGTGGCCCATGCATAGTGCAAAAACTATCTATTGGGACTAGCCCCATCCCTTGTGATGAAAAGTACATGCAAGTAAACATTAACTGCCCCTACAAGACAGGGTACAAAAAATCTGCAGTTATACCTGCTGTGGGAAAGTTTGCAAGAGGAAACTTGAAGTTTTAAGCAATACCACGTACCATCAACACAGGCAAATACTTAGCAAGTGGTGGATTTTCATCATGTACATTACCATCCATTGTCAATACAGAGTTACGAAAAACATCTAGATCCACAAAGCCAATAAGCTCACCACTGTGCCTATCATACACTAAATCTGACTTCACTTTGATTTCATCCTGCAGCAAACCGTCATACCTTTACCAGTTTTCTGTGAATATTGAAACTTCATTTCTGAGATTTTCATCAAAACCAGATTTGTCACTTAGCACATAAGAATAGTCATACAATGTACGCTCACTTGGCAGTTTAAAAAAATCCACTTTCCCTCAGATCTTTTTAACATGAAGCTCATTTTGAGCGAAGATACAGGCACCACTTGATAACCATTGGATGCCAGCGCATAAGTTTCTTGGCTTTCTGTAAGTTGAACTTGAGTTGCTGTTCCCACAGAAGCCTTGAGGAGAGGAAGGATCTGGAAATGCTCTCTCCACTTCTGGTGTACTGTCTTTCATCATATTACAGAATTCAAACGAATCATATTCAGGAAAAGTTTCCCCTGACACCTCAGTTGTCTTTCCAGCTTGTTAATGTGATTATGTAGAGCACGAATTTCGTCAGAAAGCTGAGAAAGTCTTTCTCTCAGTTCAATCTGAGACATACAAGTATGTGGCGTTTTCTTTGGAACTTCAGCACACCTGGGTTTCAGTTTTTCTCTGTGTTCCATTTTCCTCAATGTACTCCTGTATTTGCGACACTCTTAACACCTCCCACTTGGAACAAGCAGCTCACACTTGGTGGTGCGAATTGTTGATAAATACATCAAATCACCAGTGACAGCAGAGAAGTCAGCCTCACGATTAGCAGTGATAGTGTCTGTAGCAGAAGCAATATCAACACCAGTCTTTACACATTCTTGCCACTGTGGATCAGGGTTTCCTATGCATGTGTGGTACTTACTGTGTTTAGAATTGCATTCACTTCCTTGGGAGTTTTCAAAGCGATGGGCTGTTGCTATAAAGTTCATGGTGTGAAGAAAGGGGCTTGTTGTGGACCCTCACAGAAACTGCAAACAATTGGTCGATAGTTAGAGAAAGTCCAACACTGACATTTGTACCTCCATACTAACAGAGAAATCTGATGTGCTCGCTGTTTTCGACCATGCTGAATGATGATGGGATGTCAATAGCTTTACAGTCTTCTTGCAGCGCTTCAAGTGCATCATTAGCTGGAGCATTTGTTGAGGACTGGGTCACTTCAGAACTGAAACTGCTCGATATTTGGTGAAATATCCCCCACATGGGATAGAGTAGAGGTATTCCTCAGGAATCCCTGCTACAAAGGAACTTGTAGCTGCACCTGGCGCTATTTTCTGTCAATAAAACACCTATTGAACACAAACAACACAACAAACGGAAATTAAAACAAATCTATATCATTTGACAAACAGAGCTCATAAATTCAACTTGTTTGTTGAAAAGTGGTACAAAAATCTGATTTTGTTTATCCTAAAATAGTCAGGCAACAAGCTGTTACCTTTTTTTCTCTTCACATCCTGCTGCATAGGCATGTTCAGAAATGGCACGCTTTCTGTCACCTGATGTCTTGTAGTGATACTTCTCAGATTTAAAAATCTTCGTGGACCTTGTTCTGCCAACTGAAAAGGTTTTTGCCTGCAAAACATAACTGAACTGGATATGTAAAGATTACTAATGTCTTCTCCGGTCACAGTTACCATCACCTAATATTAATCCATTTATCATTCAACAAAATTAAATTCATGATTCACATGGGTTTACAAGAGCACTAAACACAAGGTACAACATTTTCTGGGGCTAGACTTATGCTTCAATAATATTCTAGGTTATAGTCAGTTTCATAGAAGTATTCAAAAGTATGCAACCGGTAAGTTATAACACCAAATTAACGCCCACTGCCAGCCATATTGGACTGACAAAAATACGTCGTATTTGGATGAGGTAAACTACAAGGGAATTTACCCTGTTTGGTTATTGGTTAAGGTATTTGTGCCGCTATCTGGTCAAACAATACCATATAGTTTCTGATTAGCTAAAAAAAATCTGGAAGCTTGTGATTTGACGAATTGTTCGAATTCAAGGTATTATCGCTCACGCATTTAGCTCAATACAATACAAAGTATGCTTTTAACAGCTTAGTAAACGTGACCATCGGATTTGTCTTTGTTCACTCAGCGAATACCAAGATTATTTTATGTGAATATTTCACACATTTCAAGAGATTTAAAATATATGTCGAAGTTCTAAGCCGAAAATATGGCGTTTCAATGCGGAATAAACACTTGCAAACTTTAATCGAATAACATATATATGGATTACCCCCCAAAAAAACCAAACTATGTAACTCCGCGTGTTTATCGATATATAAATAACTACCTCGTCAGGCAAATACATCAGGTTTGGAGATATTGGTAAAAGTTTTCGAAAAAGAAAATGTTGTTTCTCGCACAGCAACTAACGCATCAACTAGCCGAAATGAAGCGTGAGCGAGACACAGATCTCGTGGCGATCTCGCCGAGGCAGACACTGCGCGCGAGATCACTTTGATCTCGGCTTCGTTTCCACTCTTGCTATTGGTTAAAACTCCTTGGTCAAAGACAGGAAAAGAGTTCGGGGAAAGGTGAGGAAGAGGTGCCCCCTTTTGAAGGTCCTTATGTCGTTCATCACGTGATTGACTCGCACCGTTATGTGATTCAGAAGGGGAATAAGGGTAGGCGCAAGTGCGTTTACTACGATGCAGCCTCAAACATGCAAATGTAGTGTCATGCTGATAGTTTTCCCCTGCCATCTGTCGCAGTGTTGAAGGGCATATTACAATAGACAGAGGACATTTCCGCAGCTTTAACAGATCAGTTTTTTCTTCGGGCATTGCAGCTATAACATGGCGTAGAAACTATTATTGACGATATGATAGTCGTTAAGATAAATATGCTCATCCAGTAAGTCTGTCACAGGTTCAAAGATTGGCTACATGTATTAATATACTGATGAATAAACAAAACGCTATACCAACAACCAGCAAACAAAACGGTATGATTATGCTATCTTGATTTGGGACCAGGTCATAATGTGTACATCAATCCATAAACTCAATTGACATGCCACAGTCATCTAGAACCCTTCATCATCGAACAATAGGCAGGTATCATTCAGTGATGACAACAAACATGAGGCCAATGACCGCTTAAGAGCGAAGGTAATCATAATATTTCTGATGAATAAGTTATCACCTATTAATGCAGCCATAGTGTTCTGTCGTTTCATAACCGGTGTATTGCTCTATAAGAAAAGAGTCTACTTTTTTATACACCCAGATTCGTAAACGTTTTGTTTCGATATGATTACACCACGTTGCGAATCTTTCTTGGTAGCCTCTAAAGCAGAATCGAGATCTATATCGTTCAACTGCTGGTATGAGAATATGACAATCACATTATTTCTTCAATATGTCTGACAGTGAAAGCACTGAGCGCTTGCAACCAAGCTAAACATTCCATTAATATCTTCAACAGTTCCTACGAGATCGGAAAACATTAATTCCACAAATTTCAAAATATATTCCGATGCGAACTAACATACTTAACCTAGGGATGACAATGCCTGCATCTGCGATTTAATGGTCGCCAAGCCTTTCCTGTACATGAAGAGATGGCTGACCCAGCGAACTTGTTGGTGAATCAAAGGCACGAATGAGTTACACATACTACGTGTTTTGATAAAAGCTACCTTGGCGCCATGCAGGGCCGTCGAATGTACAAACATGACTAACATACTGTTGGGTAGTTGTTTGACGAGGCCATCAGATAGATTGCCGTAAACTTGTACTATTTTGAGAGTTGTGAGGGAATCAGGCTGCGAAAGGCAATAGGATGAACCGGTAGCCTCAAACATCTGGGTGATAAGAGTTGAGCTACATGGACCTGTGTTCGACAAGAGAAGCACTTATGCATCACGTTTTCCCAGCGACCTTATGATCCGTCTCTACGAAGTAAACCCTTTTTTGTCAAGGTTGTATTGTTGCACAGTCGTTCTATTCCGAAGTACTTCCAGTCTCACAGTTCCCCAGAACAACCAAAGGAAATCATTACTACTAGCTTGATCAACCACATAAAATGTTTGGCGATAGATGATTTTGTACACAGGAACTATATCAGATTTATTCGTAGCAGTCATTCAAAAAACCTTTAAATGCGACCATTCCTTATAATAAGTTACACAATGTGGCGAAAATTGTATACAAGACTTGGAATGGTGCCACTTTGGGGAACGTCCGAAACAGAGCGATCCCTATTCTTCTTCTGTCAGAATGAGACGAAAACACTGCGAGAAACCCCAACGATCACTGATAATTATCAGTACAAGAGCCCGGGTTACACCCCTCCCCTTGCAGGCGGGTCCACCTGGCCTATCGTGTGGACTGGTCAAGGGTCACGGGAAAGCAAACCAGCTGACCGGTGACCCTTTATAAGGACCACAGATAGGTCAGTCACGAAGATCAACTAGTCTGGGACAAGATTCAGACCGATGTTATATTATAAGTCGCCCTTCTCTGACTCCTGCTCTCTCCCATGTCAATATCCTGGCCCTTTTTGTAAATATCCTGGTCTCCCTCGCCGCTAACCATATCCTCTCTCTTCTCTGCCTGCGTATCAGCTTTTATCTCTTGTCCCAAACAATCAACACCCTCTTTACCTCCATCCTGGCTTTCTTCATTGTGGCTAAGATCTTGGTCGGTTCTCTGTATCCCTGTATATCTATCCTGACCGTTGTCTTTACCGGGAGAGCATACAGGTCGCTCTCTTCTTTGTTTATCTTATATTGAATGCCATTCATTGGAATCTCAACACATGATGAAGTTCGGTTCCGTTCACAGAAGTCATACGAATCGTGGAATTGTCTTTAGCTTTCATCGTGGCAACCATTTAATCTCATTAGACGTTAAGTCAGACATGTGTAAGCGATAACCTAGTAGCTGCAATAGGGGAGATGGTGCCCTCTATTGTTAATGGGCTATCCAAAACGGCTTTCTTCCTTTGTTTAGTCTTCCTCCTAAAACAAGAAAAGGTACAGCATAACCAAATGCTTTTAAACAAGAATTATATTTGTTATAGTGTAATTAGTGGTACATATGCTATTTATCTTGCATACTAACCATATAACAATGACACAGATTATGATGGCGACAATGATGACGACGACAAGGCACCCACCACTGACAGCGTTGTAGTCTGAAGAACACCACAACACCTCGGTAACTATCATATTGTGCCCAAATTCAGAATGGCTTCAGACAATGTACTTCTTAAAGTAATTTTACACCATCACCATTTACGTGAAATGAAGATTACAGCAGATATTTGTTTTCTCGATTCTTAAGATACAAAACAGACGTAAATTGAGTCAGCGTTAACAAATGATTTATGATTAAAGAAAGACCTACACCACCATGGATGCCGGTTGTCCTTTGATGTCATTGGCGCTACTGCTGACCACCATGGATGCCGGTTGTCCTTTGATGTCATTGGCGCTACTGCTGACAGAGTCGCTGATGTTGTGGTCATTACGAAGAGTATGTGACAAAAATTGTCACTCAGTCATGGTAAGAAGAAAGCAAGTGTCTTATCTGCACACTTCACGAATATTCAATTAATGTGATGTCATATTGCTCGTAGTAGGTGCACTAGCATCCCAATACCGACGCGATGTTGCCAAGTCCACATCGCATTCGAGGCACTGACCCAAAACTTGATATTGAAACTGCCCAAACGCCTAACTTTGTCGTAAATGGCATCATTGATGGTGGTTCGCGGCGCGAGCAGATCGCCACCGCGATGTATTCTGCAGAAAGAGCGAGCTTCGTACCAACTGGCAGCAGTGCTGTTCACCACACAGTAACATGTGCCATTCTCATCGCAACCCCCTGAAAACATTGTGATAACATTGGAATTACTCATCCAAATAAAATATATCATAGCCTTCCCAGTTGTGTTATATGGACAACTGCTGCCTTTCAGCATATATTGATTACAATGGCCATAATATATAGCCCGCTCCTTTAAATAGCTAATACGGTGACTGATTGCGGTGTCGTATTTAATTGCTGGTCCTGCAAACAATTAACATCAATCAAATCAGAAACCATACCATATACATTCATTGGTTTCAAGATAGTGCTGCAGATAAAGCCATGCTATTCATTACATGGTACAGCAGCAAAACCAGGATCGGCTGCGAATGTTAAGCAGGAAGGAAATGAGCTATTCGCCAATCCTCTACCGACTGTTTAACGGACCTCCACCAATGTCCCATGTTTACATCCGGTGATAACATCATACTGATCCAGGCGTGTCCGCCAAACGATGAATTCAATTAAAGAGTGGTTTAGCAGGCAGTAATAAGATAAACTACGTCGGTAAAGTTCATGTTTATGTGATGAACTTGCATCGCTGTAACAGTTATAAAACGCTGGTTAAAATTGACGGTCAAGTCACTTATTCATACTGACTAAGAGATTAAAAATACTGCTGTTTAGAATCTGATAATGTTTGGCTGGTGTTGCGGTAGGCAAGTATTGACATGAGGTGTTTAATAACGTGAGAATATGAATGGGCATGGCGAGCTGAAAGTATGATGAGATTCTTCTGTCCGAGTGAAGTTATTGTTTACATTGAGATTTATATGCAATGTGTATCGCCAACGGTTGATAAACAAACTAATGGGAGTAGTCTATCATATATTTCAGTGTCTTTTCAGTAACTGTTGGTGACTCAGTGGTATATATAAGGGTTGCAAAGTTCAAGTTGCATCTAAGCGATACATCACGAAAGTATTGAGAAAGTGACACCGTCATTACCTAGTCAAGTTTATGGACTGCCAGTGCAGGTATTTGTATTAATTTATGATGAACATTGCAGATTATTTAGGCACATAGAATATATATTGTCATAAGCACAGCATCAAACATACAAATGTAGCGTCATGCAGATAGTTTTACACTACCGTCTGTCGCAGGGTTGAATGACATATTACAATAGACATGAGGAATTTCCATAGTTTTAACAGACCAGTTTTTTCTTCAGACATTGTAGCTTTAACATGGAGCAGACACTATTAAGGACGACATTATGATGGTCGTTAAGATACATATGCTCATCCTGTAAGTCTGTCACAGGTTCAAAGATTGGCTGAGTTTGGTAAAAGCCAACAGCAATCTGCAACTTCACAGTGCACCTATATCCAATGCTTTATTTCGAAAGCAAACGCTAATATCAAGGTACAATGATACTGCCAGATTACACTGTTTTAGAAGCGATCAAGACTTATGTAACAAATAATATGGAACTTCTTGAGAACGCAGTGAGAACTCATTACCCCAGCCGTAATATTCTTTATATAGTCCAACTATGGAACATTCTTGCAGGTATAAATATAATGATGAGTAAACAAAACGCTATGATTACACCATACCAACAACTAACAAACAAAACTTGATGATTAGGCTATGTTGATTTGAGACAAAGTCATAATGTGTACATGAATCCATCAAAGCAATTTACATGCCACAGCCATCTAGAACCCTAGATCATCGAACAAAAAGCAGGGCTCATTCAGGGATAACCAGACAAAGAGTGAACTAACATGAGGCAAATGACCGATAGAGAGCGAAAGTAATCATAATATTTCACCAATTAATGCAGCCGTAGTGTTCAGTCATTTAGCCGCTTAATGATTAATCATTTTGCAACCTGTGTTTTGCTCTATAAAAAAAGCTTCTCGCAATTGGTTTGTGTAGAGAAACGTAACTCAACGCCTGGCTAATAATGTGTATTGCTGATGTGTTTTTATATATTGGCTTTCTATAGTGCTATCAAGTCAATCGATGTGTCGATTAACATTATATATATATATATATATATATATATATATATATATATATATATATATATATATATATATATATATATATATATATATATATATATATATATATATATATATATATATGCATATATATATATATATATATATATATATATATATATATATATATATATATATACTGATTAGGTTCTTGCTGCATCAATATTTTTAGTATATGCTTTGTCCTGAAATAACCCTCTGTCCATCTCCCTCTGTCCGTTCGTTAATTTTTCATCAGTTAGCATTGACAACGAGAATTTAATGAGATTACATAGTGGAGCAACAAAAATGTATTGCATGAATGAGCTTCTTCACCATGAATCTCGCTGATGTTTCTTTGTATCCTGTGCACTATTTGTTTCTCATTGTGGTTATATGTAATGCGTGTATTGATTTGATATTGTACTACAGTCATCATTTTATACAATGTATGAATGAAGCTAACAATTAGCCTCAAGTAGTTACATAAGGAATGAAGTAATTGTATTAGAAGCATGATGCTTCAATGCCGATAAAGTGATTAATTTTTCTCTTTCTTTTTTGCCTTACAAAATAAAGGCTTTGACTGGACATGGCCGGTCGCGGGTCGTTCAAAAAACTGCTCGTTTATGCCGCCTTCAGTCGAGACTCGTCGGCAAATGTGGTGTACCTGATCTGTAAAGTGTGCAGAAATTTTTATTCTCATTAAGAGCTACCGAAGGCCAAGGAATTTCTTTGGCAAATAGATGATATGGAAGTTCTTCCTTCGTTTGCTCGACGTCGCGACACAGCAGCGAGGTCAGAAGATAATGTCATACTTGATGATATATTAACAGCACTTCAAAAACTTGAAGCTGCTGAGAAAATGCCCATATTTGCAATTGATCCGCAGGGCTTACATCGCGTCCCAAGGGCCACTCCTACGGAAACGTGCGCTATTAGCATAAAGTGAACGATTCAACGACATAGAGGACCGGCCCAAGATGCATGCTGACGCAATGGTCAGCCTCCAGCACATAGAGAGTCGTCTTTCTGCTCAAACGCCAAGTAACAGCCCGTCATATGCCGCCGTCACAGCCACAGCCACTGCGAAATCCGTTAGCAGTAAAACGATTACCAAGTCTGCAACCGCTACCCCCAATTTAGCATCAATGCGCCTACCGATCGAAGCAACGACGGCTTCAAAACTGTGCAAAGACGCAAGGTAACATATGTCAAGAAGAAGGCCCATGACAAGGAGGTTGCTACCTCTAGTACTCTACGGGGAGCACAATAACCCAGCAGAGACTTGTTCGCCTACAGAATCTGTAAAGATACCACTACAGACGAGCTACTGCGGTACATGCAAGATAAAGCAGTGGAATGTCGCAAGATAGAGAATTTGACAGTTTCCGCGTGGAAATAAAACTCTTTGATCTCGACAATCTTTTGAATGATTGTTCTTGGCCGATTGGCACATGTGCTAGGATGTTCTACCGCAAACAGGAAAGTAATTAGGTTGAATTTGTCACTGTTGTACTGTAATGCGCTACTTGGTTTTTTAACTTATTACTGTTTTTTACAATTTCATAATTGTGTCACATCATATCGTTTTGCAATATAATAGTAGAGGTCATAGGGATGATACAATTGTGTACATTCAGAAATTAATGAATGAATGTGATGTTCTGTTTCTACAAGAGCATTGGCTACATGAAAACGATTGTGATGTACTGGAAACTAAATTAGATGGTATACTAGTGGCTGGGGTGTCTTGTCCATATGGATTCATCTTGGGTTCTCAAGGGGAGACCATATGGAGGCTGTGTATTTCTGCATAAGCGGGATTCTAATTTTCAATCAGCCCTGTGCAATGTAACAGTGTCAGGCGCATTGCTTGTGTGGTTACTGTAAATTGTGACGGTCGATCTGCTTCAATTTTAGTTATAAATTTGTACATGCCATGCGATGTGTCATCTGCATCTCCATGTAAAAATATCTATAATGAAATTCTTAATGATGTCCATTCTACCTTCAACGCCAACTCTGATGTGGTTTCGAAGTAGCTCACGAAATACAATTTCAATGAATGCATTCTGTGAGCGGCAAGGTTTGAGACCTTGCAAGTCGATTGGGTCAAGTGTCATTGACTTCACCTATGATTTCACCTAATGCATGATCCGTTTTGGATTATTTCAAATTATTTGAAAATTGTCTCAAGATATGCATGTGCTTATGATGGGGACAACTTATGTGACCATAGCCCTGATTTTTTTAGTTCGATTGTCAAAGTTTCAAAGACACGTAAACCGAAACGTAGAATATCCAGCAAGATTAAGTGGTCTATTACCTATGAAAACGGCATCAGCAGTTGTAAAAGCTACTTGAGCAGTTTTCTTGTCAAATGTCAAGCTACAGACCTGGTTTTAAAACGCATTATGAAATGATTGACTTCAATGATATAATCAACGCATGTGTACAAGCTCGAATCCACAGCTCTTTGGCAAAGGGTGGCTGAAAGAGATTAACGGGTTGTTGCCAACACGTCGCTCTAGCTAGAGAAAGATCGATATTCTGGTCACGCTTAGGGTTGGAAAATGGGAGCCCTTGTGTTGGTATCCTTAAAGACATTAAATGCAAAGCTGAAAGGGATAACAAGCGGGTTTCATGCAGCGTAATCCGCAAACAAGAACAATATGCGGCAGGAAAAATGTTTTGCATCTTGGTAACTATGTCGGGAAGGACGGTAATATTGATAAAATGAATGTAGCATGTTCTAATTTAGTGTCACAAACACATTTGTTGATGTCAATGTTTGGGGTTTGGAGTGTAGATGTGAGGAACAAATTGTTTATCAGTTTCAATACAAGTTTTTATTGCTCTCCTTTATGGACACATCAAAGTTTTTTGCCGAACAGGGAGCTCCATCCACAAGCGCATTCAATATACTTACATCTTTTGACAGGTCAACAACCAATCATTAAACAATTAATGAAGCGCTACATCATGTTTCTATGTAAATACATAAGCAGTGGTAACACTGTGTTGTCCTTTTTAAGCAGACTGCGCATTTAGCCATTCCACTGTTGCTTGCAAACTGAGAATTGCAATGTCTACCATTGGTATCAGTACTAACTCTATTTTCTCAGTGGAAATCACGATGAATGAGTACCTACTTGAGTGATAATTCAACAGAGAGTAATGCCTAAAACACTATTTCATTGTTACGAGAGCACATTATGCAACGGAATGGGTGAGCGATTTCTAATCTTACCCCGCTAGAAAAATTTTCCACAATTTCCACGTTACGATGTTAATCGTTACTTCTTTCTTGCACTTATTCCTTACAAATCTGTACGCTTATATGTACGAAATAAATACTATGTATATAAGCTAACATGCTAATTCTAACCTTCCATCTAGTCAAATTACACCATACACATTATTGATTAATCGTAAAATATAACTATTGCGGTTACAAATCAGAATCATATCAATCCTGTTCTTTACAGAGAGACGTCGTATATATTAAGATCAGATTGTTTCTATCCATTCGCATTTCACATCAAGTAGCGGCCTGTCGTATATTGGATGTCGTTCCATCTTTTGAATGCCTTGCCATCATTCATTCTGTCCTTTCGGTATCGTGGCCCTGGTTCGTGACATTTTGGTTACCTCCCGATGATGACCCTACAGTACCAAGCACCTCATACTTTTGCTCGGTCAACTCGAGTACATTCTCGCAAGGGAGACTAGTTGCACCAAGCACCTCATATTTGTGTTCATCCTCGTAAGTTGGCATTGGTGCAATGTTCTGGTATCCCGCGTTGTCCATGTCTTCAATATGTTGACTGCCTGGTTCACGAGCTGTACTATTATGTGGCGTCAGATTGTCCTCAGCATCAGATCTCTTGCGTTTAGATTTCCTTCTACTATAATGATATATGTCACATATTGCATCGATGTGTATAAGGGACCAATACCAGGTTATATTATGAAGATTAGTTGGCAGGTATTGCTGGCAGGCAATCCTAGTTAAGTAATGGTTTGATGACCAGGAGCAGTTATTGTACATATAACAATCCACTGAATACTACTCACCATATTGTGATATAAGCTACAGTAATGAGGATGATGACGAGTAACCCACCACCTCCACATGCAGCTGCAATGACTAAAACAGAGCATCATGTCAATGCGAGATGAAGATATGCAAGATGCAAGACATTTGGAGGAATTCTTATGCATCAAATTGATTTTGAAATATGATGATGCAACATACACATTCTTCTTGAAACTAATGCCATCATTATATGTATAGAGTTTTTAATCTGGTAAGCCATGTTATTATCCTTATCAAGAAATATAATTTGGCATTGACTCAGTTGTATGGACTTACTGACGATCCTCTGCTCGCCATCGTCCCCATCATCCTCTGAACGCGTAGCGGTTGATGCAAGCGTGGCTGTAATAAAAGCGTCTGTATATCTTTGTCAGTGCATACGATGAATGTAAAGCATCAGGTAGAACTGTAATTATCCATCCATTCCTGTCCATTGTGGGTTGACTGGGGCAATTCGACGTCCAAAACACATATTAGGAGGCCACTTATATACAGTGTGGGTAATCTTGCATATATTTTACAAACATGACCAAAAGGCAAACAGATAGTCCATGGTTAATACAAGTGCATACGCAATTGATCCCCGCCAACTGACGAAGCCATTAATTGCCACTCAATCGTTGTAAGAACCAAGCAAGTAACTCTTAACGATGTGTTGTATCATCACAAGTCGCACATTACATATTAGTAATCATTTACAATATTGCCCATCTCTCTCATAATTGCTAACAAGCAGCAGTTTGATATGTTAATGCAACTCAATGCTGCCATGATCGGTGAAGTCACACTTAATATTCCATAGCTTCAATTTACTTGCAAAGAGAGAAAACAGCCTTTAAAAACCCACCTGATTCACATACATAAGCATACTAGCCGCCAGTACACAGCACTGACCACCACATGCCATCCATCAGGTCCACCACAGCGCAGTCGTTATTATCCGCGGGATGTGCAGGTGCCCAGTTACTAAAGAACATCTCTCCCGCGCCTGCACCTGCATAAATACGATATATTTTGTTGTGACAGAATAATGACGATGCTATCAGTCACAACATGTAGTCAATGTAATGTCATTTTGCTCGTAGTAAACCCATTAACATCTAATTAGCGTCGCCATGTTGCCAATTCCACATCGCATTCGAGGCCCCCATCCATAACTGTATATGGTAAGAGCCCAAACGCCTTGTGGTGATGTTTATAGCATCACTGATGTTGATTTGCGGTGCTAGCAGATCGCCACCGTGATGTATTCTGCAGTAAGAGCGAGCTCCATACCAACTTGCCCCAGTGCTGTTCACCATAATGTAACACGTGCCATTCGCAACGCATCCCCCTGAAAATATTGTGAAACCATCGAAACTTACAGTTGTGTGATAGGAAAAACGTTTGCTTTTCAATATATATAGATAACAATGGCCAGAATGTGAAGGCCGTTTCATAATGAGCTCATCTAATATCATTGCAATAAACAATAAGAAAATCAGAAACCAAACCGTAGGTATTATTTGGATCCAAGGCTGAGCTGCAGAAAAAGCCATGCTTCTCTCTACACGGTTCAGCAGCAAACCCAGTGGCCAATGCAAATGTTAAGCAGGAAGGAAATGAGCTGTAGGCCAATGTGGCAAGCAGGCGGTCATCAATCGTTAAGGACTGGTTTACATCCTGTGATAACATCAGGCTGATCCAGGCGAATTCCTAACGATGAATTCACGAGTGACGAGACTTCCTGGTTGTTAATTGAGGCCAATTAAGAATCTCTAGCTCTACACGACCTACTCGCCTGACCTCTGTCGGTTTCGCCGTCGTGATATACAGTAAAACATCGTGCGTTATTGGATTCTTCCACACACCCGAGAAATGTAGAGTTACTCATGGCTAAGAGCGGCTTTAACAGATCCGCCATAAAGTCTTGAACACAGAAGCTGCGTTAATCATTGTAATATCAGATATTTTAGGTAAATGATTCTGCACTTCGCAAATGTTAAATGAAGACAAGTTAAACACATTAAACTCACAGTATAATACCGTGTGCTTGACGAAATCCATTGCACTTTGCCCATGCATATATGGACCAGTGAGGACACAAATATTAATTGAAAGTCAATATGAGGCTCAGCTAGTTAGGTAGTCAAATCCCCAGAGGTGTGGTGGTCTACCCCTCGATAGCTATCAAAGAGAGGTATGTACACAGAATACTCGGCGGAGTCTTAAAGATCAGCTTGGCTTTTATTGCCATACTTTTTAAAGCGTAACCGCGTGTGCAGGGCGCTGATACACACAGGGCTATTCGGCAAATTATGATATATGTATAAAAATGTCGATAGTTAAAGATCATTGGGTATATAAAAACCTCTCCCCCGTAACCTCTGATATGTAACATAGCTATTTTTTAAATGTGATCGCAGCGTAACATCCGTACAATAAGTTTGCTCATTAGCAAATGATATATGTTGTTGCAGATTAAATGTGTTTTTATTTCGTATTGACTCAGTGTTGACAATGCCTTCATGGTGCGTTTGTTTCTGCGAAATATCTGATCGGCGTCAGAGTAAGGCGAGTTGAGGCCTATGTAGGACAGAACCTCAAATGGACCAGCAGCACAGTTACCTGATCTTTGATTGCCGGTGGAGTGGGGGTGTTTGGACGAGCATTTTATTGCTACAAGCAGAGAGTTGTAGCCTCACCCCCTAAACAGATTGTTCCCAGGGGAGAGCCAGCAAAGTCAGCACCTCCGGACGCTCATTGAAAGGATCCGTTTTATGTGGAATAAGATGACAACACCAATTACTGATAGAAAAATGCTCGTCAACGCGCTGTACCAAGGTGCAGTTGTTTCCGGTATATCAATAGGTTATGCCAAGCTTGCTTAGGTGGCTCTTGGTGGTGTTGCGCCACGTTTTGATTTCACCCCACGCGACCTGGCTATGGCTATTGCCGATGTATCACTAGCTATGGCCACAAAGGATATGCTAATTAAACAAGGAATCTTACCAGTTGATATCCTGAAATAATGGCCACGATTGCGCTGCTTGTTCGAGGCGCTCTTGTTAACGCCCTTGCATTCTTTGGAAGCAACTTTTTATTCTCTAAATTACGAAGCAGCCAAACGTACGAGGAACGTAAACGACATGATATGGCAATTGAGCAGCTTCAATCTGCTCGGGCAGCATGAGCCAAGAAGCGAACTGAGCGTTTAGACTTCACCAATGACCAACTCCGCCGCCAGGGACATGCCGAGCATACTTTTCGGGATGTAAACGAGGCTATGCATGAGTACTACATCTTGACGGGTAAATTCGTTGACAAGCTGGACTCTGAGCCGCAGCTTTCAGACTTCTACGAGCCCTCAGATGGTCAAAAAGGGCATGAGTTGGCGTTCATTATACTGGGTATGGCTGCAATTGGTCTGGTTGCATACAGGCTTTCTAAGTAGGTCATTTGGAGACTCGGGCGTTTACTTTGTATGGATCGTCGCATGCAAAAGATCTACTATAGTCCTAAGGGCTATTGGAAAGGCATTACGGCTATCACGAAGCTTGCAACAGAATCAAGGGTTTCTGAGGAAGATGCCTGTGGGTAGCTAACAAAGCAAGCCATTGGGCAAATCTACTTGTCGGTGCAATAACACATTCTCAGACCAAAGTTTGATATCCCTGTCCCTAATGACGTGCACCAAGCCGATCTCTTATTTCTTCCTCATGACTTTGACGGAGTTGTTCATTAGTTTGTATAAGTTCTTCTCAGAGTTGCTGGATGCGGCCTTGCAGAGATCTGTGTTCTTCCGGACGTAGGGCTCCATCCAGGGGCTCTGGGTGAAGGATAGGATGCGGTGGATCTTGGTCAGCCTCATCCCCAGAGCCAGATACAGTTTCAGGTTCCTGTAGTGGAGTACGTACCTTTCCTTATTCCTCAGGTTCGGGACCAGCTTCTCGACCTTGTGGCCGCCGTATTCGTCAAGGAGGTTTTTCTGGTAGTCCGAGAGCCATTCGTTCTGGACGAGGAGTTGCTCTGGGACAAGGGGGTAGTCGTTGTGGTCGTCGTGAAGCTCAGCTGGATACTCCAGGTCGACCTCAAGGATGTACCCGGTCTCAGCGTCATCGGAGTGGGTGCGGACTATTCTGGAGAATGACTCTGGCCGGTCCACCCACTCAATGTTCGAGGTGGGTAAGGCCTGGCTCATTATCCATCCATAGAGGTTGTCGGCGTCTAGGTACTGGATATAGCTCAGGGGGCTTGTCCTGGTCGAATTCTCCTACGTAAGGATTGTTCGCCTTGGTGTGGCGCCGTGAGACCATACATATGCCTCCCCGCAGACCCTTCTCGATGAAGAGGTGCTTGTCGTAGTCAGTGAGGAGTTTGAGTTCTGCCCCGGTGCTCTTGAGTAGAGCATCCCACGAGAGGCCTGGGCTGGTGAAGTAGTGGGCTGGGTCCAGACCGTACGTTTAGGCTGGTGTTCCGGAATGGTATGATGTTTATGTATGATGAGGAGGACGCCTGTCCGCAGGGAGAGGTCGTGGTAGTCGCCCATGCTCGTGCAAGCAAACGTGCTCCAGACCTATTGCGCGTGGGAGTAGTCTGTGGCGGATATGCCCTGCTTCGAGAGCTTGCTGTAGAAGTCTTGGATGGGCGGAAGGGAAGAATCAAACTTATCCCAGCTGTCCATGAACTCATAAGGGAAGACTCCCTTGTGCAGTAGTTACCCTCGTTTTGTCTGGTCTGGTTCATACTCTGCCGTCACGGCGAAGGCGTCTGGGTTGATGGCTGAGACCAGCTTGTTGAGGGAGGCCTTGAGCAACTGTGCACTCTCTATAAAGAGGAGCTCTCCGAGGGATAGGGATATATATTTCTCCATATGGTTGGGTATACAGTTGATGTTCCCCTGCTTATGTCCTGCATTAGGAGACCGGGGTAGTGAACTTCACCCCAACACCCTCGAGCTTACCTAGCAACCTGCGGAGGTTATATTTTGTGGGCCGCTGTGGATCTTTAGCAGCAGGGTGGAGGGCTGCTGCTATTCACCATAGTATGCATAATTCGTCCTGTTTCTTTACGTTTATGATGGCCTTCTTGTTTGCTAGGGATGGTGGTAGCTCAATGTGGGAGCCGCCCTTGAGTGGTTGATACTTGGCAATGTCGATCCAGATAGTCGTACCACCTCAAAGACCCACCCAGAACCTTGGTTTGTCCACTTCTCCAGCCTCTCCTGGATTTCGACGTTGGACTGGCGTTTTGTTTTTCAAGTGCTTCGAAGGCAACCTTCATGAGTAGGTAGGGGGGAGGGGCTTGGCCGTGAATTTCGACGTAGTCGGCTCGGGCCATCTGGGCCCGTGTACTATGAGTCATCTGTACCCTATAGTACCATCAGTTCAATTGGGTGGTAAAAACACAAAAAATAGGCTCCTGACTAAGTCCCCACCCCTCCACCACTCGGGTGAAACCGAAACCAATTTCGTCCGAATGGAGCACGATTTTCGGTCTGCCTAACACGTTGTTCAGTCATGCTGGGTGTTCCTATAGAAACAAGGTGTACATTTCAGGGGGCTGCCCCGGCCAGGACTTTACAGATGAGGTACATGCTTATGACTTTGAGCGAGATGCTTGGGAGTACAAAGCCCACATGAATCAAAGTAGGGGCTACCATGTGATGGTGGCGCAAGACGACCTCCTCTTCGCATGCGCAGGCAACACAAACGCAGGCGATCGCAACGATGTGAAAATCAGCGAGTGCTACCACATAGAGCTCGACCAGTGGTCGCTCGTCAAATCGTCGCCCCACAGCCAAAGCGAAGCTCCTGCCGTGAAATGAGGCAGCAAGATCTACATTCTCGGCGGGTACAGTTGGGATGCCCACAGTTTCCAGGACACTGTACAGTGTTATGATCTGGATGATAACGAATGGGAAATTGTGTCCACAAAACTGCCCGAACCTATAACTGGAGTTGTCGCCTGTCATGTCAAACTGCCACTAAAACGTTACAATGAGACAGCTCACAGTCGACTTAACAATCCTTAGGCTGTCTCACTTTCGCAATCTACATTACACTTAATAAAAATTTATGACAACTGCATGTACAAATGACGGCAGTTTATTATTGTTTAAAATCAAAAAGAGGAGTACAATACAGAAACTGGCTGTTTATTTATTCAAGCCTGGAAAAATGATTAAGAAAAATCTTTATTCCAAATGAATGAGTGATATACCCAAAGCTTTAAAGCTTTGTTTGGTAGTATTTGACATGAAGACTGGAATTTGATGTTGATATTGGTAGGTGCTTAATCATTAAAGAGACAGGATACGGGGACAAATATTTACCACTAGGTCAATATCCAGTTACTTTATTCAGGTAGTGTACAGTACACCATTATTAAGAAACAATTGTTGAACGAAAGCATGTTTGGATGCATCGGAAAGCAGCGAACTTTAACCCCAGTACCTCTCCTTGTTTATCAAATACTTGATTTACACAGCCATAGATAAATAAAAGGTATTGACATTTACTATTTTTACTAGATGCATCCCTTGACCTACAATGGATGAACTAGCTCCCTATTACAATGCTATTAATGTTATATTTTGACATTAAATCAATTCTTGTTACCGAGTCATTCCACCCTATCCAAAATTTTCTACAGGCATGTTTGGGAGTGATAGTTTCGACTTTCTTGTAAAGGTGATACTATGTTGTATATTGTGTATCTTCTCACCAGCTTAGATGCCATCTTGATTCGAGTAACACTGGCGTGATGTAAATATCTAATTTAGCCATCAACCAATCTATGTTATCACCTGTTGAACATCAATAATTACATTTCTCATTGCTATTGCATCAATCTGCCTTCTATGGGTAGTTGTTCATCACATTTATGAATGCAAAGATGTTGAAATGTATGATGTTGCCAATTAGAACTACAGTCAAGCAAGATCAAATAACTGTTAACATATTGTTAAATGATTGAGGGGAAAAACTGGAGAATGCAAATCAGCAAGTCGTTCTTTCCTCAAATTTAAGATTGCCTTACTTTTGTCTGTCAGACAATGTATCAAACTTGTTATATTATGAAATGTGTATGCTTGCGTGACGAAGAAAACATTCTATTTGTCAAAGAGATACAAGTTAGCATTGTGTCATGTATATGGAACCTGTTAGCAAGGCAAATGTGGCAAACTATTGCGGAATCTCATTAAAAACCTGTCATTTGTCATTAGCTTCTTTCAACTTGCGTCCCTCTAAACATTTACTTCTGTTTGCAAGATATCTCCAAAGAAATGGGGTGGGAGATCCAGGGTTGTTTTAATGGTTACCATTGGCAAACTTGAGGATTGCTCAGCATGGTGGGATGTGCCCTGCAGCTCCAATGCAGTATTTTTTTCCATCCAGCCAAAACATATTGATTTGTTGGTCTCACATACTCTAACTGCTCTACAATGAGGTAGGAATTAACTTATGTAAAATGTGCATTTAGAATGAAGAGAAGCAACTAGTGACTTATCCTGTGTCTCCTTGCAATGCTTGGGCATAAGGCGATGGCTGGCTTTCTGTTTAGGAACACATGATTGAAATTAAACAAATGATGAACGAGATTTTGCCAATAAATATTGACAGTACATTTATTGATTAAAAAACATGAATATCAATAACGGTGTCAGGAAGTCAACGACTGCACCCAACCCACAAGATCAGTTCTGTTTGATTTGATCAAATCCACAGGAAGTCTTCCTTTATTATCCTTCATGTTCAATAGATTCTTGTCTTTGCCAACCAACATCTCAGCAATCTGTTTGTGTCCTTTTTCACATGCCTGAAACAGGAGTCTTGGTGTATCTAAACGAATATTGCACCATCATCCTCAATCATCGACTTAGTCATGTATCCCTCTGAATGAGATAATATACAAGCTACTGATGCAGAAACCATAGACAATCTCAGAGAGATGCATTGTAGGCAATTCTTTTTCTCAACATATTGATCTACCATA
Source organism: Urechis unicinctus (assembly GCA_034190875.2). Taxonomy (NCBI): domain Eukaryota; kingdom Metazoa; phylum Annelida; class Polychaeta; order Xenopneusta; family Urechidae; genus Urechis; species Urechis unicinctus. The sequence goes on from CM067348.1 coordinate 17,395,187, forward strand.
AACTATCAATTAATAGTGTGATATTTGTCACGCATTCCGGTTAAAAGCACCTATGGTAATCAACATGGGTACCCCTAGCAGGGTACCCCTAGCAGAATTCTAACTTCACTTATTAACATATGCGAGTAAGATGTACCTTATGTAATGATGTCATGTCATCAGCATCTTGCAATAAGATATCTGCACCTCTCTGCATCAGAAGTGCTGTTGTTTCCGCGTGCCCACAGTATGCAGCACGATGGAGGGGAGTCGCCTGACCAGATCTTGTGACGGAGTTCACCTTGGCATGGTTGTCAAGTAACAAGCGACACATACCTGTGTGTCCGTAACGGGCTGCATAATGCTGTCGAAAGAATATGACAGACAAAAAATTATATATATATATATATATATATATATATATATAGATATAGATATATATATATATATATATATATATATATATATAGATATATATATATATATATATATATATATATATATATATATATATATATATATATATATATATACCTCTATTATTTCAACTGACTGGCTAATTCAATTATCAGCGGAGACTAATTAGCACAAAAGAACTGTATGGGTCTGTAGATGGCAACAATGATATAATTCACCAAGCTTATATGGACATATTTCATACATATAACAAATTGGAATTATTATCTGCCAATAGTAACTTTAAACCAGATCGGAAAATTCTATTGGCAGGCCTAGGCTTATTCCTGGCTAAGCCTGGTTGATTAACTCACCAATGCTGTGTAACCTGAATTGTCTTGTGCATTTACATCACCTCCGCCTGTCAGGTAGCTCTTTACTTTACTCATGTCATTGTCCAGGGCTGCAGACCAGATACCTCTTTCAAATTCCATCTCGGACAGCGTCTGATGCACTGATCGCACAGCCACATTTCCATGGCAACATCCTGCATCATGGCTACTGGACATGGTATGTGCTGTGGTAAGTATCTTAGATCCTCACTGTCTCAGCCCCAAAAAAATATTGTTTGCTGTGATCCATGTAGACACTTAGGATTCATTGGCCTGTTCTCCGCATTTTCTGTGATACTTGTCTTCTGACAGAAGCATGGTTTAATACTGTAAGTGGGTTATAATGAAGCAAAAATCAGTAGACAAATAGCAATAGTCTCTGTGGAAGGTGATATGAATGAAACATGAATTCATCTCTATAGGATTTTGATGATCACATACCACCTGCAAGTGGTACTAACCCATTATTCCAAAAAGGCTGTGAAACAACAATGCTTGGTAGGGAAATATGAATTAATACCTTGAGCCATAAAGCTCAAGGATCATCCTTTCAGAATGGCTGCCACTAATATGTCCGCGTAGACTTATATTACCGTTGGACCGGAGGTACCAGAACCATTGCCTTGTCACAGCAGCAAACGTGGAGAGGTGGACACCATCCAACAACATCAACCCACACCCCTGACATCAACCACCATCCAACCCCTGAGGAGTGTATAGAAGAAGCATACATGTGCCGCCCGACAGGTAGGTTTTTTTGCCTCTCGGCTTTTACGACGGGTATTGTTGGGCCTCGAAATTGTACGTCAGGGGTATATTTTCCAGCTGCAATCTGTAGGATGGGGTATTTTGGTGGCTTTGTGTTGTATTACGAGGCATAATTTTCTCTTCCCATCTGTACAACAGGTTAAAAAATATATTTCCTCCCAGGATTTCCTACTGATCGTTGATAGTGTAAATGCAATCAATGGTCCTTACGTGATGTGCCGAGAATCTATGGAATTCTTGTCACAGGCGCCAACATATCTGATTTATGATGATTAAGCATCCAAACCGCAAACCCCATCTTCACATCGCATGACGGGTTATTCATTTACATAATACCTTGTACTACGGGCTTTGCTCTTTGCCACTTTCACCTTAGATGATGGGTACAGGTTTTCGAGGTCCCACGGTACACCCACAGGGAATCGTATCAGAAGGTAGGTTGAAGATAGAAAGATATATATTAATCGACCTATGACCCAGACAGATGGTAGAACAAAGAGAGAAAGATTGCTATCATCTATCCAATAACCCTGCAACTATTTTTTTAGTAGTAGCGGGGTCATTGGATACATTATATAAATCTTTCTCTCTTCGTTCTACGATCTACTGGGGGTCATAGAACGATGAATATATATCTTTCTATCTTCAACCTACCTTCTGATACAAATCCCTGTGGGCACACCCCTACCACTACCAGCCTACTGGGGACATGGTCATGTGCGCCCCCCCCCCCCCACCCCCACTTCTTTTGAATACAGGTAGTTTTGTACACAGGTTGTTTCGTACACACTATTTGCGGTTTCTTCGTACACGCGAGATTGGTTGTTTCGTACACGCAATATCAAAAGCAGTTGTTCCTTATCTTATGCTTAGTCAAGTAACTATGTAATAATCTAAATATAAATTATCTGGTATCATGGTTTATCGTTTAATTTTCACAAAGGTTTATTAGTCAAGAGTTGGCTTGAATAAATGTTTTGGCTTGGGTACCCGCAACAGTGAGTGTTGTGTATATAAATGTCAATAATGATTATTAAAGAAATTGAAAGCTTAGAAAATTTGTTTGTTGAGTTGTCAATATGGTCATAATTAATGTGAACGAAATTGCCAGTCGACAATTAAAAGTGTATGTAGCATGTTTGTTTTATTTACAATTGTTCGTCAAGGAATGTGGAACCGCTGTTAGACAATGAAATTATGGCGACATAAAACAAAAACAAAAATTACCAGTAAATTCACTGACTGTTTGTGTGGATGCAAATCATTTTAGCGTAACATCAATTTGAAAAGTAAAAAAATAAATATGGCCAAAAATGGCATCAAAGTCAAAAGCTAAGTGGGGTTAGACTTTATTGTCTGGAACTGTAGATTTCTCCTCCGTCTGTGCGTATCATTCCTTCAAGCCTGGCTACGCCCCTGGTGTGTGTGTGTGTGTGTGTGTGTGTGTGTGTGTGTGTGTGTGTGTGTGTGTGTGTGTGTGTGTGTGTGTGTGTGTGTGTGTGTGTGTGTGTGTGTGTGTGTGTGTACGTGTGTGTGTGTGTAAATAAAAAATGACAGATAGAGACTGTGTATAGATAATTATATATAAGTAACACATTATTTTGCTTTCTGCATAAAATTACTAACGATGTACGTTTTGAATGGTTAGATCTGTGTGAAGCTCATATTACTGTACTATGAATGTTGCATTCAATAAATGCTTATTTTAACTGGAATTGATTAAATATTATACGGTGAACCCCAAAGGATAGATCTGAAAGTTTGTTTTAATAAATCTCCTACTATATAATTACTACTGCTGTATTTTATAAGTCAATCATTTAATTTTATTTTAGTCTTCGCATTAATTGCATGGCCGAATTGACTTGTAGCCGACTTAACTCCTGGCCGAGTTGTCTGCTGGCTCGGCTGGTCCATGGCGAGTTGACAATCTGTGTACGAAACGACCTGTGTACGAAACGACCTGTGTACGAAACTACCGCACACCCTTCTTTCGATCACTCATGTCCGCGCAGCATGGGATTAACAACAACAGGTGCCATGGTGTACATCGTATTTTTCCAGGGGGACATGGGCTGATATCCTCCTGACCACCATATCAGGAATATCACCCCAACTCTCCCTCCCCCCCACCCCCGTTGTAGGGCCCACAAACCCCAGTTTCACTTTAATACGAGATATGTGATTTCCATTGCGGTGCGAACAATATGCCAAATGTACCCATATGTCAATAGGCAGGAAGAAGAAGTTTACCAAAATTTCTACACATAGATGTTCTACATCAACAGCTCTTTTCAGCTGTTCGGTGGCACTGTCAAAATATTCAACCTGACGGCACTTCTCCGATTACATTTGTTGACTTCCGGTGTTCATCTGTTCATGTTTTCGATGGAGAAGTAGTCTAAGCTGTTTGTTCAAAAAGATACTGTATTGATTGGTGTCTATAACAGTGTTGACCGTAAGACAAATTGAACGTATTTTTTTAACTTGATTAATTACATGTGTGATTGCTCTTGCGTGTGTAGGCCCTATAGTTTGTAAGGAAAGGAGAATGTACGATCCGACTTGGCCCTACAACTACCTGATTAGTGACTACAAGTACAACTGCTTACAAGTACCATAGGTATATATTTATATTACCGTTCGACCGGGGCTATATCCGACTTAAAAGGTTTTGGCAGGTCGCTGGAGACGCTACTTTTTAGCTCCTCCCCCGCCGTGATCGCCTTTGACAGCTGGTGCGTGATTGTTTGGTTTACCACAGCACCCTCAATCCCAAGACAACTGATAAGTGGTGGTCAGAGGCTTGCAAGTTACTGAAGGTCATATCATTGGGGCTGTCAGTGATTTGTTTTCAAATTAATCGTTGAAATTATGCATGAAGATATGTATTCTCATGAGGATTCTTAAAAGGTATGTTTAAATTTTTAAGTCAATTAGTAAAAATATTATTGAGGTTTCAAATTTCATGTTATTGCTCGGTTTTGTGCCAGAAGTCTACAGTGATAACAGACACTTTTCATGTCTTATATTTTGAATATCATTGTGAAATTATACCACAAGAAATGTATAATCTAGAGGATTCTAATAAGCTAAGTTTCATTTTTTAAAGTCAATTAGTAAAAAAGTTATTGAGGTTTCAAATTTTATGCTCTTGTTCGGTTTTGTGCCAGAATTATATGGTAAGGGATAACAGACACTTTTCATGTCTTATATTTTGAATATCATAGTGAAATCATACCACAAGATGTATAATCTAGAGGATTCTAATAAGGTAGGTCAATTATTAAAAAAAGTTAATGAAGATTCAAATTTCATGAAATTGTCAGTTTTTGAACCAAAATTGACAGGATGAGAGGCACTTTTCTCTTCTCCAGACACCTGTCTGAAATTGCCAAACAATGCTAATACTATTGCAACCAGACACCTGTCTGAAATTGCCAAACAATTCTAATACTATTGCAACCAGACACCTGTCTGAAATTGCCAAACAATGCTAAAACATCAGGTGACCAAAATGTCCTTGCTGCCTATCAAGACCAATAAAATTCTCCTGGTCCAGACTAGGGCAGTACAACTTATTTGTCACACCCTTTATAAGATCCTTGAAATATATATACGTCAGGTAACGATGAGAGATATATGGTACGATTAAACCAATGATGGTTTAAAGTCTGAGGTCACTTGCATCTTAAAGCTAACATTTGGTCAGAGAGAGATTCAAATGTGAATTGTTTAACCGCAATAGTTATGAATATTTGTGTGCCATTACGCAGCTTATATGAGGCTGGGGCGAACTCATGATAAACTCGGCATGTACTCCGTGAACGAATCTGACACAAAACGTGGTTAACAGAATCTCTTTGATGTGTTAATTCTGGATGGTGCCCTTGGCGAAGAGCAGCTCGCGCAACCGTCGCAGTAACTGTCGGCAGCTCAACATATACTCTGTGAACCCTAACTGCCGAATTCCACGGGCCAGCGCAAGCGGCATTAGTCGCTGCCAATAAATTTGGCCAAACTGCGAGTGCAGTTAATGTGTGATATATCTGATTATTGTATTTTTTTAATCATGAAAAAGTGTTACATTCTGCATGGCATTCTCTGCTTCCAGATCAGTTTGGCAGAATCACCATTCACTGAGTAACAATGGTCTCCCCGTACCACACCACCGGTTTCTGTAAGTCTGATCAGCCGTAACAACAACTTAGTTCAACATTCTTTCATAACTTGTATAATTGCATTATTTATTTACCAACTGGGTACCTTGGTTTAGGGTTGCTTTATTCAGCGAGATAGTTCTTGCATCATAACATCACAAAAATACTGCATGTTGGACTTAACTGGTAAATAATAAGTTCATACAAAACACTTTAAAAGGATGACAGACTGGAATTTCAGAGTTGGTTTTCTCAGTAATATAGGTAATGTCATGTTTACTCACTACCAAATCAATCATAAGACCTTGCTTTCAGACCACGCCCCTGTGACCAAGGGGCTGATGGGAGGTCTTGTGATGTCATCGGCAGCCTTTCTGTTCCCACTAGGTGCACACAGGCATAGGTTAATGTGTTCACAGGATGACGTCATCGACAAACAGAATGTAAATGTCTCTGTATGTGTGTACGTTTATGGGTTGTCTGTGGGCATGCATGTGTATAGTTGTGTGCGTCTGTGAATAAATGTGTACATATCACTTCTCTTTTTATATTCAAATGTATGATTGTGGCAATTTAATTTCTATGAAAGTAAGGATTGATTAAAAATCAAGCAAAGATTTGTGATTTCATTGGTGTTTGAACAGTTGTTAAATTCGGTAACATTTGTGCCAATCATTAATTACACACAAATGAAGAGTACCAAGTATCAGTGGGGAAACTATATGCCCATAAGTATATTGATATATTTTTGCATTCAGATTGGCAAGTTGCTACTCAGTAAGCTGGTATTCTTAGACCCCAAGGACATGTTCTTTGCTTGTGTTCTGCTGTATCATTTCCGTATTTTTGAACGCAGATATGGATCTAGAAAATTTGCAGTAAGAAGGTCTTCTTATTCAGTAAAGTTTTATCTAGAAAACTAACACAAGATCACTGACCTCTTGCCTATAAAATTTGGGTATAGTTGGAAAAGTTGGCCTTTCAAACTTGTTAAATTATACATGATCATCTGGGGAATGATTTCCGCATAGTAAAATATTCACATAGGAATAATTTATCTTGGAACACTGTTAAATGTGTCTGTTTTAGAACTTTAGTTTCTGCTTTCAGAGTTATTTGTTATTTAATTTTGTTGCATCATTGCTCTTGGAAATTGGAGCTCTCTGGTCTTGCTATTGGATGGATTTAAAACTTGATGCCCTGACTACTGGACTGTAAGATGTTTCATCGTTCAAATGTAACAAAAAGAATCGCATCAAGATACCGGGTATTTTTAAAAATAACAGTAAACCTGTCTATGAAGGATACCCTAAGGTCTTACTAAAAGTGTTCTCTCTTAGTAGTGTACATTCATGTTTACTTTAGGCTACAGGTGCTTGGGCTTAATGATCCCACCATCATGACAACATACAATAATTATATAATGGGTTATGTATACTTTTAGGAAGGAATCATTATAGAGGGTTGATAATGGTCTACCCCAAGAGCTATAACTCTTGGCTATGATCAGGATTGTTGATCAGTTTGAACTGTTTTATACTTATGCATGTCATATTTTGATAACATATGAAATGTACTTTTGTGTTTCAGGTTTGCTATGGTATTCTCTTTGTTTGTTCCTTACTTCTGTGATGTTCCACGCGTAGCCATTACTCATGTGGTTGGTATACCTGTCACAGGAAAGTCGTTAACTTATATCATAGGGCTACAGGTGAGGCTTTCATCTTTTGAATCACCATCTTTGATGTTGAACACAACACTAAGTAAGCCTCAAGTGTTTAATGTACAATTAGATCCTGTTTAAACTAGATCTGAATTTGATATGTTGCGTAAATTGATTCATCACTGTTTATGAAGTGATTGGGTATTAAGTTGTTTACATAAGAAGGCTTGATTGATTGTAATATAACTGCATGTTGGTAATGATGGAATAGGATGTTTTATGATTCTGTGTAAGTATCACCATGAATGCTGAAGATAGACAGACTGCATGATTTGCTTTCAGATGGCCAGTTCTTCACTGGAATGTACATTGTCAATGACATGTGGTGTAGTAAGTATAACAGAATATGCCTAGTCTTGATGCTATTGAGGTTCCCTTGTATTTGTTTGACGACAAGGACCTATGAATGTATACTGAAATAAGTGTGGTCCTGTGTTCCATGATTGTTGATTTTCATGAAAACATCCTTTTTTACTTGTTAATTGATTATAATTAAATGCAGAGAGAAGTTGTCTGTTTTACTGTCATTGATTGAGATATATATGCTGATGAGGTGTATATTCTCTTTTATGATACAAAATTGGGTGTTTAAAGTTTGCTCACTGTTTCAGTTATCTGGCTTGTTATCCAAGTCACTACAGATAGGAAATTATCCACTGATACCTCGATGTGTGGCTAATTTCATGCAAAGCACTGTGGGAAGGTTGTTAGACACACCACCACCACAGGACTTCACAAAGCATGTTGGGGCAACATTAGATTTACAACGACAGGAGCAAATAGAGAGTTTAGAACAGCAGATGGTCATGAGGAACATACAACAACAGCCACAGAGGGTAAACTTGCTGTTTCTTATTAATCCGTGGTTAATGATACTATATAAAAACATTATTATTGTTTTCTGTAAGAGGTAAAATTATTATTATTGACAAATTTCAGCTCTGCTGTTCTGTTATCATATAATATGACTCTGGCATCCATCCTTCCACCCGGTCATAAACTTTGATACCACATTTTGTTACAAAGCAAGCCAGAGGCCCATCACCATACAGAGACCTCTCTTGTGACAGTTAATGTTTACAAATTAAAAATCCGCTCTCTCTGATCTTTGACACCTGAGTACCATTTATTGATTAAAACAAAATCAGCAATCAGAACACCTTCAGCAATATCCTTCAGGGCAAGTTGTAAAGACTGATGGGACCTCAGATGAGAGAGGTACTCAATGACCTTGACCTTATTTTCAAGGTCACAGCCACAAATAGGGACTCTTTGAATCTGATGCATGTGGGTTGCACATTTAGTCTGTATGTCTTGTAGTAAGTTGGTAGCACCTTTTAACATTGAAAGTTTGGTGGGTCCTTATATCTGGTGATTTATTTATGGCATGTTTTCCTATAAAGCGAACTCAGAACCTCAAATTGTATACATTGTTTGTTCCTTCATGACCATTGACCTTGAGGTAAAGTTTTCTTCTAACACGAGTTAGCAGTCTGTATCTATATATGGACCTTGTGTTGAATGTACCTTGCAAACTTATAGTCATTTCTGTATGACTTCTGGTACTGTGTTCCAACAATCAGATGACTTTTTATAATTTTTAGGGCCCAATTAGTCTGGCGAGACCGTTGTTTAGACAGGTTATCAATGACCTCTCATATGTGTGTGTGTCGGTGGATGTGTGCATGCGTGTCACCAAATGCCATTGTTTGAATTGTATTAGAGGCTTTTAATTTTTGATTTATACAGGGAATGGGCTTTGGTCTCTTTGGAAACCATAATATCCGAGATGAACCAGGTATGTTATGCGATTATGATTACCCTAGTAAATTTCAATATTATCGATATATATGGTATGTATATTTCATTTCAGGCGATTTAGCAATATCAGGGTACATTTTGTCCTTTTGGCTTTCTTATTCTGGTCTCCTGAGTAGCTGTAAATGTAACAGTATTTTGTGGTATATCATATCTACTTGTTAACAATATTATATCATAGTTGATATGAATGACGGTCGTTGTATGCTTGGGTGATATGAAATACCCCTCAACTTGTTGTTTTAAAGCTAACATAATTAAAGTCGAGGTTTTTAATTTGTTTTATTCAGTATAATATATTTGTGATTACTGCAGCCCCTGTCCAGCCCCCGAGTGAAGAACAGGTATTTGATATGAGTTTGTTGTTGTTTGTTGTTGTAAACCTTGCTGGGTTTTTTTTAATGACAGTTGTGTGAAGTCATCATGTTAAGACTAACTGTGAATATCTCCATATTGATTACACAATGGCAAATTTTGTATCTTTGCAATATAAATATCACCTTGTCTGGGTTAATAGAATAGTTGATGAACGCAAATCATCAAAACGATGTACACTAATCTTGGACTATTGCCTGCACACTTGCAGCCATGATCAAATTCAATGCTAGAGATGTGACCTTGAAATGACCTTTATTATTCCTAGATACAGCAGCTGGCTGACATGGGATTCCAACGAGAGAACATTCTTCGAGCTCTACAGGCTACCAACAACAACGTTGGCATGGCAACAAACCTGCTTCTCCATGATTCCTGACAACAGAATAAATTGGCTTGTTCTGTGAAATCATTTATTGACACTTTTCTGCCATGCTAATGCAAGACATTTCATCCTAATATGTAAACATTGACAATGGGAATTTAATGACATCACATATTGGACCAACCAAAAGGTAATTTATGAATGAACTGGTTGTACACCATGAATCACTCCTCGTGTTTCTTATTATCCTGTGCACAAGGTGTTTTTCATATTGGTTATATATAATGCGTGTATTTATTTGGTGTTGCACTCCAGTCATCTGGGGTTGATCTGCATTCATTCTCATTAAAATGTCATAGAATATATGTTTTATTTTATGTGCTAAACTTAGTTTTGTTTCTTCCATTCATCATCCAATCATGTGGACGTTGCTGGTGCATTTCTTTTATGTAAACTGTTGTGGATGTACAATAACAGAGCAACACAAATGATATTCTCTTGTATTTTTCACAACTTAGGAATGACATTGAAATGTGCACCAATGGGGACATTTTTGAAGCATTGGTATTATCCAAATGGCTTAACTATTCATTGAATATTTCAATTCCACTGAATTTATTCTTACAAGACTTATGTATCACTATGAATTATCTCAATAATAACTGCAATTTTAAACTACTTGAAATACCTCAAATTTGCCCAAAAGTACAAAAATTCAACAATTGGTGCTATGCCATAACAGAAACATCATTGATGACTAAACTACTATTAAACACAAAGTATTAGCAGGCATGCTAATGGTGAATACTGATTTATTTTTAAAAGCATGTTTACAAGAAGCAATCTCCGGAGTTATATGTATATGGCACTTTAAACGTGATTGTATTTTTAATTTCAATAATTATCCTTGCATGCCGAAATGTTTATTACTATTAACAATGTGATCTGTGCCCAAATGTTAATATTTCACATAATTATAAAACATATCTGATATCTTATAAAAATAGTCAATTAATCACTGAATTGAATGAAACTAACAATTAGTCTAAAGTATGTTTAATAGGAATTTAATATCTGTATTAGAACACACGAGTCATTAGTTGTTAATCCCTTGTCTTTGCCTTATAAAACTGACCTGATAATTGCTTACTTTCCACATAGTTGGATTACACCATAAATATAAATATTTTATCACTTATCTTGCACAATATAAATATCATTGTTAAAAATCAGAATCGGATCAAACCTCAGAGCAACATCATATACTATTCATTTGATGATGGATTCAATAAAGTGTGCATTTACATCGCATTTCACTTTGTATATTGTTTGTCGCTTCATCTATTGTACGTCTTATCATTATTTATAACTATCTAGTTTATTGCTTATCATATAATGTAATATTTCCCGAATACTGTATCAACTTTTGTCGAAAGTCAAGCATGTTATGCAATATTATTCGTTATAGCTGATTGACGTATTGTCATCTCCGAACAATGAACAATGTCGTTGATGGTTTTTCAATGTAAAGCACATATGCATAACTTCAGAACATGTTTTATAAGATGGTGATGTCGTTATTGTTCTTTTTGCAGTGTAATTGTGATTCCTATCTGTGGGAATGTTGTACCAGCTACCTCTAGCTTGTATCGCACATCATCAATCATCATCGAAATAGCTAGATGATATAACCGCTATGATAAGAGACCCAAGATAGGACATCATGAAAAACTCATGTGATCATTTGTATATTACCGAAGATGCCCTACTGCTCAGCAGCACTGCTGCCTTTGTAGGAGAAGGGTGTGCTTCTGCGACATCGACATTAAGACCTTTGTTTGACATTCAAGTAGCGGTAACTACTCGCGAAACATTTGGATAAAATGAAGACTTATGAAGGCAATATGTCTAGGTGAGATCGATATGAGCTGGCTTTGGATAGAGTCAACCTTAATCTCGCGCTTGGCTTATTATAGAAGCAGTATGTACGCTGTATGTTATTCATGGATTGAATGTAATTCACAATCCCATTCCAACAGATGGGTATTCCGTCATATGCTTTCGATCAATTACATAAATTGATATGAATAATCTGTCAAATGAAACAAACAAATCGCTTTGATCATGTATATATATACATATGTATATATATATATATATATATACATATATATATATATATTCGGTGAATAGATGAAAATTAGTACATTAACTACTACGCACACAAGGAGCTTAAGCATCAAGTACAACAGTTATTATCCACCCAAGCCTGTCCATGGCGTGATTGATGTGGTGGAAAGCGGGTAAATTTTGTCATAAAATGTGACATGATTAACGAGCAACGGACTTCAAATCAAAATAGTGTAGGAGAGGCTGATGTTTGAATATCGTTGTTTTTCTATTTGTGCCAGAATGCATGTTTATATGTTGTATACTGACAATTTGATAAACTTGTGTCGGTAAAGTCCCTTGTAAGTGTCTTTGGAGTTTGGCCAGCAGCGTCGGTCGACACTTTGCTTGGCGCAGGAGTTTGGACAAACGCTTTTGTAGAGACTGTTGCTGTGGTTGAAGTTGGGAAAACGGCTTCGGTTGTGATATTACTAGGCATAACTAACACACACATACACACATCAAGCTAATCAGTAACACCGTCAACGTGACTAAGGTCGGGCTCGGTGTATGTTTGATTTATATGTCATATGGTACACTTGCTTATGTCGCCATTATATTTTCCAGCGCGTATACCAACCTAACTCGCAGATATAATTACGGCTATTGCCGTCACACTCAATTGATTCCCATGTGCCATCCATCAGGTTGACTTCTGCACAGTCGTTAATACTGTCAGGATGACCTGGAGCCCAGTTACTGTACACTGCTTCACCAAGAACTGGATCTGTGGTGAATATATTGCTTACGTATGGACCATCAAGGTGACATATATGATATATGAACATGGATATCGTTAATATAACTGATGTTCAGCCTCCACAGATAAGGCTACATGTATACACAGGGTAATAATAGTAACCTACCCATTGCTCTATCCCACCACACCCATGCTCCATTTGCAGCCCCGATCCATACTTTGCCATCAGTGTAATTGAGTTCGTTGTTGAGGTATGCTGCGATGTCATTCGGAGAAGTTATCAGATCACCGCCGTGATCCATGACGCATTTATTGCGGGCTTCGTACCAGGATAATGATGTGTTGACAAATGCAAAGCAACTCCGATCTGACATACTGAAGCAACCTAGAAGAGAAGATCTCATTTGTTTGATTATCAGATGTTTGGGTTATCAACTCTGCTTTTGTACCAACATGGATATTCTATATGACGTCCGTTGACATCAAATGACCATAACGTAAGTTTTTATTACAACCGTCATGGAGCAAACTTTGCTTGTGATTCGTCTGAACAATACGTATGTGTACCTTACATTGCGCAATGCTGTGTAAAGATTTCATAAATGAAAGACCAACAAATAATAGATTTTCTTAACATATCTAAATACATACACAAACCGGGTGTGCCTTGGACTTGACACAAGAAAGCGTTCCGTTCAGAGCAGGCTGTTGATATGAAGCCATTCTGAATATCAAACGCCACACAGCGGTGGTAATCACCGGACGCCGGTATCATGCTTAGCAAGGACGAGCTATCGGTTTTGTTATTGATGTATGTCGAATTTCCCTACTGTTCATATCTAATTCGGAACCAGCCTCTTTGGTCGGAAGTCTTGTTCATAATCGAAGACACTTGTTCACTGTCCACCATGGCTAAGTGGGAACCACTGTTGTGACATAGGTCACTTGCGTCAGGTCGATATAGTGTTTCATTATGGAATGTAAAGCATCGGCTTATTCCTCCTTCCTCAAGGCATCCGAGTTCATTTGAATTACCCACAGCGGCTTGTATATAAAGAAGCATTTTCAAACCTAAGCCTGAAATTAAGAGTATATATATGAAAAATCTTCAATTCATACAAGGACAGGTGAGATGCGCCACTATGTAACGATATCAGTGTCAAGCATTTACAGCCTTTCATGGACCATTGAAGTACGTCGAGTGATGACTATTATGTCAATAATGTTACACAGAAGGTGTTAATCATTCACAATACACCCATTTATGGTCATACATGACACCTAGCAGGGCTTATTTGTCATAGCATACACCGTGACATACGACTTAAAGACTCACAATATAATCTGCTGTGGGTATATAGCTTCATCATTTCGCATTCTTGCAGTATTTACGTTGAAATCTCATCGAGCTTCCGCTACGTCGGTAATCTCCAAACGTAATCCCAACGCTCGATGTTGTTATGATTGGTGTATGAATATGAATATATTCGGTGTGGGTTAGAAGCGTGCCGTGACCTCACAGTTACAGATCGTCAAGGTTTAACACGATACGCGTGTCAAAGTGAGCACAGTTGACTTTCAATCTCTTAGGTAACTTTCATTTGAGACAAGATAGATCCTGCAACATTTTGACGTGAACGAGTCGCTGATGTTTTCTTTGACATGGTACGTGCCCCCAGCACGCGACGCGCGATTGAAAAGGCTCCTTCAATTGGTGACGTCTTTTCATGGTTGATTGCATCTACACGACCTGACGAGTGAAACTAGCTCACATGTATTTTTAAGGCAAATAAATCAACGATGCGTAATTCAAGACACGTTTGTTAAATATTTCTATACCCCAGAATAGTTTCTTTTTGAACCGCATACACACTGCCATGCCAAGGCAGTGCATTAGAGAAGGGCGCGATCGCCTTGACTAATAAGAAAACTCCATTATTTCAAAATATCCTGCAATGCGGCAATCTCAAAGCCGTTGGATCAGCAATCCAATGCGCTTTTGTTGATTTTATGGTAGCGCCACATGGCGATGGGTGTGCTTTTGTGTACATTAAATTTCATGTCAGTTTGCGTTTTCATTAAATCAAGAAAACCCCTGTGATAACACTCACTAGGTGTGCTTGATATCAGGTGACCCCATAGTCTTGCCATGTTAAAGCGGCATTGTGTTGTGATATTAATCTAGCTCTTTTGACTTTTGAAACGCTCCCCCTCTTTTCCCTTGTCAGCATGACATGTTTCACTAGCCCGGGGATACTACTACCCTTAAGACGGGGGTGTCACCCTATAATAGACCTGGCTGGTACCTTTTCCCATTGGCCAATGACCCTTCGAGCCCACGCCCCATGTGAGCAGTTGGGGTTGACCTTTGTGAAGGGGGACCGGCTATACCTGGACCAATGGGAGGCCAGCTGTGGGTGTGGTTCCGAGCGTAATCCAATGCCGGAACCTCGATAAAATAGCTGGCCTCGCCGAAGTACAGGGAGAAATACCTAGCGAAGAGACGAAGTTTCTGAACAAGATTCTGACCCGAGATTCCAGAGAAAGCTAATAAACCAACTTGAATAAACCTCAACAACTCAACTCCTGGACTCGTGTGTTTTCTCTGGCTAGCGTCCCCACTCAAGCAACTACAAGCAGCTACAATATTCCTACATACGAAGGAGCGCGCAGAAATACGAATAACCAAGATATATAAATATAACAAGTGTATAGCTATATAGGAGGAAATATAGTTATAAGAATTGCTCAGTGGTGGACTTTCTCAAATTGACAAGGAAGCTGGATAATATTCGGACACGGACTAAGTTATCGCACGGCGATATGAGAAAAAGACCGAGTTTGTTCTCGAGTTCTGATAGGCTGAGAGGAGGGTGCCATGCGATAAAATGTATTATCATACAATTCTCAACGCAATTGAGTGCCATCGAGTTCCTTTCAGCCATGGGTGGTTATATGATTTCTGCATTAATATCTGCTACTCCATAAGTTGTTCATCAGCTTATCAAGCTGTGGAGTAATTCAACATTAATTCAATGAAGGTATTATTTTCCAAGAATACATAATAACACCATGAGCTTGACAAGTGGGACATTTACAGTACATGGTATACACTGGTCACAGCGACACCAATCAGACAGTGTGGCGGTCCGTGGTCACGTAATACACCGTAGATAATGTATTAATATCCATTTTGCAGCGATAGCACCAGGTGTATGGCTGCTCCATCAACTGCCAACAAACGCATGTGTTGATAAATGCGTGTTGACTATCACTGTTGAACAAGATGTCAATGTTTTTTGACGGACTCACAGTAAGACCACTCGTCATTGTTTCTAAAATTTGCTCCACAGCAATGTCTACTTTATGGATCCCCAAATTACTGAGATTGTGAGAACAATAAGTACTTAAATTACTGGCTCTTGTTCTTTTTGTACCCCGGATTCTCTACAAGTTGTTCTAAGAGTCTTTTGTAGTTTCTTAGAAACGGGTTGCTGTTCAAAACTCGAAGACTTGTATAATCTGGATAATTTGGGTTTATTGCCTCTGGTACAGTCTTTGTCTCTCCTGTCAAGCTTCTCCCTCATGCCCCCACTGTCCCTTCGTTTATCCCTACACTGGAACTCAACCCTCCCACTCCCCAACCAGATGCATGGACTATCATCTTCAGTAATCATACACGAGTCCTCACTGATAACACACTTGATTGCTGTGCACATCTGCAAAAACATTCCCAGCGTATGGACTACGCCCAAACAGCGGCACCGATAAAAGTTCAGCTGTACAGCGAAAAATGCAGTACACGTCAGGACAGTCACTAAGAGCGATAAATTATAATTTAAGTTTTACGGAATATACCTGTTAGCAGGCATGCAATGACGTGTCGTTTGTCTTCCTAGTGTATCTTAAGGTATTACATACCAGTTGTCAGGGTAACATTGTTCAAACAACATGATTTCTGCACACACACACACACACACACACACACACACACACACACACACACACACACACACACACACACACACACACACACACACACACACACACACACACACACACACACACACACACACACACACACACACACACACACACACACACACACACACACACACACATACACACAAACACACAAACACACACATATATATAAATATATATATATATATAGATATATATATATATATATATATATATATATACATATATATATATATATATATATATATATATATATATATATATAGATATATATATATATATATATATATATATATATATATATATATATATATATATATATATATTGCGTGCCATATATAGACTGTCTCGGTGTATTTTCGTGGACAACGTCACAACATTCATAGACTATCTCAGCATCTATTGCTTAGTTTTCGTGCGCCGAGTATTACCAATTGATCACCGCCGCCACGGAGGCCTCTACTCGCATTCATAATAAGCGTCCAAACGTGGCATTGCGTGCACAATTGTCACAATTTTGCACGCACTAACTCTGTCGTCGACAGTGGTATTGGCATTACACATGAGTTAAGCAGGAACAATTTTGTTAAGGTTGGAAAGTTGAAACCCCTATACAAGAGATTGGTGGCTTTAGCCGAGGCATTTTTATTGCATGCGAACGATCCGAGTGTGGAAGAGAGAGAGAGAGGGAGAGAGAGAGAGAGAGAGAGAGAGAGAGAGAGAGAGAGAGAGAGAGAGAGAGAGAGAGAGAGAGGAGGGAGGGAGGGATGGAGAGAGGGAGGGAGAGAGAGAGAGAGCGAGAGAGAGAGAGAGAGAGAGAGAAAGAGAGATAGACAGAGAGAGCGAGTGAGAGAGAGAAAGAGAGAGAGAAAGCAAGGATGAGAAGGAAAGAGTGAAAGAGAGATTGAGAGGGCCAATAAGACAGTGTAGAAGATATAGTGCAAAAGAGATGGAGAGAGAGATAGAGAAATAGAGGGAGATAGAAAGAGAGAGAGGAGACATGTGGAGAGAGAGAGAAAGAGAGAGAGATAGATAATAGTAATGTTTACATGTTGACAAGCGCGAGGGTGTAAGGACCAGAGGTGACGTCATCGTTCGTACAGAGCTGCGCAAGCCAACTCGTTCAAAAGACACCTCTGATAAACGAGCAAAAACGTCTCCGCCACGCGGCTGGTGTATACACAAGAGCGATAGTTGAGCTCAAACGCCCGAACACTGCCATTGCAAACAACGTTTTGCAGCGATTCTTTTTTTATCAAGGGTTGAGGTATTGAATATGCAGCTTTACCTTGGTGTAACATCTATCTAAGTGTCATCAGTTGTGTCCCGACCGCCATTCTAAAATACAAAATCTATGTCTGAAACCGAGTTACTCGACTGCGCAAACGCTCATGTCTCAACAACCTTCCGTTATTCCTAGAGGATGTTACTAACATGTTAGATATTGGGGGTTCTGAGGATGCTATTTATTGGTACTTTCAAAAAGCGTTTGATAAAGTACCCCATAATCAGTTTACTAGAAAACTTTGATATTAGCATGGATGAATGAATGGCATCAGTGTGTTAGCATGGATAAATGATATTCACAAACAAGGAACAAGGAAACATTAAGGCTTTTCAGAGAGACAGGTTACTAACAGTCAGATTTCCACCAATTTATGCAAAATGTCACAGAAACGTCGGAAAAATATGGTCGGTCGAACGTCCAGTGGAGAAGCTAAATGCAGCAAAAATCAACGACACATTTGTCATTACATATTACCGTAGGCTAGAGAGCATTCCGTGAAGCTGAAAACTGCGGGACAGGAGGGAGTCAGCAATTTCTTCGGGCTCTACAGGCTACCAACAACAACGTTGGCTTGGCAACAAACCTCCTTCTCCATGATTCCTGACAACAGAACAAATTGGCTTGTTCTGTGAAATCATTTATTGACACTTTTCTGCAATGCTAATGCAAGACATTTCATCCTAATTTGTACACATTGACAACAGGAATTTAATGATGTCACATATTGGACCAACCAAAAGGTTATTATGAATGAACTGGTTGTACACCATGAATCGCTCCCCATGTTTCTTATTATCCTGTGCACAAAGTATTTTTCATATTGGTTACATATAATGCGTGTATTTATTTGGTGTTGCACTCCAGTCATCTTGGGTTGATATGCATTCATTCCCATTAAAATGTCATAGAATATATGTTTTATTTTATGTGCTAACCTTAGTTTTGTTTCTTTCATTCATCATCCAATCATGTGGACGTTGCTGGTGCCTTGATTTTATGTAAATTGTTGTGGATGTACAATAATAGAGTAACACAAATGATATTCTCTTGGGTTTTTCATGACATAGGAATGACATTGAGATATACACTGATGGTGACATTTTTTGAAGCATTGGAATAATCCAAATGGATTGGCTGTTCATTAAAGACTGCAATCCCACTGAATTTATTCTAACAAGACTTGTGTATCACTATGAATTATCTCCTTAATGACTGCAAATATGGTGAGCAATTTTAAACTACTTGAAATATCCCCAATTTCCACAAAAGTACAAAAATGAAACAATTGGCACTATGCCATATCAGAAACATAATTGTGACTAATGAATACTATTAAACACTCCAGTATTTTGTAGGCATGCAATAATGCTGAATACTGATAATTTGTTATGCTCACTGAAGATGAGCAATATTGCACTTCATTTTGAGTGCATTTGACACGTTTCAGACAATGCAAGCTAGATTTATTATTAAAAACCATATATGTTTATGGCACTTTAAACGTGATTGTATTTTTGATTTCAATAATTATCCTTGCATGCAGAAAAGTTTATTACTATTTACAATGTAATCTGCGCCCAAATGTAAATATTTCAAATAATTATTAAACATCTGATTTCTTATCAAAATGTATAATAAGCACAAGATGGTGCTATAGTCAATTAACCACTGAATTGAATGAAACTAACAATTAGTCTAAAGTATGTATATTAGGAATTAAATATCTGTATTAGAACACAGGAGTCATTAATAGTTGATCCCTTGTCTTTGCCTTATAAAACATCAGCTGACCCGATAATTGCTTTCTTTCCACATAGTTGCATTACACCATAAACATAAATATGTTATCACTTGTCTTGCACAATATAAATATCATTGTTAAAAATCAGAATCGGATCAAATCTCAGATTATCTTCCACATAGTTTAAATACACCATCAACATAAAATTTTTATCACTTATGTTACATAATATATATATCATTGTTAAAATCAAAATCGGATCAAATCTCAAAATCATATACATTGAGATCAGATTGTCGCTGTTCATTTGATGATGGATTCAAGAAAGTGTGCATTTACATCGCATTTCACTTTGTATATTGCTTGTGGTTTCATCTATTGTATGTCTTATCATTATTTATTGTACAGATCATTCTGTTCGGTGACGAATACCTGGTCATCGAAATCATTCTTAGCTTTAACGGGAACAGCATATAAGTTTCCTTGGTCGCTAATCTTGTACGGTAGAGTTCTTGTCCGTCCATTATCGTCATTCCGGTTCGTGTCAGTTTGGTCATCTACCGACGATGTCGCGTTACTGGACCCTTTAGCACTATGCATCGCACTCTTGTGCTCGTTAAACTCGGGTACATCCCCATAAGGAGTCGACTTTGGTGCAATGTTCTGGTAACCTGCGTTGTCCGTGTCTTCTACATGTTGACTGCCTAGTTCGTAAGCTGTACTATTGCGTGGCGTCAGGTCGTCTTCAGAATCAGATCTCTTTTGCTCAGATTTCCTTCTACTATAACGACACATATTTCATCGATTTGTATTAAGGACCAATACCAGGTTATATTATGGAGATTTGTTGGTACATATTCCATTCAAATAATAGTCAGATGATCAGGAGCAATAATTGTACAAGTCGTGATCCACTGAATACTACTCACCGCATGGTGACAGCAGCTACAATAACAACGATGATAATGAGTAATCCACCACCTCCACATACTGCTGCTATGACTACAATAGAGCATCACGTCAATATGAGATGAAGATTGCAATATGCATGACATTTGGGCGAATTCACTTGCATCAAATTGATTTTGAAATATGAGGATGCACCATTCACATCATTCTTGATACGATTGTTAATTATGTCGCATCATTATATGCTTCGATTTTTAATCAAATGTTTGATCTTAGAAATTGCAAGACATTATTATCAAGAAGTGTACTTTTGCATTGGCTAAGTGGTATGGACTTACTGATGATCCTCTGCTTGCCATCGTCCCCCTCATCCTCTAGAGGCGTAGTGGTTGATACAAGTGTGGCTGTAGTGAAAACGTGTATCATTGTGGGGGAATACGGTGAAAATTAGTACATTAACTGTTATCCATACAACGAGCTAAAGCATCAAGTACACATCAGTAATTATCCATCCAAATCGCCCATTGCATGATTGATGGGGAATATATCGGGTACATATTGTCATAAAACGTGACAAGATTAGCGAGCAACCGACTTCAAATCAAAAATAGTGTAGGCGAGGCAGCTGTGTGAATATCGTTGTTTTTCCGTTTGCTCCGGAATGCATGTATATACGTTGTATACTGACAATTTAATAAACTTGTATCGGTTAAGTCCATTGTAAGCGTCATTGAAGTTTGGTCAGCAGCGATGGTCGAGTCATAGAAGAGTGGCATAGAAGTTTCGACAAATGCCTTGGTAGAGACTTGTGCTGTGGTAGAAGTTGGGACAATGGCTTCGGTTGTGATATTGACAGGCATAACTAACACACAAACAGCGTGCTAATCAATGAGATAGTTAACGTGACTAAGGTCGGGCTCGGTGCATCGATTATTATGTCATATGGTACACTTGCATATTTATGCCATGTTTTATATTTTCCAGCGTGTATACCAACCTAACTCGCAGATATAATCAAGGCCTATGTTGTCACATGGTATTGATTCCCATGTGCCATCCGTCAGGTTGACGGCTGCACAGTCGTTACCATCGCTGGGATGACCTGAAGCCCAGTTACTGTACACTGCTTCACCAATCACTGGATCTGCGGTGAAGATATTGCTTATGTACGGACCATCAAGGTGACTTATATAATATATGAACATGTATATCTAAAATATAACTAATGTTCAGCCATCACAGATATGGCTACATTTATGCATAGGGTAACATTAGTAACCTACCTTTTGCTGCATCCCTCCACACCCATGCTCCATTTGCAGCCCCGATCCATACTTTGACACTAGTGGTATTTAGTTTGTTGTTGAGGTATGTTGTTATATTATTTTGGGGAGTTATCAGATCACCACCGTGATCCATGACGCATTTATAGCGGGCTTCGTACCAGGATAATGATGTGTTGACAAATGCAAAGCAACTTCCATCTGGCAAACTGGAACAACCTGGAACATTTGTTCAATTATCAGATGCTTGGGTGATCAAATCTGGTTTTGTAGCAACAAAGGTATTCTATATGATATGACACCCGTTGACATCAAATGACCATAACCATTATCGTATTATGATAAGATAAAGCACACCACCACAGCCAGAATACGTTGAATTCGCACATTTATTGAATTATGACTATTTAATTGAAATATATGCCCTCTTTTTGTAATTTCTTAGAAGCAGTTTTACTCAGGAAGATTGATTACGTGAAAAACTAGAAGTCTTATATGATTGAGGTAATATCGGTGTATTGCCTCTGGTACAGTCTCTGTCTCGTTGCTTCCTGAGAACGTCCCTCTTTTTTGGATGCCCCCAATACCCCACATTTTATCCCCCGCCTGAGACTGAAAAGAGGACAAGGGTCTGAATTATTTAAGTGTGGAATAAGGGTACGGATATGGATATTTTGAAAATACCGGCATTACATTTTTTTCCCGCTCAATTACAAACATATTCAATGGCATTCATTATATGCCTTATAACTTGCATTTACAACTGGTGGCTGGAATGAATCGCGGCGAGCTTCGGTCTGAAAGGCAGAGTTTTTCAGCCCGGTGGGCAAATTGGTTTAGTGGATGCTGGTACTTATGTAACAATATCCAAGCGCCACGGTCGTTCTCATCACCCTAAAGGAAGCGATATTAAACCACTGTGCTTCATTTGAATAATGCTAATGTAATTCAAGGCTCAGAGAGACAATGTTAACATAATGCCTCCTGCTTTTCTAATAAAAATGCTTATGTGTTGCGTCTGCACAATACGTATGTCCCCGTTATGCGTACCTTACATCGCACAATGCTGTGTAAAGATTTCAAAAATGAAAGACCAATAAATAAGTAATTTTCTTAACATATCTAAATACATATACAAACCGGGTTTGTCTTGGACTTGGCACAAGAAAGCGTTCCGTTCAGAGCATGCTGTTGATATGAAGCCATTCTGAGTATCAAACGCCACACAGCGGTGGTAATCACCGGACGCCGGTATCATGCTTAGCAAGGACGAGCTATCGGTTCTGTTGTTGATGTATATCGAATTTCCATAGTGTTTATATCTGAGTCGGAACCAGCCTCTTTGATCGAAAGTCTTGTTCATAATCGAAGACACTTCATCTCTGTCCACCATGGCTAAGTGGGAACCACTGCTGTTACATTTTTCACTCGCTTCAAGCCGATAATGTTGTACATTATGGAATGTAAAGCATCGGCTTGTTCCTCCTTCCTCAAGGCATCCGAGTTCATTTGAATTACCCACAGCGGCTTGTATATAAAGAAGAATTTTCAAACCTAAGCCTGAAATTAAGAGTAAGTATATAAAAAATTTTCAATTCATACAAAAACAGGTGAGATGGGCCACTATGTACTGTTATCAGTGTCAAGCATTTACATCCTTTCATGGACCATTGAAGTACGTCAATAATGGTACAAAAAAGGTGTTAATCATTCACGACTACAATACACCCATATATGGTCATACATGACACCTAGCGACATACGATTTAAAGACTCACAATATAATCTGCTGTGGGTATATAGCTTCATCGCCTCGTATTCGTGCGGTATTCAAATTGAAATATCGTTGAGCTTCCGCTATGTCGGTCGAGCAATGGCTAGATGTTCACATGGAATCTCCAAACGTAATGCCGACGCTCAATGTTGTTATGGTTGGTGTATGAATATTAATATATTCGATTGAGCTAGAAGCGAGCCGAGACCTAACAGTTAAAGATCGTCAAAGTTTAACACGATACGCGTGTCAAAGTAAACACAGTTGACATTCAATCTCTGGGGTAACTTTCATTATGAGACAAGATAAATCCTGCAACTTCTGGCTTCACTTTGACGTGAACGAGTCGATGATGTTTCCTTTGACAAGGTACGTGCCCCCAGCACGCGGCGCGCGATTGAAAAGGCTCCTTCAATTGGTGACGTCTCTTCATGGTTGACTGCATCTACGCGACCAGTCGAGTGAGGCTAGTTCACATGGTTTTTTTAGGCAGATAAATCAACGGTGCGCAATTCACGACTTCGTTTTGGTCCACGTACACACCGACATGCCAAGGTAGTGTATGAGCTAAGGGCACGATCGCCTCGGCTTATATGAAAACTCCATCATTTCAACATATGCAGAAATCTCAGAGCCGATGGATCAGTAATACAATGCGCATTTTTCGATTTTATGATAGCGCCACCTGACGATGGGTGTGCAGTTACTTACATTACATTTCATGTCTGTTTGCGTTTTCAGTTAATCAAGAAAACCCCTGTTATAACACTTACTAGGTGTGCTTGATATCAGGTGACACCGTAGTCTAGCCATGTTAAAGATGCATTGCTCAGTGAGGGACTTTCTCAAATTGACAAGGAAGCTGGGTAATATTAAGACACGGTCTCAGTTATTGCACGCAATTGTCAACGCAATTGGGTGCAGTCGAGTTCCTTTCAACTAGGGGTGGCTATATGATTTCTGCATTAATATCTGTTACTCCATAAGATGTTCATCAGGTTAACAAGCTGTGGAGTAATTCAGCATGGATGCAGTGAAGGTATTATTTTCCAAGAATACATAATAACACCATGAGCTTGACAAGTGGGACATTTACAGTACATGGTATACACTGGTCACAGCGACACCGAACAGACAGTGTGGCGGTTCGTTGTCACGTGATACACCGTAGATAATGTATTAATATCCATTTTGCAGCAATAGCACCAGGTGTATGACTGTTCCATCAACTGCCAACAAACACACGTGTTGATAAATGCGTGTTGACTATCAGTGTTGAACAAGATGCCAATGTTTTTTGACGGACTCGCCGTAAGACCACTCGTCATGGTTTCTAAAATTTGCTCCACAGCAACGTCTACTTTATAGATCCCTACGTTACTGAAATTGCGAGAACAATAAGTACTTACATTACAGGCTATTGTTTTAAGAGTCTTTTTGTACCCATATTCTCCACCAGTTGTTTTAAGAGTCTTTTGATGTTTCTTAGAAACGGATTGTTGTTCAAGACTCGAAGACATGTATAATCTGGATAATTTTGGTTTATTGCCTCTGGCACAGTCTCTGGGGAGCTTCTTTCTCATGTCCTCTATGTCCCTTCTTTTATCCCTACCCTGGAACTCAACCCTCCCACTCCCCAACCAGACGCATGGACTATCGTCATAGGTCACTTATGATCAATCTTCAGTAATCATACACGAGTCCTCACTGATAACACACTTGCTTGCTGTGCATATCTGCTAAAACATTTCCCAGCGTCTGGACTACGCCCAAACAGCGGCACTGATAAACGTTCAACTCTACCACAAGAAATGCATTACATGTCAGGATAGTCACCAAGAGCGAGAAATTATATTTTAAGTTTTACGGAATATACCTGTTAGCAGGCATGCAATGACGTGTCATTTGTCTTCCTAGTGTCTCTAAAGGTATAACATACCAGTTGTCAGGGTAACATTATTTTAAACAACATGATTTCTGTACACACACATACACACACACACACACACACACACACACACACACACACACACACACACACACACACACACACACACACACACACACACACACACACACACACACACACACACACACACACACACACACACACACACACACACACACACACACACACACACACACACATACACACACACACACATACACACACACATACACACATACTCACACACACGCATATATATATATATATATTTATATATATTGTAGGAATCTGAGGGTCTACCTCTCTTCAGATTCAGCGGGTTTCCCCACCCCGATCTTGTGTAGGTATCGTACTTAAAGACCGATACTACACAGGCCTCTCTTAAAGGGAAAAGGCACATCCTGACCCTCCCAGGGCTTTAGTAGGCACAGTCAATGGACTCGCCCATCGTGGCCAGGGATTCAGGGCAGGGATGCTTTGATGCCGAATATGTTATGTATTAGTAGAGTAATGTGCTATGAACATACCCTAGATTGGATATGCTCTAGCACAAAGACATTCTGCGTGTTCGGCTTCACAGAGTGTAGTCCCGGAATTAGACTTTACACTACTGCTAGACTCCGCACCAGAGAGTTTGTTGGTAATGAATAACGACAACGCAGTTGGTTGGTCTCTCTGGATTTCCGAATCATTTCTAATGATCCTGTCCTCAGTTCTTGAGGTCTTTATATACCATTTCGTTTGGTGTGCGACCAAATGGGCAGACGCCTCATTAATTCATTATGAATTCACTAAGCTATAAGTTACTAACATTGTTAGGCGAATCACGCCTTGAATGGCCTTTCAGTTGGCCAAGACATTTACCTATAAACATACGATTAACATTACTCAGGAGATTGCATATAATGTGACTTAAACTGAAATGGCCTTCCATTTGGCCCCAGAACATTAACATACATGCCTAGATTAGACTGACCCCCTGTAAAATGGCACATTTTTGGGTTAGTGACCCCTCCGGTTATTAATTGATATTCTGTGCAGTTGCCCCTCCGTAGGCTATTTGGTAGGAAGCGGAAGTGGGAAGCCCGCGAAAAGAGAAAAAAACAAAAGAGTAAACAAGGACATTTTTATTTTGAATATATGTCACATGGATATTTACCAATATGGAGTCGTGTGCATACAATTGGAAGGACAGGAGTCAGTGCTGTAAGTTTTGTTTGGATTTGTAATCAGTAAGTTTCGATGGTGTAATTGTCTTCGATGTAAGTTCTAGGTTTGAATTTGTATGCGCACTCATCTGCTCATTGTATAATTTTGGTTGTATTCTAGATTCACGGTGCTCAGATGCTACGATTTATCATGCATAGATGTCGGATGTGAGAGAATGGAAATAAAAGCATCAGTGGAATAATAAAGACTTCTAATTTCAATCACAAGGTTATACTCGGACGCACATGACCATAAGACAACCTTTATAGTGAATAGCAATCCTGTAAAAAGGCATCATGGCTGACCCTCTCAAGGCTGAACGTACAAAGAGAAAGCGAGCGATAACAAAACAAGTCGACTATTTAAGGCAGCTACAGGCAGAAGAAAACCATGATTAAGTTCCCGACGAACTTGACAAGCTCAAATATCATTTTCAAAAGTTCACTGCTGTAAATGAAGAATATGAAACTAAGTTAGAGACAGAAATTGAGGAAATTGATGAAAAGTGAGTCAATCTTGTAGCTGAGAGTCTTATTTGTGACCTTCGCACTGGTGGGCCTATCAAGTATTTCGCAGAGCTTCAGCGTTTTGCAGACAACTTAGGAAGCAGCTACTTAATTTTATCAAAAATGGGAAAGCTGCCCGAGCTTGATTCCCAATCCGCCATCGTGGAAATCATGAGTCGCCTGCAGCCCTACGTTGAAACACGTTGGAAAAAAAAGCCCTCGATATGAAAAGAGAGAAGGGTTTGTACCCTGATCTTGGTCAGTTTGTGTCATTTGTGTCGGAGGTTGCGGAAGAAGCAAATGATCATGTGTATGGCAAGATATACCCCATGAAGACACATTATTGGGTACCAAGAGATATAAGCACAGCTCGCCTCGGGCCAGATAACAGAGCAACCATGAGGTCCTATTGCCAGGCATGCTTTCACAAAACGACCAGAGCCACCCTGTGTTCTCTGCAAGGATAGCCATCGTTTATGGTACTGCCAGCTCTTGCGTAGCTACTGTCAAAGGGTTAAGCTGAGCCTGTAGCCCTTGATAAAACCAACAACCAGGGAAAGACGTGGTATCTACCTCATCAACCCGTCCTATCTGACAACAAACCTGGTAAAATGAGAGTTGTGTTTGATTGCTCATCTAAATTTAAGGGTGAATCATTGAATGACAAGGTATACTAAGGACCAGACCTCAATAGTAAGCTTATGCATGTGATGCTGGGGTTTAAAAGGGAGCCTTATGCCTTGATGGCTGATATTGAGGCGATGTATAATAGGATTAAGGTTCCGGAGTATGAGAGAGATGCCTTGCGCTTCTTGTGGTACGATGGACAAGGTCAAATCCAATCGGCAACATCAAAGAACACTCGTCACGTGGCCTGGCGGAGGTCAACATTATCACTTTAGACCGTTATGACTTTACACCGCCACATTATGACACATGGTTCTACTCCACAGGGGGGAGCCTGGCCTAAGCCGTCAATCATAACATTACCTCCCTCTCTTTCTAAGTTTTTGGCAATTCAACAAAATTGCAAAACTTAAGACAGGTCCCTAATTTTCTATATAACATATATTGCTACCATGTTCTACGATATACGTTCTACAGATATACACATTACAACGCGAGTACATTCTTCACAATCAAGCAATTAAATCATATTACATCAACGCACATACATAAACAAATGAAATACATGCAATCAAACGTAAATGGAGTAAACACATTAAGTACACACAATGAGACTCAGATACATTAAAATATATATATATGAGAAATGTTCATCCACGCATAATGAGTCTTTAGTCCATATTACACGTCGGACACGATCTTCTGCAATGCGGGACGCCAAGGGGGCATCCATCTTCCATTGATGCGGTAACAGCCCGTGGTGTGGGGGCAAGAATCCTGGGGAGCGGCTAGTGTCAATCACCCTTGGGTTTAGTTGCGTGGCATGGGTCAATGTTATCCGTAAAGTTCAGAATTTCAGGAAAAGATGGGGAGGGTTTCAAAAGTCAAAAGAGCCAGATAAATATCATAACATCTGTTCAGTCTTGCCTGAGACATCGTGTTCCTTAGATATGTTTTGATTCTGCGAAGTGCAGAGAATGTCCTTTCACTGCTGGCATTTGTGGCTGGCATGGTCATTAGTATCTTAACCAGCGTTTCAACTTCAGGGTAAATTGCTCGATGTGAAGGTGTCATCTCGCGGAAATAGTTCATTATGTCCGGCAATCGTATGGAGCCATTTTTATGGCGAGCAAAATATGTTTTCATGATCTCCAACTGAGTCTTTGTTAATATCACTTGAATAAAAGTCTGTCACAAACATGAATTCTGTACTGTACACTTCGTAGTTGTACTTTGCAGCCTTGAGTTCTTCCACATTCTTCAGCACTTTAAAACCAGGCTGGTCAAATCTATCCTTGACACTGGATAACTAAGTCTAATGCTTCAAAATACATTTGTCTATATAAGTCACTCTCAGATTTATGATAGTTAGGTTCTCATTGAACACTTAGACTGTCAAGTCTGAGAACCTAGATTCTCACTTGCTAACGACACTATAGTTACGGGCACCTTGCTTAAAATCCCAAGTGAGAACCTAGGTTATTGGAGTCTAAATATCTGAAAGATACACATTATTTATATTTTTTTGTCAATCTATATTTCTTTGTGGTCGATAGGCCTTTAATAATCATTCGATAATTAGTTAATATGCCCAAGAGGCAGATCCTTGTTTAAAAATATAGTTCTATAGTAGAACTTTGATCATCGCAATAAGTTTTGTGCCGGTTTAAAATTTGAAACATAAATCACTAACCCGATCTAACGGTCCTGGGTTCATCTCTACACCAGCAATGAAAAGGAGAAGGACGATCAAGCCAAAAACACCGATGACCCGCAGGGTGTCCAGGTCAATCGCAAACCCTGGACCAACGGAGAAACACCCGATCCTCGCTCGGTAGGTAGCGATGTCCACCATTTTGCGTTCTATTTATAGGACGAATTTATAGGACAGTCCTACTACAATTACTACATTGCGGGGTGGCCGAAAAGCACTGGTCAATGAAAACGAAGATCAAATGAATAATTGATACTTATAGAATCTACCTAGATCTAGATCTACTCGTGCCAATTTGACAGTGGCACAAAACGCAAGAATATCAAAAAGGCCTTACGACTTATTGAAAATGTTGTCCGGCCGAAAAGCATGCTCGGCCAAAAAAGTGGTCCGGCCATGGCCGGACCGTTGACGACGCCACTGCATGGAGAAGCAGGGAAGGTGTTAGATTGTCTGGTGACGGCCACACTGGTGGTGCAGAATGGACCGAGGCCGCAGGCTGGCGTGCAATCATGGACCCACGGAGACTGGTTGGACGTGGCAGCGGCACTTGAACATCATGGGTGGAGGCCTGGATGTCAGCTCAGTCTGCACTGCACGGGTGACGGCAACTGCTCCCACACCTCTCGTCTGGCAAGCTGTTGAATCTCAGGACCATGGGAGTGATGCATCCAGAGGCGGGCTGGCTGGAGGACTAGGAACGATCGATATTGTTGTGTTTTGAGTTTGTTTGCCTGTTTACTATTCCTTATATAAGTTGGTACATAAATACTAACCTTAAACAATACCTACTCTACAAAAGAAAATTACCTAGCATAAAAAAAATCACTCCACTATAATAATTTCTGCCTTATATACTTAACACAGGTCATACATTGATAAAGGGGGAGATAACAGCGCTATTATTATCTCCTTTTTGCTTTAAATAACATAGTACATCTGTAAGTCCTGTTCTAGGCAATTGGTTGATCTCCCTAACTGGCCTCCTTAAGGCCAGGTCACAGACCTTGTTTAGGATCAGTTCCCTGATGCATAACATGGACCTGTGGTTCATCAGGGTCGCTTGTTTCACATTGTACAACCCTCTCTCGTGAGTGCCCTTGGGTGGACAGTCTCTGTTGCATTATGAAGCCCTCACTAAAAATCATAACGTCCCACTTCATGTGTTGGATCGTGGTTAAGAATAAAGACAGTTCTCTTCCGGTCTACATGGTGTCGCCCTCGCGTGTGTGTTTCTCAATATAGTTATTTGGACATAACATAACATGGTGGCACTAAGTGGGATCTAAAACGACCCAAAGTGATAAAAAACAGTGTTTTTATCTTCCGCTTGTCAGCAGTGGAAACGGCAGTCGTCTTGAAGCCAGTGAGCCCCGGATTTCAATGAGAACAGTTCACCTCCTCAACGACCCCGCTCAAACGCACATGGTCTGATGATCGGCGTCGGACTGTCGGATTGTGTAACTGTGGTGTTTCAATGTCAAGCTACAAAACAAACGCAAAGTGCAAACCGCAAGTAAGCATCTACATGTGACATTGTCAGGTCTAGTGCTCGTGTTGGACGTTGTAGTAAATTGCATCGCGTCAGTGACAGTGTGCTGTTTATCGCCCATCAATAAACCATGTCTGAATCAAACCCAGACGCAAGCGTGCAGTACGTGCACTCAAACGATCTAGCCGGTATCAAGTTGCCCTCATTCAACTGGGACAGCCCATCAGTTTCGCTCATTCAAGCGTTATTGTGAACTTTTGTTGTCGACTCCAACGTACACAAAGCAGGTCATGAAATCGTTAACTACATTCTACTGTGGTTGGGACCCAATGCTTTAGAAGTCTACGACAACTGGTCTCATCTGACAGCTGAGCAGAAGAGAACACCAGAGTCAGTGTGGCAGGCATTCCAAGACTATTTTGAGCCCAAGGCTAACTATAGACTTGCCCGTTTTCAATTTCGCGACATTCGTCAACAGTCAGCTGAGCCAATTGACACCTTTATAACTCGTCTTAAGGTGCAAGCACGGAAGTGTAAATTCGAGGCTGCTCTCGAGGACATGCTGATCGACCAATTCATTATTGGCACTGCGCACAACCTCGTTCGCAAAAAGCTACTCGACCATGATCCCGAGAAGTTGACACTTGACAAAGTTCTCGACTGTGCTCGCATATACGAGGCCACACAGCAACAGCTCAATCAGTTTGGGCAGGCTACGAAGGTGGATAGCATCCATCAAAAGCGAAACAACCAAAAGAAAAGACCGATTCCACATGCTGAATCAACCTCAAGGAACACATGCCACTTTTGTGGTGGGACTAGACACCGTCAGGAGGAATGCCCCGCTCCCGACCAGAAATGCAATAAATGCTTAAAAGTTGGTCATTGGGGAAAAGTCTGTCGCAGTACAGCTGTACACAGTTCTACTCAAGGACATCGCAGTGGCTCAATAAAGTACAGTAATTCAAAGTATAACAAACAGAAGCAGAAGCCTGATGTACACTCTGTTTGTATTGAGAATCAGGATGACCCACAGTTTGAACAGTGCACATTTGACACTCTCTCCATTTCAACAGTAAGCCGGGACAAAGCATTTACAATCTTGCGCATTGAGGCATACCCCAACAAGAAGACAAATCTACGAGGTAAAGTGGATACAGGTGCTCAAGGGAATATCCTGCCTCTGCGAACGTTCCGCAATATATACCCATCACATGTAAATGAAGATGGACTGCAAACAACCTTAGTTAAAAGTGACGCCAAACTGACCGCATACAATGGCACTTCGATTCGTCAGTACGGTACACTAACCATCCCGTGTCGTTATGAGGACAGCCAGTGGCAAGCAACAAAATTTTATGTAACTGACACACCAGGTCCTGTAATTTTTAATTAGAAACTTGCGAAGCTCTCAGTCTGGTGACCATGAACTGTACCATATCTCTCCAGACTGACACTGCAAATCTTAGAAAGCTGAGTGACGTCAAGTTCATGTTCCCTGACCGATTCACAGGCTTGGGTAAATTTAAAGGAGAGCATTTGCTAATCCTCAAAGAGGATGCTCGTTCTGTAATCCATGCGCCAAGAAGAGCTCCAATCCAGCTGCAATCTCAAATCCGCTCTGAGCTTGACAGAATGCTGGACCTAGATGTCATCCGCCCAGTGAGCGAACCTACAGACTGGGTCTCGAGCATAACATACGTTAAAAAACCAAACGGGTCTCTCCGCATTTGTTTGGATCCGAAAGACATCAATAAGGCTCTAAAGAGGGGTCAGCACCGCACCCCCACACTTGAAGAGGTCACACACAGACTCAAGGGCGCCAAAGTGTATAGCAAACTGGATGCCAAGTCCGGCTATTGGAGCGTGCAGTTAGATGATGCCAGTCAGCACCTCACTACTTTCAACAGTCCATTTGGACGATTCTGTTTCAAAAAGCTTCCATTCGGCTTGAAAACTAGCCAAGACGTCTTCCAAAAGGCAATGGATCAGATACTCGATTGACTGCCTGAGGTCATATCCATTGCAGATGACATCACTGTGTTCGGTGTTGACCAAGCTGATCACAACCGCAATCTCCATCAGTTGATGGAACGCGCTCGCAAATGTGGTCTTGTCTTCAATGCAGAGAAATGTAAAATCAACCAAGACGAAGTATGCTTCTTCGGCAACATCTATGGGGAGTCAGGGGTCAAGCCTGATCCAAGCAAAGTGCAGGCTATCATCGACCTGAAGCCCCCAGCAAACGAGGGAGAGAGAAAGAGAGAGAGACATGTGGAGAGAGAGATAGTAGTAATGTTTTACATGTTGACAAGCGCGAGGGTGTAAGGACCAGAGATGATGTCATCGTTCGTACAGAGCTGAGCAAGCCAACTCGTTCAAAAGACACCTCTGATAAACGAGCAAAAGTGTCGTCGACACGCGGCTGGAGTACACACAAGAGCGATAGTTGAGCTCTAACGCCGGAGCACTGCCAAGGCAAATAATGTTTTGCAGTGATTATTTTTCATCAAGGGTTGAGGTATTGAATATGCCGCTTAACCTTGGTGTAAAATCTATCTAGGTGTCATCAGTTGTGTCCCGACCGCCATTTTAAAATACAAAATCTATGTCTGAAACCGAGTCACTCCAAACTGCGCAAACGCTCTTGGTTCAACGACCTTTCGTTATTCCTAGAGGATATTCCTAACATGTTAGATATTGGGGGTTCTGAGGATGCTATTTATTGGTACTTTCAAAAAGCGGTTGATAAAGTAATTCACAATCGGTTAACTAGAAATCTTTTATATTAGCATGGATGAATGAATGGCATCAGTGTGTTAGCATGGAAAAATGATATTCACAAACAAGGTACAAGGAAACGTCAAGGCTTTTCAGAAAGACAGGTTACTAACAGTCAAATTTCCATCAATTTATGCAAAATGTCACAGAAACGTCGAGAAAATAAGGTCAGTCGAACGCTTAGTGGAGAAGCTAATTGCAGCAAAAATCAACGACACATTTGTCTTAGGCTAGAGAGCATTCCGTGAAGCTGAAAACTGCGGGACGGGAGGGAGTCAGCAATTTCTTCGGGCTCTACAGGCTACCAGCAATAACGTTGGCATGGCAACAAACCTTCTTCTCAATGATTCCTGACAACAGAATAAATTGACTCGTTCTGTGAAATTATTTCTTGACACTTTTCTGCAATGCTAATGCAAGACATTTCATCCTAATTTGTACACATTGACAACAGGAATTTAATGATGTCACATATTGGACCAACCAAAAGGTTATTATGAATGAACTGGTTGTACACCATAAATCGCTCCTCATGTTTCTTATTATCCTGTGCACAAAGTGTTTTTCATATTGGTTATATATAATGCGTGTATTTAATTGGTGGTGCACTCCAGTCATTTGGGGTTGATCTGCATTCATTCCCATTAAAATGTCATATAATATATGTTTTATTTTATGTGCTTAACTTAGTTTTGTTTTTTTCATTGATCATCGAATCATGCGGACGTTGCTGGTGCCTTGATTTTATGTAATTTGTTGTGGATGTACAATAACAGAGTAACACAAATGATATACTCCTGTGTTTTTCCTTGTTACGATCCAGTTTCTGAGCTGCTAGTTAGGAAAGTTATATAGTACAAAATTTATGAATATGATTAAGCGTGATGTTATTGCTAGTTAGGAAAGTAATATAGTACGAGATTTATGGATTTGATTAAGTGTGATGTTATTGCTTAAGGGAGAGTATTGTCTTCCTTTTTTATTTGACATTGATGGCCGAGTGATGTATGCGTGGCAGTCCAATTCCCCGTTTCTTGATTAATTGGGATATGTTTTATGTGCTTTATATGCCAAGTTGGTGCTTTTGTCCTCAGAATCCCCAATCTTGATTAAGTTGGCTACGCTTTATATGACATTTTGATGCATTTGTCCTCAGAAACCCTCGTATGCTGCTTGATTGCTTTATTTTAGCATCCCTCGTAAACCATTTTTAGTGCTTTGTCCTCGGATCTCTCGTAAAATGCATGCGTTGACGGGGTAGATAGATGTCGTGTGGTGAATTACTTATTATCTTTATTGGAAGTAGTTAAGTAGATCCTAGCGTATAAAAGACACACCAAATAGCGCACCATCACAGAAGTTCCGCAGAAGCTCCACAGAAGTCTACAGACGTCCATCGAAGCCACAGATGGAAGACAGTCAGACTCCAAAAGAGACTGACTCTCGTCAACTTCCCGATAGGCTTTGAAAGAGACTCACTGTGCTTGTGGAGTGATTGTGATTGTGGAGTGAAATAAGAAATAAATCAACTTAAGTTTGAAAACAGAGTCCTTCGTTTACCTGTGCACCTAAAACCGTGTTGGTAAATAGAAGTAAAACGAACGCGCAATAAGAGAAGAAACAATAATATCTTAGCCTTACCCCAAGGCGCGATATTCCTAACTTAGGAATGACATTGATATTTATTGAAGCATTGGAATAATCCAAATGGCTTAACTATTCATTAATGACTTCAATCCCACTGGATTTATTCTAGCAAGACTTGTGTATCACTATGAATTATCTCCTTAATAACTGCAAATATGGTGAGCAATTTGAAACTACTTAAAATACCCCAAATTTCCACAGAAGTACATAAATGAAACAAATGGCACAGCAGAAACATATCATTGAAGACTAAACTACTATAAAACACGAAGTATTTTCAGGCATGCTAAAATGGTGAATACTGAAGATGAGCAATATTACATTTCATTTTTAATGCATTTGGCACTTTTCAGACAGATTTATTTTTAAAAGCCATGTTTACAAGAAGTAATCTCCCGAGGTATATGTATATGGCACTTTAAACGTGATTGTATATTTAATTTCAATAATTATCCTTGCATGCAGAAAAGTTTATTACTATTTACAATGTGATCTGTGCCCAAAAGCAAATATTTCAAATAATTATCAAACATCTGTGATTTCTTATCAAATGTATAATAAGCATATAATGGTGCTATAGTCAATTGACCTCTGAATTGAATGAAACAAACAATTAGTCTAAAGTATGTATATTAGGAGTTGAATATCTGTATTAGAACACACGAGTCATTATTGGATAATCCCTTGTCTGTGCCTTATAAAACATCAGCCGACCTGATAATTGCTTACTTACCACATAGTTGGATTACACCATAAACATAAATATGTAATCACTTATCCTGCACAATATAAATATCATTGTTAAAATCAGAATCGGATCTAACCTCAACATCATATACTATCCATTTGGTGATGGATTCAATAAAGAATGCATTTACATCACATTTCACTTTGTTTATTGTTTGTCGTTTCATCTATTGTATGTCTTATCATTATTTATTGTACAGATCATTCTCTTCTGTGACGAAAACCTGGCCACCGAAATCATCATTAGCTTTAACGGTAACAGCATACAAGTTTCCTTGGTCGCTTATTTTGTGCTGTAGGGTTCCTGTCCGTCCAGTATCGTCATTCCGGTTTGTGTCAGTTTGGTCATCTACCGACGATGTCGCGTTACTGGACCCTATAGCACCATGCATCTCACCCTTGCGCTCGTTAAACTCGGGTACATCCTCAAAATAGTTGGGAGTTGGCTTGTGTGCAATGTTCTTGTTACCTGCGTTGTTTACAAGAAGCAATCCCAGGAGTTATATGTATATGGCACTTTAAACGTGATTGTATTTTTGATTTCAATAATTATCCATGTAGAAAAGTTTATTACTATTTACAATGTGATCTGTTCCCAAAAGCAAATATTTCAAATAATTATTAAACATCTCTGATTTCTTATCAAAATATATGATAAGCATACAATGGTCAATTGACCTCTGAATTGAACGAAACAAACAATTAGTCTAAAGTATGTTTATTAGGAAATGAATATCTGTATTAGAACACATGCGTCATTAATTGTTAATCCCTTGTCTTTGCCTTATAAAACTGACCTGATAATTGCTTACTTTCCACATAGTTGGATTACACCATAAATATAAATATGTTATCACTTATCTTACACAATATAAATATCATTGCTAAAATCAGAATCGGATCAAACCTCAGAGCAACATTATATACTATCCATTTGATGATGGATTCAATAAAGTGGGCATTTACATCGCATTTCAATTTGTATATTGTTTGTCGTTTCATCTATTGTATGTCTTATCATTATTTATTGTACAGATCATTCTCTTCTGTGACGAATACTTGGCCACCGAAATCATCATTAGCTTTAACGGGAACAGCATACAGGTTTCCTTGGTCGCTCGTCTTGTACGGTAGAGTTCCTGTCCGTCCATTATCGTCATTCCGGTTCGTGTAAGTGTGGTCATCTACCGACGATGTCGCGTTACTGAACCCTTTAGCACCATGCATCGCACCCATGTGCTCGTTAAACTCGGGTACATCCTCATAAGGGTAGTGAGTTGGCTTGTGTGCAATGTTCTGGTTACCTGCGTTGTCCGCGCCTTTTACATGTTGACTGCCTAGTTCGTAAGCTGAACTATTGCGTGGGGTCAAGTCGTCTTCAGAATCAGATCTCTTTTGCTCAGATTTCCTTCTATTATAACGACATATGTCACATATTTCATCGATTTGTATAAAAGGACCTATACCAGGTTATATTATGGAGATTTGTTAATGCATATACCTTGCGAGCAATCCCATTCAAGTAATGGTCAGATGATCAGGAGCAATAATTGCACAATTCGTAAACCACTGAATACTACTCACCGCAAAGTGACAGCTGCTACAATAATGACGGTGATGACGAGTAATCCACCACCTCCACATGCCACTGCAATGACTTCAACAGAGTATCATGTCGGTTTGAGATGATATGCCAGATGCAAGCCATTTGAGAAGAATTGACATGCATCAAATTGATTTTGAAATATGAGGATGCATCATGCACATCATTCTTGATGCTAATGACAAATACGCACATCATTATGTGCATAGGGTTTTAATCTTCAAATGTTTTATCTTAGATATTGCAAGACATATTATTATCAAGAAGTGTACTTTGGTGTTGGCTCAGTTGTATGGACCTACTGATGATCCTCTGCTCGCCATCGCCCCCCTCATCCTCTAGAAGTGAAGTGGTTGATACAAGTGTGGCTGTAATGAAAACGTGTATCATGGTCGGTGAATACGATGGAAATTAGTACATTAACTACTACGAGCACAATGAGCTTAAGCATCAAGTACAACAGTAATTATCCATTCAAGCCTGTCCATGGCGTGACTGATGTGGTGGAAAGCGGGTAAATTTTGTCATAAAAGGTTAAAAGATTAACGAGCAACTGACTTCAAATCAAAATAGTATAGAAGAGGCAGCTGCTTGAATATCGTTGTTTTTCTGTTTGCTTCAGCATGCATGTGTATATGTTGTATACTGACGATTTGATAAACTTGTGTCGGTTAAGTCCCCTGTAAGCGTCGTTGGAGTTTGGTCAGCAGCGTTGGTCGAGTCTTTGCTTGAAATAGAAGTTTTAACAAAAGCTTTTGTAGAGACTGTTACTGGGGTTGAAGTTAGGACAACGGCTTCGGTTGTGATATTACTAGGCATAACTAAAACACACACACAGCATGTTAATCAGTGACACCGTTAACGTAAGGTCGGGCTCTCAGTATGGGTAATTTATATGTCATATGGTACACTTGCATATGCATGCCAAGTCGCCATTATATTTTCCAGCGTGTATACCAACCTAACTCGCAGATATAATAACGGACACCGCCGTTGCACCCAATTGATTCCCATGTGCCTTCCGTCAGGTTGACTACTGCACAGTCGTTTCCACCGTTAGGATGACCTGAAGCCCAGTTACTGTACATTGCTTCACCAAGCACTGGATCTGTGTGGAAGATATTGCTTATGTAAGGACTATCAATGTGACTTATATGATATATGAACATGTATATCGAAAATATAACTAATGTTCAGCCATCACAGATGTGGCTACATGTATACATAGGGTAACAATTGTAACCTACCATTTTTTCCATCCCTCCACACCCATGCTCCATTTGCTGCTCCGATCCATACTTTGACGCCAGTGATATTTAGTTCGTGGTTGAGGTATGCTGTTATATTATTTTGGGGAGTTATCAGATCACCACCGTGATCCATGAGGCATTTATAGCGGGCTTCGTACCAGGATAATGGTGTGTTGACAAATGCAAAGCAACTTCCATCTGGCAAACTGGAACAACCTGGAACATTTGTTGAATTTTCAGATGCTTGGGTGATCAAATCTGGTTTTGTAGCAACATGGATATTCTATATGACACCGTTGACATCAAATGACCCTACTGGTAGTAACCTTACCGCAATAGCGAACCCAATACGGCAGCCCTTCAAAGATTTCATCTCCAAGAAACATCCAAACAAATCCATGAACTTCCATGGCATTAGTCCATTGTTGATGTATATTTAATTGTCAGCATATTAGTTAAATACTTACAAATTCAATAATTAAATTAGCTACAATAGGTTATTTCACCATTTCACAATTGTCAAGTATAGGCTCATCGCTTTTTTTCCCATGTGGATTTGGTGCTGAGTAATACTGTGAATATGTAATTAATGTCATAACGGCTAGATTATTCCATATTTTCATACTTACCATTTCATTGTAATATATTTATTTTAATACCATTTAGGCTAGCAAAATTAGAACATTTGCAAAATTATTGTTATCTCATATAATTACCTATTATTGTTATGGACCGTGTGCCAATGTTAAACAGTTTTGGCCATGTCCAAGCAACCTTGGGATCACTCAAATTCAAAATCAAATAATATTGGGCTCATGTCGTGCTCTCCCTTTACTTGATAACTCTTATTCCAAATTCCATTTCATCAATCTTCAATAAGTTTAACAAGGTCAATTCTCAAATTCAAGGGTAATTTCTAAATTTATTGAACAGTGAAAGTTCAACTTAATTATGGTTGGGGAGGATGTTATAATACTATTCTGGCTCAAACGTTTTTAAAAAGCCTCTCCCTTTAATTATCAGCACGAGAGCCCAGGTTACATCACACCACTTGGTAGGGAGGGGTGTAACCCTGATAGTAGCAATCATTATAGCCTTGACTTGCAAGCGGGTTCACCCTCCAAGTGGACCCGTCCTGTCACGCGGGGATTGTTTCTGCCTGGACTATCATGTGAACCGGTCAAGGGTCACGGGAAAGCAAGCCGGCTAACCGAAGACCCTTTATAAGTAGCACACATGGGTCAGACGGGGAGATCATCTAGTCAGAGACAAGATTCAGACCGAGATTCCAGGGAGCTTCATTGTTGAAACTAGATAAACCAAATAAACATCTCTACTGGCTAGTCCCCACTCCAGCAACCACAGGCAGTGAGTAACCTTACAAAAACGAAGGAGTGCGCATAAGCAAGAAAATCTAGTATAAGAATATCAGTGTATTGCCTCTGGTACAGTCTCTGTCTCGTTGCTTCCTAGGAACGCCCCTCTCTTTTTGGATGCCCCAATACCCCACACTTGATATCCCGCCTGAGACTCAACCACCCCTTCCGGCACTGTACATGCATCATTTGTCGCAACCAGTCACCTGGTTGGTGTGAAATTACGCAATGACTCTAAGAACAACTGGTGGAGAATCCGGGTAGATAAACGGGAAAGGGTATGTAGATAATTAATATGGGAGAAAAGATGAATAAGGGTCTAGTAATGGATATTTTGAAAATACCGGCATAACAGTGTTTGTCACTCAGTAACAAGCATATTCAATGACAGTCATTTTATGCCCTACAAGTTGCATTTACAACGGGTGGCTCGAATAAATCGCGTCGAGCTTGGTCAGAAAGTTTGGAACTGGGTGGGCAAATTGGTTAAGTGGATGCTGGTACTTGTGATACAATGCCCATGCACCAGTCGTTCTCATCATATTAAAGAAAGCGACAATAAACCACTGTACTTCATTTGAATTATGTTAATGTTCTTGAAGGCTCAGACAGATAATGTAAACATACTGCCAACTGTTTTTTTATTACAACCGTTATGGAGTAAACTTTGTTTGTGATGCGTCTGCACAATACGTATGTCCCCGTTATGTGCACCTTACATTGCACAATGCTGTGTTAATATTTCAAAAATGAAAGACCCACAAATAAGTAATTTTCTTAACATATCTAAATACATATACAAACCGGATTTGTTTTGGACTTGACACAAGAAAGCGTTCCGTTCAGAGCATGCTGTTGATATGAAGCCATTCTGAGTATCAAACGCCACACAGTGGTGGTATACACTGGGCGGCGGTATCATGCTTAGCAAGGACGAGCTATCGGTTCTGTTGTTGATGAATGTTAAATTGCCGTACTTAACATATCTGAGTCGGAACCAGCCTCTTTGATCAGAAGTCTTGTTCATAATCGAAGACACTTCAGCACTGTCCACCATGGCTAAGTGGGAACCACTGCTGTTACATTTTGTACTCGCTTCAGTCCGAATTATTTCCGATTTTTCATGGACTATAAAACATCGGCTTATTCCTCCTTGCACGAGGCACCCGAGTTGATTTGGGTCGCCCACAGCGGCTTGTATATAAAAAAGCATTTTCAAACTTAAGCCTGCAATCAAGAGTAAGTAAATAAAAAATGACAGAATCTTCGATTTATACAAGGAAAGGTGAGATGCGCCACTTTAAACTCGAAAACGAGGCATGTAAAGTTATCAGTGTCAACCATTTACTTGGTTACAGCATTTCATGTACAATTGAAATACGTCCGAGTTATGACTATTACTTCAATAACGGTAAACAAAGCAGGTTAATCATTCACAATTACAATACACCCATATATGGTCCTACATTACACTTGGCAGGGCTTATTAGTCATAACATACACCATGGCATACGCTTTAAAGACTCACAATATAATCTGCTGTGGGTATATAGCTTCATCGCCTCGCATTCGTGCCGTATTTACGTTGAAATCTCGTTGAACTTCTGCTACGTTGGTCGAGCAACGGCTAGATGTTCACATAGAATCTCCAAACGTAATCCCAACGCTGGATGTTGTTATGGTTGGTGTATGAATATGAATATATTCGGTGTGGGTTAGAAGCGTGCCGAGATCTAACAGTTAAAGATCGTCAAGGTTTTACATGATACGCATGTCAAAGTGAGCGCAGTTGACTTTCAATTTCTGGGGTAACTTTAATTTTGAGACAAGATAAATCCTGCAACTTCTGGCTTGACTTTGACGTGAATGAGTCGCTGATGTTTCCTTTGACATGGTACGTGCCCCCAGCACGCGACGCATGATTGAAACAGCTCCTTCAATTGGTGACGTCTTTTCATGGTTGACTGCATCTACACGACCTGACGAGTGAAACTAGCTCACATGTATTTTTTAAGGCAGATAAATCAACGATGCATAATTCACAGCTCGTTTGTTAAATATATACCTCTGAATAGTTTCTTAAAAACATCGATTTGATCCACGTACACACCGACATGCTAAGGTAGTGCATTAGCTAAGGGCGCAATCGCCTCGACAAATAAGAAAACTCCATTATTTCATCATAGGCTAAGAGCCGTTGGATCAGCAATCCAATGCGCTCTTGTTTATTTTATGGTAGCGCCACCTGACAATGAATGTGCTGTTGTGTAAATTAAATTTCATGTCGGTTTGCGTTCTCGGTTAATCAAGAAAACCCCTGTTATAACACTTACTAGGTGTGATTGATATTGGGTGGCACCGTAGTCTAGCCATGTTAAAGCTGCATTGCTCAGTGAGGGACTTTCTGAAATTGACAAGGTAGCTGGGTCTTATTGAGACACGGTCTAAGTTACCGCACCACGATATGAGAAAAGTATCGAGTTTGTTCTCGAGTTCTGATTGGCTGAGAGGTGGATGTCATGCGATAAAAAATGTGTTAGCATACAATTGTCAACGCAATTTAGTGCAGTCGAGTTCCTTTCAGCTAGAGGTGGCTATATGATTTCGGCATTAATACTGATACTCCATAAGATGTTCATCAGGTTAACAATCTGTGGTGTAATTCAGCATTGATTCAGTGAAGGTATTCTTTTCAAAGAATACATCATAACACCATGAGCTTGACAAATGGGACATTTACAGTACATGGTATACAATGGTCACAGCGACACCAAGGAGACAGTGTGGTGGTCCGTGGTCACGTGATACACCGTAGATAATATATTAATATCCATTTTGCAGCAATAGCACCGGATGTATGTCTGCTCCATCAACTGCCAACAAACGCATGTGTTGATTAATGTGTGTTGACTATCACTGTTGAACAAGATGCCAATGTTTTTTGATGGACTCACCTTAAGACCACTCGTCATGGTTTCTAAAATTTGCTCCATAGCAACGTCTACTTTATGGATCCCTACATTACTGAGATTGTGATAACAATAAGTACTTAAATTACTGGCTATAGTCTTTTTGTACCGGGATTCTCCACCAGTTGTTCTAAGAGTCTTTTGTTTGAAGTTTCTTAGAAACGGGTTGTTGAGTAGTATAGGTAATGGTGGTTCTGGCGTTGAGGGGTACCAGCCAGCAACCATATTCCCAACACGGCCAGCCAACACCCATGCAGCGAACGTCGGTCCCCCTAGGCCACCCTCCAGGCCACTCTAGACCCCATATCTATCGTTTGCGAGCGCGCCAACTGTTAAGCTAGATTTTCTAAGCTTTTCTTGCTTATGCACGCTCTTCGTTATAGTCTCTTTTCATTGCCTGTAGTTGCTGGAGTGGGGACTAATCAGAGGAAATTAACGCGAGTCCTGAAGTAGAGTTGCATATTTTGTTTATTTATATTTCAACAATGAAGCTCCCTGGAATCTCGCGGTCCGAATCGTTTCTCTGACTAGATGAATCTCTCTGACCAACCCATCTGGACTCCTTATAAATGGTCCCGCGATAGGCCAGGCTAAAACAATCCCCACGTGACACGACGAGTCCACTTGGAGGGTGAACTCGCGTGCTGTGAGGATTGCTACAATCAGGGTTACACCCCTCCAAAAGAGTGGTGTGATGTAACCCGGGCTCTCGTGCTGATAATTTAGGGGGGGGGGGGGGCTTTTTAAGAATGTATGAGTCAGAATAGTATTATAACACAACATCCTTCGATCCCAACTTACGTCGTGGGACCGCTCTTTTGAACAAGTGGGATCTCCATGGAATACAATGCCTGCAAGGAACGCACTATCGAAGAAAGCATACCAAGACATCGTTTCTGGGGCAGTAGGCCAACGAGAGGCCAAGAGACAATACCAGATAGGGGCCCGCAGATACACCCGCATCCGAAATGTAGAAGAGAAGTACACCCCACCCACAACAAACCAAGAAATATCTCGCATTCAACCGGGAGCTCCCCGACAACCTAGTAGAAGGCATCTAAACCGGCAAGATAGGAGAAAGACAAGCCCGAAGGTACGAGGTATAC
This sequence comes from Urechis unicinctus, assembly GCA_034190875.2. Classification (NCBI taxonomy): domain Eukaryota; kingdom Metazoa; phylum Annelida; class Polychaeta; order Xenopneusta; family Urechidae; genus Urechis; species Urechis unicinctus. The sequence continues at coordinate 17,439,946 of CM067348.1, forward strand.
CAATCTTGGCACGACCAGGCCCACAAATACACCCCCCAATTGTTTCTGTACCAGGAAGAGTGCGATATTCTCTCCTCCATTCGAGGTACCACCGTAGTGCACCTTGCCGATTTCCCCCGCCTGGTCCGCGAGCTATACCAACTGATTTTTCACCACACCTTTTGCAGGAGGTACTTAGAAGACATAGTAGAGATCTCCATGACAAACAACAGGACGGGCCGGATGTGTTGCATCCTACCCACACCAGAGGACGGCATACCAGAAGTCAAACGACACCACGACTGCAGCGAATCCTGCGGCAAAGAACAGCGATACGATATACCAGCTATATGGACCATACTCTTCGGCAAGGCGGACCACTGTAGCAAGAGCGATCGCTGCGTCCTTCATACACTCGACTACGAACCGCAAAAACCCGCACCACCACGCGAGAAACAATACACAGCAACCCAACTGCCAGAGAAACTTCTCCACAACAAGGCAATTTTGAATATAGAAAACAAAGACGATCGATGTTTAATGTTGTGTATACGCTATGCAATTGCAATCGAGGTCTTGCGGGAAGACTGCCAACAACATGATTTCTGTACACACACACACACACACAAACACACACACACACACACACACACACACATACACACACACACATGTTTATATAAATATATATATATATATAAATATATATATATATATATATATATATATATATATATATATATATTGCGTGCCGTATATCGACTGTCTCGGTATATTTTCGTGGACAACGTCACTAACATTCAGAGACTATCTCAACATCTAATGCTTAGTTTCCGTGCGACAAGTATTACCACTTGATCACTGCCGCCACGGTGGCCTCTACTCGCATTCATAATAAGCTTCCAAACGTAGCATTTCGTGCACAATCGTTTCAATTTTGCACGCACTAACTCTATCGTTGACAGTGGCGTTGGTATTACACGTGAGTTAAGCAGGAACTATTTTGTTAAGGTTGGAAAGTTGATACCCCTATACGAGAGTTTGGTGGCTTTAGCCGAGGCACTTTTATTGCATTCGAACAATCCGGGTGTGGAAGATAGCGAGAGAGAGAGAGAGAGAGAGAGAGAGAGAGAGAGAGAGAGAGAGAGAGAGAGAGAGAGAGAGAGAGAGAGAGAGAGAGAGAGAGAGAGAGAGAGAGAGAGAGAGAGAGAGAGAGAGATAGAGAGAGAGAGAGAGAGGAGAGAGAGAGAGAGAGAGAGAGAGAGAGAGAGAGAGAGAGAGAGAGAGAGAGAGAGATAGAGAGAGAGAGAGAGAGAGAGAGAGAGAGAAAGATAGAGGTGTAAGGACCAGAGATGACATCATCGTTCGTACAGAGCTGAGTAAGCCAACTGTTTCAAAAGACACCTCTGATAAAGGAGCAAAAACGTCGTCGCCACGAGCCTGGAGTATACACAAGAGCGATAGTTCAGCTCTAACGCCGGAACACTGCCGAGGCAAACAACGTTTTGCAGCAATTCTTTTTTTATCAAGGGTTGAGGTATTGAATATGCCGCTTTACCTTGGTGTAACATCTATCTAAGTATCATCAGTTGTGTCCCGACCGCCATTTTAAAATACAAAATCTATGTCCGAAACCGAGTTACTCCAAACTGCGTAAACGCTGTTGTCTCAACAAACTTTCGTTATTCCTAGAGGATGTTACTAACATGTTAGATATTGGGGGTTCTGAGGATGCTATTTATTGGTACTTTCAAAAAGCGTTTGATAAAGTACCGCATAATCAGTTTACTAGAAAACTTTGATATTAGCATGGATGAATGAATGGCATCAGTGTGTTAGCATGGATATATGATATTCACAAAGTACAAGGAAACATTAAGACATTTCAGAGAGACAGGTTACTAACAGTCAGATTTCCACCAATTTACGCAAAATGTCACAGCAACCCAAACAAATAAGGTCGGTCTAACGCTTAGTGGAGAAGCTAAATGCAGCAAAAATCAAGGACACATTTGTCATTACATATTACCAGCATTCCGTGAACAATTAGTCTAAATATGTATATTAGGAATTAGATATCTGTATTAGAACACACGAGTCATTAATTCTTTGTCTTTGCCTTATAACACATCAGCTTACCTGGTAATTGCTTTCTTTCCACATTGTCGGATTACACCATAAATATAAATGTTATCACTAATCTTGCACAATATAAATATTATTGTTAAAAATCACAATCGGATCAAACCTCAGAGCAACATCATATACTATCCATTCGATGATGGTTTCGATAAAGTGTGCATTGACATCGCATTTCACTTTGTATATTGTTTGTCGCTTCATCTATTGTATGTCTTATCATTATTTATTGTACAGATCATTCTGTTCGGTGACGAATACCTGGCCACCGAAATCATCATTAGCTTTAACGGGAACAGCATACAAGTTTCCTTGGTCGCTAATCTTGTACGGTATAGTTCCTGTACGTCCAGTATCGTCATTCCGGTTCGTGTCAGTTTGGTCATCTACCGACGATGTTGCGTTAGTGGACACTATAGCATCATGCATCTCGCCCTTGTGCTCGTTAAACTCGGGTACATCCTCATAAGGGTTGTGAGTTGGCTTGTGTGCAATGTTCTGGTTACCTGCATTGTCCGTGCCATTTACATGTTGACTGCCTAGTTCGTACGATGAACTATTGCGTGGGGTCAAGTCGCCATCAGAATCAGATCTCTTTTGCTCAGATTTCCTTCTACTATAACGACATATGTCACATATTTCATCGATTTGTATAAAAGGACCTATACCAGGTTTTATAATGGAGATTTGTTAATGCATATACCTTGCGGGCAATCCCATTCAAGTAATGGTCAGATGATCAGGAGCAATAATTGCACAATTCGTAAACCACTGAATACTACTCACCGCAAAGTGACAGCAGCTACAATAATGACGATGATGACGAGTAATCCACCACCTCCACATGCCACTGCAATGACTTCAACAGAGTATCATGTCGGTTTGAGATGATATGCCAGATGCAAGCCATTCGAGAAGAGTTGACATGCATCAAATTGATTTTTGAAATATGAGGATGCATCATGCACATCATTCTTGATGCTAATGACAAATACGCACATCATTATGTGCATAGAGTTTTAATCTTCAAATGTTTATCTTAGATATTGCAAGACATATTATTATCAAGAAGTGTACTTTGGCGTTGGCTCAGTTGTATGTACTTACTGATGATCCTCTGCTCGCCATCGCCCTCTACATCCTCTAGAGGCGAAGTGGTTGATACAAGTGTGGCTGTAATGAAAACATGTATCATTGTCGGTGAATACGATGGAAATTAGTACATTAACTATTATGCGCATAAGGAGCTTAAGCGTCAAGTTTAACAGTAAATATCAATCCAAGCATGTCCATAGCCTGATTGATGTGGAGAAAAACATGTACATTTTGTCATTAAATGAGACGTTACTCAAAATAGTATAGAAGAGTCAGCTGTTTGAATATCGTTGTTTTACTGTTTGCTCCAGAATGCATGTGTATATGTTGTATACTGACAATTTGATAAACCTGTGTTGGTTAAGTCCCTTGTAGGCGTCATTGGAGTATGGTCAGCAGCGTTGGTCGAGTCTTTACTTGGCATGGAAGTTTCAACAAAAGCTTTGGTAGAGACTGTTGCTGAGGTAGAAGTTGGGGCAATGGCTTCGGTTGTGATATTACCAGGCATAACTAACACTAAAACAGCATGCTAATCAGTGAGGCAGTTAACATCCTAAGGTCGGGCTCGGTGTATGGATTATATGGTATGCTTGTATATTTATGCTATGTCGCCATTATATATCTTCCAGCGCATATACCAACCTAACTCGCAGATATAATCAAGGCGTATGTTGTCACATGGTATTGATAACCATGTTCCATCCGTCAGGTTGACGGCTGCGCAGTTGTTACCATCGCTGGGATGACCTGGAGCCCAGTTACTGTAAACAGCTTCACCAAGAGCTGGATCTGAAGATATTGCTTATGTACGGACCACCAAAGTGACTTATATGATATATGAATATGGATATCGAAGATATAACTAATGTTCAACCATCACAGATAAGGCTACATGTATACATAGGGTAACAATTGTAACCTACTATCTTTTCCATCCCTCCACACCCATGCTCCATTTGCTGCTCCGATCCATACGTTGACACCAGTGATATTTAGTTTGTTGTTGAGGTATGCTGTTATATTATTTTGGGGAGTTATCAGATCACCACCGTGATCCATGAGGCATTTATAGCGGGCTTCGTACCAGGATAATGGTGTGTTGACAAATGCAAAGCAACTTCCATCGAGCATACTGGAGCAATCTGGAAGAAATGATCTCATTGGTTGGATTATCAGATGTTTGGGTGATCAACTCTGCTTTTGTAGCAACATGGATATTCTATATGACACCCGTTGACATCAAATGACCATAACATAAGTAACCATTACCGTAATATCAATTGACAAAGCACACCACCGCAGCCAGATTACGTTTAATTCGTACATTTATAAATGTGACCATTACATGGATATCACTGCCCTGGTTTTGTTCCAAGCCTTTTTGTTATTTCTTAGAAGCGGTTTTCTAAAGGAAGATTGATAATGCGAAAAACTAGAAGTCTCCTCTGGTACAGTCTCTGTCTCGTTGGTTTCTGGGAAGATCCCTCTCTTTTTGAATGCCCCAATACCCCACCTTTTATCACCCGTCTGAGACTCGACCACTCCTTTCAGTCAAACGTGAGTGAGTGAGAATAGGGTTTAACGGCACACCAACACGTATGTGTTATATGGCGCCTAGAAAGGTTAATAGATAAGTTTTACCTGATTAAGAAGCCGCCTTCTAGGATAAATGGAAAAAAGAGGGACATACAAGTGGATGATGATGAAAAAGATAAAAATGCAAATAGTATCCTAGGGCAAGTCACCACCAGCCGATTGACTGGACCAGGCTATTCCAGCCTCTCGTATAGGCGAAATCCAGGCCAGAGTAGTGTGTTGCAGATACGGCCCTCAAAAGGACCGCTCCACTCAACCACTTGGATCCCATTGTTCACCGACACGAGACGCAACCCACGGCCAACAGGTTGCCCCCTATTAGTTGCCTCTTACGACATGCAGAAGGATACAGTGGAGCTATTCTACCCCCGGACCCACAGGGGGGCCTTTCAGTCAGGCGCTTTGACTCCCATCATTGGTCACAACTACAGTCACCTGGTTGGAGTGAAATTACAAAAAGACTCTAAGACCACCTGCTTGTGAATCCGGGTAGATAAAAGGAATAAGGTGTGTAAAGAATGCATATGGGTCAAAAGAGAACAAATGTCTGAATAATTTACGTATAGAACAAGGACCTGGATATGGAAACTTTGAAAATACCAGCATAACAGTTTTTGTCGCTCAATAACAAACATATTCAATAGCAGTCATTATATGCCCAACAACTTTGCATACACAATCCCCTTTGATCATTCACCACTGGTGGCTCAAAAGAACCACGACGAGCTTCCGTCTGAAAAAAGGCAGAAGTTTGCAACCCGGTGGGAAAAGGGGTTAGTGGACGCTGGTACTTATGTAAATATGTCCAAGCACCACAGTCAGTCTCGTTATCGTTATAGGAAGCGACAATAAACCACTGTGCTTCATTTGAATTATGTGAATGTTATTCAAGCCTCAGACAGACAATGTTATCATAGCACCACCCGCTTTTTTACTACCAACGTCATGGAGCAAATTATTCATACTTTGTTTGTGATGCGTCTGTACAATATGCAGGCCCATGTTAAGGGTGCCTTACATCGCACAATGCAAAGTGAAGATTTCTAAGATGAAAGTACAACAAATAAGTAATTTACTTAACACATCTAAAGAAAAAAACCATACTGTGTATGTCTGGGACTTGACACCAGAAAATATTCCGTTCAGAGCATGGTTTTGACATGAAGCGATTCGGAGTATCAAACGCCGCACAGCGGTGAGGTACATCAGCCGAAGATGAGAGGGTTGACAAGGACAAGCTATCAGTTATGTTGTTGATGTATCTCCATTCTCCATAACGTTCATATCTTAGTCGGAACCAGGCGCTTTGGTTGTAAATCGAATTCTTGTTCATAATTGAAGACACTTCCTCACTGTCCACCATGGCTAAGTGGAAACCACTGCTGTTACATTTTTTACTCGCTTCAAGCCGATATTCTCTGTTTCAGCATGGAATGTGAAGCATCGCCTTATTTCTCCTTGTTCAAGGCACTCGATTTGATTTGAATCGCCCATAGCTGTTTGTATATACAGGAGCATTTTCAATCCAAAGCCTGAAAACGACAGGAAGTAAATAAAAAATGGCGAAATCTTCAGTTTATACAAGGACATGTGAGATGCGCTACTATGTAACGTTATCAGTGTCAAGCATACAGCCTTTCATGGACCACTGTCTGAGTAATGACTTTAACTTCAATAACGATGAACAAAACAGGTTAATCTCGTTGAGCTTCCGCTACGTCGGTCGAGCTACGGTTGGATGTTCACATGGAATCTCCCGATGTAATCCTAACGCTCGATGTTGTTATGGTTGGTGTATGAATATTAATATATTCGGCTGAGCTAGAAGCATGCCGAGACCTAACAGTTAAAGATCGTCAAGGTTTAACACGATACGCGTGTCAAAGTAAGCACAGTTAAAATTAATCTCTCTGAGGTAACTTTCAATTTAAGACGAAATAAATCCTGCAACTTCTGGCTTCATTTTAACGTGAATGAGTCGAGGATGTTACCTTTGACATAGTACGTGCCCCCACCACGCGGCGCGCTATTGAAAAGGCTCCTTCAGTTGGTGACGTCTTTTTATGGTTAACTGCATCTACACGACCAGTCGAGTGAAACTAGCTCGCATGTATTTTTATTAGGCAGATAGTTCAGCGGTGCGTAATTCAGGACTTCGTTTTGGTCCACGTACACACCGACATGCCAAGGTAGTGCATGAGCTAAGGGGAACGATCGCTTCGGCTATTATGAAAACTCCATTATTTCAACATTTGCGGCAATCTCACAGCCCATGGATCAACAATACAATGCGCATTTATCGATTTCATGATAGCGCCACCTGACGATGGGTGTGCAATTGTGCACATTAAAATGCATGTCTGTTTGCGTTTTCAGTTAATAAAGAAAACCCCTGTTATAACACTTACTAGGTGTGCTTGATATCAGGTGACCCCGTAGTCTAGCCATGTTAAAGCTCCATTGCTCAGTGAGAGGCTTTCTCAAATTGACAAGGAAGCTAGGCAATATTGAGACACGGTCTTAGTTATCGCACGGCAGTCGTCAGTGCAATTGAGTGTAATCGAGTTCCTTTCAACTAGGGGTGGCTATATGATTTCTGCATTAATATCTGCTGCTCCATAAAATGTTAATCAGGTAGACAAGCTATGGAGTAATTTAGCATTGATGCAGTGAAGGTAATCTTTGCCAACAATCGCATGTGTTGATAAATGCGTGAAGCCAAACAACTGCTGATGACCATCACTGTTGAACAAGATGCCAATGATTTTTGACGGGCTCACCGTAAGACCACTCGTCATGGTTTCTAAAATTTGCTCCATATCAACGTCTACTTTATGGATCCCTATATTACTAAGATTGCGAGAACAATAAGAACTCATATTACTGGCTGTTGTTCTAAGAGTCTTTTTGTACCCGGATTCTCCACCAGTTGTTCTAAGAGTCTTTTGTAGTTTCTTAGAAACGGGTTGTTGTTCAAAACTCGAAGACTTGTATAGTCTGGATAATTTTGGTTTATTGCCTCTGGTACAGTCTCCGTCTCTCCTGGTAAGCTTCTCTCTCATGTCCCCAATGTCCCTTCTTTTATCCCTACCCTGGAACTCAACCCTCCCACTTCCCCACCAGACGCATGGACTATCGTCATAGGTCACTTATGATCAATCTACAGTAATCATACACGAGTCCTCACTGATAACACACTTGCTTGCTGTGCACATCTGCTAAAACATTTCCCACAGTATGGACTACGCCCAAACAACGCCACTGATAAGCGTTCAGATCTACAGCGAGAAATGCATTACATGTCAGGACAGACACCAAATTATATTTTAATTTTTACAGAATATACCTGTTAGCAGGCACGCAATGGCGGTGTCATTTGTCTTCCTAGTGGCTCTTAAGGTATTCCATACCAGTTTTCAGGGTAACATTTTTTAAACAACATGATTTCTGCAGACACACACACACACACACACACACACACACACACACACACACACACACACACACACACACACACACACACACACACACACACACACACACACACACACACACACATACATATATATATATATATATTTATATATATATATATATATATATATATATATATATATATATATTGCGTGCCGTATATCGACTGTCTCGGTATATTTTCGTGGACAACGTCACTAACATTCATAGACCCATTGATCACTGCCGCCACGGTGGCCTCTACTCGCATTCATTATAAGCGTCCAAACGTGGCATTGCGTGCACAATCGTCACAATTCTGCACGCACTAACTCAACAGTGGCGTTGGCATTACACGTGAGTTAAGCAGGAACTATTTTGTTAAGGCTGGAAAGTTGATACCCCTATACGAGAGATTGGTGGCTTTAGACGAGGCACTTTTATTGCATGCAAACGAAAGCGACCCAACAAAGACAGCCCAAAGCCAATATATTTTCATTTGAATGAGGAAGTAAGTCCATTCGACACCACTCTTAAATGAAACAAATTGCAATAGTTGTCAGTTTTGGCATTGTGCCCTATGCTATGCTGCCCATTGTGAATATGCAATGACCCAATCGATCAGCGATAGATAACCGTACTATGGTCATACGAGGAACCCTTGAGTTCAGTAAGAGTTGCCAATATGCTAGAGAGAGAGAGAGAGAGAGAGAGAGAGAGAGAGAGAGAGAGAGAGAGAGAGAGAGAGAGAGAGAGAGAGAGAGAGAGAGAGAGAGAGAGAGAGAGAAAGAGAGAGAGAGAGAGAGAAATGCGAGGATGAGAGGGAAAGAGTGAAAGAGAGATTGAGAGGGCCAATAAGACAGTGTGGAAGAGAGAGTGCGAAAGAGATGGAGAGAGAAATAGAGAAAGAGAAGGAGAGAAAAAGAGAGAAAGAGAGACTTGTGGAGAGAGGGAGAGAGGGAGGGAGAGAGAGAGAGAGAGAGAGGGAGGGAGAGAGATAGTAGTAATATTTTACATGTTAACGAGCGCGAGGGTGTAAGGTCCAGAGATGATGTCATCGCTCGTACAGAGCTGAGCAAGCCAACTAGTACAAGAGACACCTCGATAAACGAGCAAAAATGTCGTCGCAACGCGGCTGGAGTACACACAAGAGCAATATTTGAGCTTGGACGCCGGAACACTGCCGAGGCCAATAGCGTTTTGCAGCGATTCTTTTTACCAAGGGTTGAGGTTTTGAATATCCCGCTTAACCTTGGTGTAAAATCTAAGTATCATCAGTCGTTTCGCCATTTAAAATACAAAATCTATATCTGAAACCGAGTTACACCAACAAAATGCGCAAACGCTCTTGCCTTAACAACCTTTTGTTATTCCTAGAGGATGTTACTAACATGTTAGATATTGGGGGTTCTGAAGATGCTGTTTATTGGTACTTTCAAAAAGCGTTTGATAAAGTACCTCACAATCGGTTAACGAGCATGGATGAATGAATGGCATCAGTGTGTTAGCATGGATAAATGACATTCACAAACAAGGTTCAAGGAAACATCAAGGCTTTTCAGAAAGACAGGTTACTAACAGTCAAATTTCCACCAATTTATGCAAAATGTCACAGAAACGTCGAGAAAATAAGGTCGGTCGAACGCTTAGTGGAGAAGCCAATTGCAGCAAAAATCAACGACGCATTTGTCATTACGATATACGTAGGCTAGAGCGCATTCCCTGAAGCTGAAAACTGCGGGACGGGAGCTAGTCAGCAATTTCTTCGGGCTCTACAGGCTACCAACAACAACGTTGGCATGGCAACAAACCTCCTTCGCCATGATTCCTGACAGAATAAATTGACTCGTTCTGTGAAATTATTTCTTGACACTTTTCTGCCATGCTAATGCAAGACATTTCATCCTAATATGTAAACATTGACAACGTGAATTTTATGACATTACATATTGGACCAACCAAACGGTAATTTATGAATGAACTGGTTGTACACCATAAATCGCTCCTCATGTTTCTTATTATCCTGTGCACAAAGTGTTTTTCATATTAGTTATATATAATGCGTGTATTTAATTGGTGGTGCACTCCAGTGATTTGGGGTTGATCTGCATTCATTCCCATTAAAATGTCATAGAATATATGTTTTATTTTATGTGCTTAACTTAGTTTTGTTTTTTTCATTGATCATCGAATCATGTGGACGTTGCTTGTGCCTTGATTTTATGTAATTGTTGTTGATGTACAATAACAGAGTAACACAAATGATATACTCTTGTGTTTTTCCTAACTTAGGAATGACATTGAGATTTATTGAAGCATTGGAATAATCCAAATGGCTTAACTATTCATTGAAGACTTCAATCCCACTGGATTTATTCTAACAAGACTTGTGTATCACTATGAATTATCTCCTTAATAACTGCAAATATGGTGAGCAATTTGAAACTACTTAAAATACCCCGAATTTCCACAGAAGTACATAAATGAAACAAATGGCACAGCAGAAACATATCATTGAAGACTAAACTACTATTAAACACGAAGTATTTTCAGGCATGCTAAAATGGTGAATACTGAAGATGAGCAATATTACATTTCATTTTTAATGTATTTGACACTTTTCAGACAGATATATTTTTAAAAGCCATGTGTACAAGAAGCAATCTCCGGAGGTATATGTATATGGCACTTTAAACGTGATTGTACATTTAATTTCAATAATTATCCTTGCATGCAGAAAAGTTTATTACTATTTACAATGTTATCTGTGCCCAAAAGCAAACATCTCTGACATCTTATCAAAATGTATAATAAGCATATAATGGTGCTATAGTCAATTGACCTCTGAATTGACTGAAACAATCAATTAGTCTAAAGTATGTATATTAGGAATTGAATATCTGTATTAGAACACACGAGTCATTATTTGTTAATCCCTTGTCTTTGCCTTATAAAACATCAGCCGACCTGATAATTGCTTACTTTCCACATAGTTGGATTTTACCATAAGCATAAAAATGTAATCACTTATCTTGCACAATATAAATATCATTGTTAAAAAATCAGAATCGGATCAAACCTCAACATCATATACAATCCATTTGATGATGGGTTCAATAAAGAATGCATTTACATCGCATTTCACTTTGTATTTTGTTTGTGGTTTCATCTATTGTATGTCTTATCATTATTTATTGTACAGATCATTCTCTTCTGTGATGAAAACCTGGCCACCGAAATCATCATTAGCTTTAACGGGAACACCATACAAGTTTCCTTGGTCGCTTATCTTGTGCTGTAGAGTTCCTGTCCGTCCAGTATCGTCATTCCGGTTTGTGTCAGTTTGGTCATCTACCGACGATGTCGCGTTACTGTCCGTGCCTTCTACATGTTGACTGCCTAGTTCGTAAGCTGAAATATTGCGTAGCGTCAAGTCGTCTTCAGAATCAGATCTCTTTTGCTCAGATTTCCTTCTACTATAACGACATATGTCACATATTTCATCGATTTGTATAAAGGACCAATACCAAGTTATATTATGGAGATTTGTTAATACATATACCTTGCGGGCGATCCCATTTAAGTAATGGTCAGATGATCAGGAGCAATAATTGCACAATTCGTAAACCACTGAATACTACTCACCGCAAAGTGACAGCCGCTACAATAATGACGGTGATGACGAGTAATCCACCACCTCCACATGCCACTGCAATGACTTCAACAGAGTATCATGTCGGTTTGAGATGATATGCCAGATGCAAGCCATTTGAGAAGAATTGACATGCATCAAATTGATTTTGAAATATGAGGATGCATCATGCACATCATTCTTGATGCTAATGACAAATACGCACATCATTATGTGCATAGGGTTTTTATCGTCAAATGTTTTATCTTAGATATTGCAAGACATATTATTATCAAGAAGTGTACTTTGGCGTTGGCTCAGTTGTATGGACTTACTGATGATCCTCTGCTCGCCATCGTCCCCATCATCCTCTAGAGGTGAAGTGGTTGATACAAGTGTGGCTGTAATGAAAACGTGTATTGTTGTCGGTGAATACGATGGAAATTAGTACACTAACTACTACGAGCACAAGGAGCTTAAGCATCAAGTACAACAGTAATTATCCATTCAAGCCTGTCCATGGCGTGATTGATGTGGTGGAAAGCGGGTAAATTTTGTCATAAAAGGTTAAATGATTAACGAGCAACTGACCTCAAATCAAAATAGTATAGAAGAGGCAGCTGTTTGAATATCGTTGTTTTTCTGTTTGCTTCAGAATGCATGTGTATATGTTGTATACTTACAATTTGATAAACTTGTGTCGGTTAAGTCCCTTGTAAGCGTCGTTGGAGTTTGGTCAGTAGCGTTGGACGAATCTTTGCTTGAAATAGAAGTTTGGACAAAAGCTTTGGTAGAGACTGTTACTGGGGTTGAAGTTGGGACAACGGCTTCGGTTGTGATATTACTAGGCATAACTAACACACAAACACAGCATGCTAATCAGTGACATCGTTAACATAAGGTCGGTCTCGCAGTATGGTATTTTATATGTGATATGGTACACTTGCATATGTATGCCAAGTCGCCATTATATTTATGTATACCAACCTTACTCGCAGATATATTAACGACCACCGCCGCCGCACCAAATTGATTCCCATGTGCCTTCCGTCAGGTTGACTACTGCACAGTCCTTTTCACCGTTAGGATGACCTGAAGCCCAGTTACTGTACACTGCTTCACCAAGCACTGGATCTGTGGGGAAGATATTGCTTATGTACGAACCATCAAGGTGATATTTGAACATGTATATCGAAAATATAACTAATTGTAACCTACCATTTATTCCATCTCTCCACACCCATGCTCCATTTGCTGCTCCGATCCATACTTTGACACCAGTGATATTTAGTTCGTGGTTGAGGTATGCTGTTATATTATTTTGGGGAGTTATCAGATCACCACCGTAATCCATGATGCATTTATAACGGGCTTCGTACCAGGATAATGATGTGTTGACAAATGCAAAGCAACTTCCATCTGGCAAACTGGAACAACCTGGAACATTTGTTGAATTATCAGATGCTTGGGTGATCAAATCTGGTTTTGTGGCAACATGGATATTCTATATGACACCCGTTGACATAAAATGACCGTAACCATTACTGTAATAGCGAACCCAATACGGCAGCCCTTCAAAGATTTCATCTCCAAAAAAACATCCTAATAAATCCATGAATTTCATGTTCTAATATATTTTATTACCAGGATATTAGTTAAATACTTTCAAAATTAATAATTACATTAGCTACAATAGGTTATTTCACCATTTCACAATTGTCAACTATAAGCTCATTGCTTTTTTTTCCGTGTGGATTTGGTGCTGAGTAATACTATGAATATATAATTAACGGCTAGATTATTCCATATTTTCATACTACCATTTCATTGTAATATATTTATTTTAATACCATTTAGGCTAGCAAAATTAGAACATTTGCAAAATTATTGTTACCTCATATAATTACCTATTATTGTTATAGACATGTGCCAATGTAAAACAGTTTTGGCGTATGTCCAATCTACCTTGGGATCACTCAAATTCAAAATCAAATAATATTGGGCTTATGTCGTGCTGTCCCTTTACTCTATAACTCTTATTCCAAATTCCATTTCATCAACCTTCAATTAGTTTAACAAGTTAAATTCTCAAAATTCAAGGGTAATTTCTAAATTTATTGAACAGTAAAAGTTCAACTTAATTATGGTTGGGGAGGATGTTATGGTACTATTCTGGCTCAAACGTTTTTAAAAAGCCTCTCTCTTTAATTATCAGCAGGAGAGCCCATGTTACATCACACCACTTGGTGGGCAGGGGTGTAACCCTGATAGTAGCAATCATTATAGCCTTGACTTGCAAGCGGGTTCGCCCTCCAAGTGGACCCGTCCTGTCACACGGGGATTACTTCTGCCTGGCCTATCGTGTGAACAGGTCAAGGGTCACGGGAAAGCAAGCCGGCTAATCGAAGACCCTTTATAAGGAGCATACATGGGTCAGACGCGGAGATCATCTAGTCAGGGACAAGATTCAGACCGAGATTCCAGGGAGCTTCATCGTTGAAACTAGATAAACCAAATAAGCATCTCTATTCCTCTGGCTGGTTCACACTCCAGCAACAACGGGCAGTGAGAAACCTTACAAAAACGAAGGAGTGTGCATAAGCAAGAAAATCTAGTATAAGGATATCAGTGTATTGTCTCTGGTACAGTCTCTGTCTCGTTGCTTCCTAAGAACGCCCCTCTCTTTTTTGGATGCCCCAAATACCCCACACTTTATCGTCCGCTTGAGACTCAACCACTCCTTCCGGCCAGGCATATGCATCATTGGTCGCAACCAGTCACCTGGTTGGTGTGAAATTACGCAATGATTCTAAGAACAACTGGTGGAGAATCCGGGTAGATAAAAGGGAAAGGGTATGTAGAGAATTTATATGGGTGAAACGATGGATAAGGGTCTAGTAATGGATATTTTGAAAACACCGGCATAACAGTATTTGTCACTCAGTAACAAGCATATTCAATGACAGTCATTTTATGCCCTTTAAATTGGATTTACAACTGGTGGCTCGAATAAATCGCTTCGAGCTTGGTCTGAAAGTTTGGAACTGGGTGGGCAAATTGGTTAAGTGGAAGCTGGTACTTATGATACAGTGCCCATGCACCAGTCGTTCTCATCATATTAAAGAAAGCGACAATAAACGAATGTACTTCATTTGAATTGTGTTAATGTTCTTGAAGGCTCAGATAGACAATGTAAACATACTGCCACCTGTTTTTTTTATTACAACCGTCATGGAGTAAACTTTGTTTGTGATACGTCTGCACAATACGTGTGTCCCCTTTATGTGTACCTTACATTGCACAATGCTGTGTTAATATTTCAAAAATGAAAGACCCACAAATAAGTAATTTTCTTAATACATCTAAATACATATACAAACCGGATTTGTTTTGGACTTGACACAAGAAAGCGTTCCGTTCAGAGCATGCTGTTGATATGAAGCCATTCTGAGTATCAAACGCCACACAGCAGTGGTATGCAATGGGCGTATCATGCTTAGCAAGGACGAGCTATCGGTTCTGTTGTTGATGAATGTTAAATTGCCGTACTTAACATATCTGAGTCGGAACCAGCCTCTTTGATTGGAAGTCTTGTTCATAATCGAAGAGACTTCATCACTGTCCACCATGGCTAAGTGGGAACCACTGCTGTTACATTTTTAACAAGCTTGAGTCCGAAATATTTCCGGTTGTTCATGGAATATAAAACATCGGCTTATTCCTCCTTGCACAAGGCACCCGAGTTGATTTGGGTCGCCCACAGCGGTTTGTATATAAAGAAGCATTTTCAAACCAAAGCCTGAAATTAAGAATAAGTATATAAACAATCTTCAATTCATACAAGGACAGGTGAGATGCGCCACTTTGTAACGATATCAGTGTCAAACATTTACAGCCTTTCATGGACCATTGAAGTACGTCGAGTAATGACTATTACATCAATAATTGTACCCAAGAGGTGTAAATGATTCACGACCACAGTACACCCATATATGGTCATACATGACACCTAGCAGGTCTTATTTGTCATAGCATACACCGTGTCATACGACTTAAAGACTCACAATATAATCTGCTGTGGGTATATAGCTTCATCGCCTAGCATTCGTGCGGTATTCACGTTGAAATCTCGTTGAGCTTCCGCTACGTCGGTCGAGCAGCGGCTAGATGTTCACATATAACCTCCAAACGTAATCCCAACTCTCGATGTTGTTATGGTTAGTGTATGAATATTAATATCTTCGGTGTGGGTTAGAAGCGTGCCGAAACCTAAACAGTTAAAGATCGCCAAGGTTTAACACGATACGCATGTCAAAGTGAGCACAGTTGACTTTCAATCTCTGGGGTAACTTTCATTTGAGACAAGATAAATCCTGCAACTTCTGGCTTCCTTTTGACGTGAACGAGTCGCTGATGTTCCTTTGACATGATACGTGCCCCCAGCACGCGACGCGCGCTTGAAGGGCTCCTTCAATTGGTGACGTCTTTTCATGGTTGACTGCATCTACACGACCAGTCGAGTGAAACTAGCTCACATGTATTTTTTTAAGGCAGATTAATCAACGATGCATAATTCAAGACTCGTTTGTTAAATATTTCCATACCCCTGAATAGTTTCTTAAAAAACTTCGTTTTGATCCACATAAACTCTGACTTGCCAAGGCAGTGCATTAGCTAAGGGCGCGATCGCCTCGACTAATAAGAAAACTCCATTATTTCAACATATCCTGCAATGCGGCAATCTCAAAGCCATTGGATCAGCATTCCCATGCGCTTTTGTTGATTTTATGGTAGCGCCACATGGCGATGGGTGTGCTGTTGTATACATTAAATTTCATGTCAGTTTGTGTTTTCATTAAATCAAGAAAATCCCTGTGATAACACTCACTAGGTGTGCTTGATATCAGGTGACCCCGTAGTCTAGGCATGTTAAAGCTGCATTGCTCAGTGATGGACTTTCTCAAATTGACAAGGAAGCTGGGTAATATTCTGACACGGACTAAGTTATCGCACGGCGATATGAGAAAAAGACCGAGTTTGTTCTCGATTTCTGATTGGCTGAGAGGAAGGTGCCATGCGATAAAATGTGCTATTATACAATTGTCATCGCAATTGAGTGCCATCGAGTTCCTTTCAGCCAGGGATGGCTATATGAATTCTACATTAATATCTGCTACTCCATAACTTGTTCATCAGGTTAGCAAGCTGTGTAGTAATTCATCATTAATTCAGTATTACTTTCCATAATAACACCATGAGCTTGACAAGTGGGACATTTAAAGTACATGGTATACACTGGTCACAGCGACACCAAACAGACAGTGTGGCGGTCCATGGTCAAGTGCTACACAGTAGATAATGTATTAATATCCATTTTGCAGAAATAGCACCAGATGTGTGACCGCTTCATTAACTGCCAACAATCGCATGTGTTGATAAATGCGTGGAGTCAAAAAACTGCTAATGACTATCACTGTTAAACAAGATGCGAATGATTTTTGACGGCCTCACCCTAAGACCACTCGTCATGTTTTCCAACATTTGCTTCATAGCAACGTCTACTTTATAGATCACTAAATTTCTGAGATAGTGAGTTCTTAAATTACTGGCTCTTCAGCCGGTGAACGTCAGACCTGAGTCACCCCGTTAGTTATGTAACACTCCAAATACCACCCAGCATAACACTTAGAAGAAAAATTTGAACAATCTTCACTAACCATTCATGAGTTTGTACTGATAACACACTTACTTTCTGTGCACATCCGCTAAAACATTTCCCAGCGTGTGGACCACATCCAAATAACGGCACTGATAAACGTTCAGCTCTTCAGCGAGAAATGCATTACGTATCAGGACCGTCACCAAGTGCGGGAAATTTAGTTTTACGGAACATACCTGTTAGTAAGCACACAATAGGGCTGTCATTTGTCTTCCTAGTGGTTCTAGAGCTATTCGTTACCAGTTGTCAGGGTAACATTTTTTATGCAATATAATTTCTGTTTAACTAGTTGAATTATAAACTAATAGGCTCTTTCCACCAGAGAATATATATATATGCAACACAATCGCTCCGTTGCATAAAGTATTCTATTGTAGGTGATGGACTTTCCTCGTCATTTTCGAATACACACTGTAACTTCACCACTTTGTTACATATCGTCTCCACTGAGTAACCCTCTCTTTCTGTCTTATTACTCTATTCCATCATACCTATTCCTGTTGTGCGGTTTATTACTCTTCTCCCATCATTCACCGGCGGTGTTCTCTATCCCAATCTTAATCACCCGGTTCCATCCCATTACCTTATAACCAGGTATCGATACTAATTCCATGCCGGCATGTCAATAGAATAAAATTATCCCAACGATATGTCTTCTTCGTTGAATTTCTCTATTCTCTCTTCTCTGGATGTAATGTCAGCCCTAAGCGCACTATGAGACTAATGATGGGAGTATTATTTGCTTTGCTTTTGGTGGATTGCAGATCCAAAGGGTCTGTTGAGCAAAAGGCATGTGGATTAGTTCATAATTATACTTATGTGTACGTCTGATTTGCAGAATACCTTGGATGTTACAAAGATTCAAGTTCAAGAGTTCTGAGCTCTCAGACACATATAGTTATTAAAGTTTGATGAGAGAATATTGTATCAATTATTGTACATCATCCCCGGGAAACACATATGCAGGTGTTGAGGTATGCAATCATTATCATAATGCCTAATAATTGTACAAAGGAGATCCCCTGTACTATGCGGTTGGTGGAAAAGTCGATATCAAGTAGGATGTTGCTTTTTGTCAGAATATCATTATCACGTAAGTATCAATACATTAGGGTATTTCCCTATCAAAATAAGACAAGGGAACAATTCATCACCGAAATTCAGCCATAGACTTGTTTCTGAGTATAATCTTTCACTCTACAATGGCCAACTGCAAAAATCAGTCACATAGCTTAAAACGGAATCAGTAATTGTGTAATGCTCTTCATGCATATAAAAAGGTATTTAACAGTCAAAGGAATATGTGTATGTGTTCGTCAGTCTGGGAACGAGTGTTACTGTCGAGATAACCACCGCCATAGCCGCTATGGTGCTGCTAGTTATTGCAATGATAGATGCAGTGGTAACTCATACCAACAATGTGGGGGTCAATGGAAAATACAGATCTTCTTCGGTAGGTTAGGAGTTGAAAAGTTTGCAACAAGGAACATCCTAATGCGCCTTTAAACTAGCCACTGGAAAATATCCCAGAGGCAGATTTCGTAATCCAATGGGCTCATCAAGAAATTGTGACAACTACTGCCATTGTCAATACGGCGCATTTTGCAGCTTCATTGGAGGAGCGTGTCCCAGGGGCTGTCAAAGTGGGTGCAGAGGAGGGAGTTGTCGGAACAGAGGTGAGTTAGCCAAGTTATATCACCTGGGGAACCGGTTTAGAGGGCACCTTTATCACCTGCAACTTCATGCGTTTAGCATTACAATATATTTTTTACAGCGTGGTTATCATCTTCAAAATATGGCTTCTGCTGTTGTATGTTTAATATGGAGACTTTAGAGCATGCTGTTGCCAACAAGGTATTGTTAGGGAATCAGTTCGAATAATATGCGAATAGTTAACTTTCAGGTCCAACAACTACAACGCCGACCACAACAACAGCACCAACAACAACAACACCAACCACAACAACCAAAGCAACAACGCCGACCACAAAGCCAATGACGATTATGGGAGCTTCACCTACAACAACACAAACACAACTGCCATCAACTACACGAATCGCATCTACAAGCCCAGCTTCATCGGCTAAGATGATTTACATCATTGCGAGCAATAATCATAAAGGTTTCACAAGAAGGTTTGCTACGTTTGATGATCTATGGATTCCAGTGGCTCTGGGATGGCACTTTGAACCACTAGCCGGGGTGTCATGAACGTGGCACAGCTTGGATTGAGTACTCCGAATCTTCCAAGTTTACATGATGCCAATTTATGCTGCGTCAACAGTTGTCTTATGGTGTTCGATGGCTGGAGTTGTGGGCGCCAGAGCAGTTATATCAGTGTTTCAACCTTAAATTGTAGGACATTGGTAGTTTTAGCAAAGATGCATTTATTGGCAATAATTTAAAAACAAATCATTTGATACATCATTGCTTGTTCCCAGGAATTGTAATGGAAACTGCATTCACAATTCAAGGTCATCCAACATCCTAGCGGACGTGGTGGGTATGGCCCCCGGTATGGCCAACATCGACTCGATGACATTGTGCAATTATATATATATATATATATATATATATATATATATATATATATATATATATATATATAGATAGAGAGATAGAGAGAGAGAGAGAGAGAGAGATAGAGAGATAGAGAGATATAGAGAGAGAGAGATATAGAGAGATATCTATATCTCTCTAGAGAGAGATATCTCTCTCTCTAGAGATAGATCTCTATAGAGAGAGAGAGAGAGAGAGAGAGACATAGAGAGACAGATATATCTCTCTCTCTCTCTCTCTCTCTATCTCTATATAGATCTAGATCTAGAATATATAGTCTATCTATATATATATATATATCTCTATATATCTATATATATATATATATATATATATATATATATATATATATATATATATATATATATATATATATCGAGCCACTCTGAGTATCAAACGCCACACAGCGGTAGTATTCCCTGGACGGCTTTATCATAGACAAGCTGTCGGTTCTGTTGTTGATGTATATCGAATTTTTATAGTGTTTATATCTGAGTCGGAACCATGAAGTCTTGTTCATAATCGACGACACTTCCTCACTGTCCACCATGGCTAAGTGGGAACCACTGCTGTTGCATTTTTCACTCGCTACAACCCGATATAGTGTTTCATTATGGAATGTAAAGCATCGGCTTATTCCTCCTCGCGCGTTGGCGTTACACGTAAGTTAAGCAAGGACTATTTTGTTAAGGCTTGAGAGTGATACCGCTATACGAGTGATTGATGGATTTAGCTGAGGCACTTTTATTGCATGCAAACGAAAGCGACCCAACAAAGACAGCCCCAAGCTAATATTTGCATTTGAATGAGGAAGTAAGTTGATTCTTTTGCGCAACCGCTCTTAACTGACTCTTAGTTTGGGCATTGCGCCCTTGCTATGCTGCCCATAGTGAATATGCAATGACCCAATCGATCGGCAATAGATAACTGTACGATAGTCACGATAAGAGTTGGTAATATGCTAGAGAGAGAGAGAGAGAGAGAGAGAGAGAGAGAGAGAGAGAGAGAGAGAGAGAGAGAGAGAGAGAGAGAGAGAGAGAGAGAGAGAGAGAGAGAGAGAGAGAGAGAGAGAGAGAGAGAGAGAGAGAGAGAGAGAAAAGAGTGGGGAGAGTGAGAGTGACAAAGAGAGAGAGAGAGACAGAGAGAGAGAGAGGGAGAGAGACAGAGAGAGAGAAAGACAGAGAGATTGAGAGAGACAGAGGGGGAGGGAAAGAGAGAGCGAAAGGGTGATTGAGGGGGCCAATAAGGCAGTGTACAAGAGTGAGATCGAAAGAGAGGAAGAAGGAGAGAGAGAGACAGTAGTAATAGTTTACATGTTGAAAAGCGTGAGGGTGTAAGGACCAGATATGGACGTCAGAGTGATGACGATAACGATCGTACAAAGCTGAGCAAGTCAACTCGTTCAACAGACACCTCCGATATACGAGCAAATATGTCGCCACCACGCGGCTGGGGTACACACAAGAGCGATAGTTGCCTTTGACGCCGGAACACTGCCGAGGCAAATAGCATTTTACGGCGATTCTTTTTAAAAAGCGTTGAGGTTTTGAATATGCACCTTTACCTTGGTTTAAAATCGGTGTCACCAGTCGTATCCGGACCTCCATTTAAAAAAAGAAAAATCTGTCTATAACCGAGTCACTCAAACAACCTGGACAAACGCTCTTGCATGAACAACTTTTCGTTATTCCTCGAGGATGTTACTAACATGTTAGATACAGGGAATCTTGAAGATGTTATCTATTTGCTATCAATCTTGATGTGTGACTTGTTATGCCCCATCTTGAATGTACAGTCCAGACGTGGTCACCATACCACCAACGTGATACAGACGCTTTACAAAGTAAACAAAGGCGTGCTACTAAGCTCGTAGTTAAAATGTCTCAGTTAGGTAACGATCCACGCTTGTGCTTATTAAGGCTGACATCTCTTGCAAAGCAGTGTCTCTGTTTGGATCTCATACAGGTATGCAAAAAGATAAATGGATTACATAATATTAATATTTATGTGGGGCTTTGGATTTCATTCATCGGAATCTCATCACTTGATGAAGTTAGGGGGCCGTTCATATAAGGATTATGTATCACGGAATCATCCTTAGCTGCCACCGTCGCAACCAATCGCATCTCATTAGATGTAAAGTCAGGCACGTCCTCATAAGGACTCAGTGTAAGCGGTAATCCAGTAGCTACAATATAGGAAGTGGTGTACTCTGTGGTGCTGGTGCTATCCCCAGCGGCTTCATTTCTCATTTTCTTCTTCCTCCTAACACGAGAAAACATATTTACATCGTAAAGATCAGATGAAGAACAATTTAAACAATTATTTTTGAACAATTAAATAATATAGAAAATAATATAGAAAAGAAATAATTTGTCATAGTATAATGAGTTGCTATATATCTTACATACTAACCCTCTAACTAAGGCATAGATTATGATAGCGACTATGATGATGACGACAAGGCACCCACCGATGACCGCTAAATACATTGAAGAATGCCACAGTTAACTATCATATTGCGACTTAATTCAGAATGGCTTCAGACAGTCGACCTCATATAATAACATCACACAATCATCACTTACAGGAAATGAGGATTCCAGTATTTCTCCAATTCTTAGATACAAGAAAAACGTAAATTAAGTCATCGTTAACCAATGTTACATGATTAAAGAAAGACATACACCACCACGAATGCCGGTTGTCCTCTGATGTCATTGCTGGCACTGCTGTTGACATAATCGCTGGTGTTCCTGTGGTCATAAAGGTTACTGAACAGAGAACACCAATCACTACAGATGATGAGTTAAAACAACCATTACCACTCAAGCATGGTAACAACAAAGCCTGTAAATTCTCTGCACACTTCACTTGGAATGCTCTGGAAAGAGTGTACACTGTATGGGGCGTCATAGCTATGGATTGAAGAGATCATCACCATTATGAACTACCAAACTTTGGGCGTGACAGGACTAATCCACCTGAACCGACCAATAATGATTAAGAGGAAGGGTATGGTAACGCCAACCAACTTATGATAATGATAGTTTAGTTGATAATGATGCTGGCGATCATAATGATGATGATGGTGTGGACAGTGACGCTGATCTCTTCAATCCACAGCTATGAAGCCACACAAAGTGTACCCTCTTTCAAGATCATTCCAAATAATGAACATTGGTGAGATCACATATTGGAGGATATATCACTAACGCAATTATCCGTGGTCGTGCAAAGTAGGTTTGCGCACCTACATCCGTGCACACATAGCGCTTTCATGCATAACAACCCCATCTTTATCTCACGATTTCAATCTGATAATTGGCATGAAATTGCCGTTCAGGTTCACATTGCTTATCGTATATAATAGTAGCCCATCATTCAAATGCTGGGTCTTTTCCATCATTTTCAGGCATATATTCTCTGCTGAGTGATTGTACACGCCATGGAACTACAGAGACGTTTGTAGATAATTGCACCTATCTACATTTTGGAGAGCCACAGTGCTGATAGAAGGCATGGAGCTATCATAGTCGACAAACGTCATGGTAGAGATTTACCAAAGCAGAGTACATCATCTCCATGATATACGGTTCGTCGTGTAATGCTAAAATCGTATCTATTCGGTCCTTGCAAAAACGTCCAAACATCACTGAATATCTGTTATGGGAGCTCGCCGCTAACTTGTCCAACTTGACTGAGCCTAAATCTGGCTCACTAGTCTTCACCAAACAATCAGGCTCATCTTTCAAACTCATTTCCACTATGTCTCTGCCTCATTGTTGTCCAACAATCACTACATGAAGCCTACATGATCTCACCCACCTGGACAAGACAGCGTTAAGTGAAGATTCCGCTGCCGCTAACTTGTCCAACTTGACTGAGCCTATATCTTGCTCACTAAGCTGTCATGGGTTCGCTTACAACAATAATATAGAATGGCTCAGATTATTTGATACAGTGACTATGATGAATAACAACACAGATAAGGTTAAGCAGCTACTTCGCTCTTTATTTCGAAAGAGGAAAATATGTGTGGTTTGAAGGCTGTCTTGGAGTTGGGAGGATATGCGATCTGGGGGAAAACAACTTTTAAATATTCAACACCCTGACATCTATCTGCAAGACATAAGACAACTGATAAACAATTTAAGCAATGAAATGTAAACCCTACCACTTTGCATGCAACATGCACCGAGACGATCAGCCTCTTCGTACATAAGGTCCTTGGTGCACATTAGTGTGGCAGTGACTGCCTCTTTCAAGACCTCTTAGTAGTGGCCGACGAATACCCTACACACACAGAAAAACAAATAGAGCTCGGCAATTTATAAACCAGTTTAAGTGATTTGTCTCAAAGAAATTAGGTATTGGATGATCGTGTTATTCTCAACATAGAAGCAGCTAAGAACCTACCCCTAATGTTCAGCAACAACTCGCTGTACGCATCGGCTCATCGTAAGTCGGAGAGAGGAATATAATTTCTATACTTATTCAGATACTTTTTCGACACGATAAATGATGCTAAAATGTTCAAGAGAAAGGCCCACCTTATTTTCGCGTCAGGTAAATGTCCACTAATCTGTCAGATAGGGACAATAAATCCTAAGACAATAAGAATGGTTTAATGTCTTACATCGAAATAATGCAAGGTAATATACATTTCAATAGAATCTCAGACAGATGATTTGTAGTCTTATGTAGATCCAAAAGGCAACTCTTTTGAAAAGAACACCAGCGCATTAATCTCCATAGTCCTTGGATAGTCGTTCAGAAATTGCAGGTGCCTGGATCTGTACGAACTTAGATATGCGACAACACGCATGCTAATCGCAAAACATGGAATATTTATTTATTAGACGATGTGTTCTGCATGCTTGACAGGTCGCTGCAATTACAATTTTAAATACTCCAAAATATGAGATGATGGTTGCTATTCTACAATCATCGACAGTTTAATGTCAAACCGGCGTGTTTCCAGTTCTCCGTTGTACTGTTGTGGCCATAATTCCCTTGTGTAGCTGATTTTAAACAGGGCATTACAGTGAATGCAAATGAGGCATTTTCGTTATCTGAATGGTCTGAAGTTTAAATACTGAGTGTGAGTAACACGACGATTTCTTTTGAGGTATTCAAATATCATTTGAAGAAACATATTTAGTGTAGTAACACAAATTTTGGAACATTATAAAAAAACAGACACAGAGCGATCCCCAAATTAACGTGGGAGATATACAACTTGCTAGAGCTGGTACATGCGTTTAAAGAGCTGCTAGAGAGATCAATATGTTGCCGTGTGCTCGCTGATAGATAAAAAAACAATATTGTGATCCTCACTCAAAGCCTTCTATCCATTGATCTGTAGTAATTCAGAATACATACTGAAATCCAGGAATTCAACTTCATGTTTTAGGTCGGAAAGTATTGCTGGACCTGAGAAGTGGCCATTCCGTTTGGCTACTTGTCAAAGTAGAAACAGGCTGAATGAGTGGCTGCACGATGTCAGCTCTATTCCCATCCCAGAACGAAAGGATAGTATAGACCGTCGCGGTGGGGAGGGTGGGGGAGATCAACTTGGGTAGGACAGCGTGGTAAGGTAAGGTGGACCTGAGTCTGTTGGCATCAGTGAACGTGAGGGTAAGGCCAAAATCTCTTGGAAACAGGTTTTCTCTACAGTCGGGGAGTTGCGTGTCGGGTTGCCGCAGGGGGCAGCGAGTCAACCCAAGGCGACTGTTGCCTTAAAAAAAAAGGTCGATGTAGGGGTAAGCACATCAAGGGACGGAAACTGAGTTTGCAGGATAGGTAGGGTCAGTAAGCGAGAGGAGCCCAGGGTAAAGAGGGCTATCTTCTTATGGTGTTCATCGTTTTGGCTCGAGCAAGGTGCATCAAGGACCCGAGGGAAAGGGGGATAGCTTACCGGAAGGCCTTCAACGCACTAAATCACAAAAATTGTCCCTAGTCCGACTAGGAAGCCAGTTAATGCCTCCCCAGCCAGCCAGCCAGCCCCTCGTACTCTGAAGAAAAGCACACCGGCACACCAACACTCATGTGTTATATGGCGCCTAGAAAGGTTAACATATAGCGTGCACCGCGTAAGGAGATGGCGAAGAAGGTAAACAACCAATTGTTGCGATTCCCAAGACCGGTCACCTCACAAAGATGGACAACTATCGCGGCATCAGCCTATGTCATCTTCTCGCCATGACCTAAAACAGGATTCTGCTGAACAGATTGAGACCTGCTCTAGATCCTCTGCTCAGAACAGCGCAGCATGGTGTTCGGCAGAAGCGTACAACTGTCCAGCAGATAATTGCGCTCAGGAGAACACTGGAAGGAGTGAAGGAGTAAAGACTGCCAGCAGTGCTCACCTTCATCGATCTCCGCAAGGCTTTCGACACCGTGCACAGAGGAAAATTAATATCTATTCTTCGTGCCTATGGCATCTCAGAGAAGGTGGTCCAGGCAAATGCAGCGGGTTACAGGGGAACTCGGGCAAAGGTGCTCTCTCCAGGTAGTGAGACTCCGTATTTCGATATGCAAGCAGGCGTACTCCAGGGCGACACACAAGCCCCCGTTCTATTTGTCTAGCCCTTGACTATGCATTGAGGCAGGCGTTGTTTCATTTGTTAATCCCAAAATCGATGTAAACCGTCATCGTATGAAATCCTGTCGGGACCGTAGCCTACCGCAATGGGTAAGAGTATGGCTGCGGAATAAAGGCGAGAACACGGGAAGATGATGTTGGTGCCGACGATAAGCTGTACTGCATATGCCATCAACCTAGCAGTGTTATGATCATGAGTGACTTCAGCCAGGAGTGGTACCACAGTACATACGCTAATGTTACCACAACTGACATACTCAGCATAGACAAGTTCCGTAGCAAACCAAAGTGTTCCACAGATTCCACTCGGTAGGCGGAACATTGGGAAAGTGATAAATCAGCGTTATCCTCGAGGTGGGCCTTACTTCCATACATGCGTTGCCAACCTTAACAGAGGAGGACATGCTGGTGGAGTTGCCCGGTAAGGAGAAGGAATGGAACACTTCGGGTTCTTCCCCCGAGGCCGTACCCCTCAAGGTCGCAGAGCAGATGTACGAACCCCTTCGGTGGCGCCCAGGTAGCCACATAAGAGGCTAGGAGGCATGGTATAGGCCCTGCTGCAGATCTTAGGGGCCGATTGTAGGTGTAGCCCACCACCTGTCCGGGGCAAAGACACACAAGCGTGTACCAAAACGGTATATTTATATCTTCAACGGCATATGAATTTAAGGTTGACTGAATATCTGTATAATGCCTTATGATTATCCTGCCTTGACTCAAAATAATACAAAGATGCATCATATATTGACATAAATGAGAACTAAGCGACTAAGCCTTTGTATCATCGTTATTTAGTTCACAATAAATAAACGAAAAAAAAAATAACAGATCTTCCATAATTACCATACTGCAGCAGGTACAATACTATCTTGGAATGGAAAAGACCAGCGAACAAAAATTCTCATCTAATGGAACAACCAAACTAAATCGTACGACCAAACGAAGTCGTGTCAATTAAGCGTGTATCACAGAAATATTACCCAGCGGCGTGGACAAGATAGCTTTACCACAGCCGTGTGACATCACTGCTAATGAATATGTCGGTTGAGTAAACACGCGATTTGTTTCAGATTCGGAGAAGGTAGCTACATATAATATCTCGATTATCTGGCATGTTGGATGTGGTTTTTATCGTATGCTGCTATAATGCATACTTTATTCACATATTTAGGATATGTCTCCTTTATGTGATTTGCTACCGGCCATCATGTGACTAAATCAGCATAAAAATATAACTGATCTTAATAGTAATTACAAAAATAATTATTTGCCCTGATGCACTTGAACTTTCTGCAGTCACTCCAATAGTTGTCGATACATTGCACACCACATAATTGATACCCAATGACCTGTTGTCATGTTCATAATCTGTATTGTATGGCCTAGACCTCGTCATTGTCGTTGCTATAATACTGATCATCATGTGGAAAAGGTCGGAGAATGATTGCATGAACCCGGACAGCTTTTATGCGATGTGCTAACTCGAGTGTGCTTCTCCTATTGCTCTTCAAGAAATATTTGCTATTTGCGCGATCGAACTAACCGGTGATTACCTACTTAGACATGTTCTTATATTTCGATCAAGAAGCGATGTAAATTCCTCGTGCTTAATGTGTACCATTCGTCTTACAACATTTAAGATAGTTGAAATTATATTTTGTTTCCAGGCAACGATTTAATTTAGGATTCATTGTCATAATCAAAGCCGGGAGTTGAGCCAATTTGTGAGGAGTCGCGCTGGGGTGGGAAGGAAATAAAAAACTGGATGACAACTACGATAATGAGAATGAAAATGGTTGTTAACTAATGCATGTAAATATGAACAAATAAATATCCTAAAACGGTTCAGCCCAAAAAGCACACTCATCCGATAATACAATTCATAAAATGGTGCGAAAATATACCAGAATGATAACGAATATACAGCCCTATGCCTGCATGTGATAGATATAATATGTGCGCTATCGTGACCGACGTAGTCAATTAAAGAGTGATTTGGCAGGTAGTGATATGATAAACTACGCGATAAAATAAAAGTTTATGTGGTGAGCTTGCATCGCTCTCACTTATTCATAATGACTACGAGATTAAAATACTGCTGTTTAGAATCTGATAATGTTTGTCTAATGTTGCGGTAGGCAAGTATTGACATGAGGTGTTTAATAACGTGAGAAAACTAACGGGCATGGCGTGCTGAAACTATGATGAGATTCTTCTCTCCGAATGAAGTTATTGTTTACATTGAGATCTATATACACTGTGTATGATCGCCAACTGCTGCAAAACAATCTAATGGGCGTAGCCTATCAGATATTTTAGTGACTTTTCAGTAACTGTTGGTGACTCAGTGGTATATGTCTGGGTCGCAAAGTTCAAGGGACAAAGAATATATAGTCTCATAACATACAAATGTAGCGTGACGCAGATAGTTTTACCCAACCGACTGTCGCAGTGTTGAAGGACATATCAAATAAACCGGGGGAATTTCCATAGTTTTAACAGACCAGTTTTTCCTTCGGGCATTGCAGCTATTACATGGAGCAGAAACTATTAAGGACGATATTATGATGGTCGTTAAGATGAATATGCTCATCCTGTAAGTCTGTCACAGGTTCAAAGATTGGCTAAATTTGGTAAAAGCCAACAGCAATCTGCAACTTCACAGTGCACCTATATCCAATGCTTTATTTATAAAGCGAACGCTGTATCAACTGACAGGTACAATGATACTGCAAGATTATACTGTTTTAGAAGCGATCAAGACTGATGCAACAAATAATATGAACTCCTTGAGAACGCAGTAAGAACTCATTACCCCAGCCGTGATCCTCTTTATATAGTCCATCTATGAAACATTCTCAACATTTCTACAGGTATTAATACAATGATTTCACCATACCGACAACCAGCAAACAAAACCTTATGATTATGCAATGTTGATTTGAGACATAGTCATAAAGTGTACATGAATCCATCAAAACAATTAACATGCCACAGCCATCTAGAACCCATCATCATCGAACAAAAGCAGGTATCAATCAGCGATTAACATACAAATAGTGATCAAACATGCGGCAAATGACCGATAGAGAGCGAAAGTAATCAATGAATCATGGTATCCTGTATTACTACCCTAAGAATGTATCTCAGTGTAGTAGGCGTATGTTGAATCGAGCATGCGATAATGACGCATCTATTCATGATTAGAATAAAGCGTGAAGTTAATCGTATGTTCGATGTTATATATACATATGTGCATTTATCTTTGATTGTCTTGCATTATTTATACTGTAAAGATCTGTGGCTTTCAAAAATAGTTGAAAGTCGCAAGTTTTGTGAAGCCGCATCGGTCTAAGGTAAAATAGCCTTTTTGGAATGCTAAGGGTATTTCCACTTTTTCGAGCCAGGGCCTACAGGGCTTCGATCAGCTAAAACTGACCGATTTAGTGAACATTAACATTCCATCACAAAGGAACTTCAACTTACACTTTAAAAATTAAAATTCATGCAGCTGCACTAATTCCTAGGTCGTAGGTCTTTGAACCTGGCGCAATGTGTCGACCGATGCTGCCGAGATATTAAGCAGAACTGGCTCGTAAGACCTTGGAAACCTCCCTTTTTAAACGATGATCACTTCATGGATTGAGTGCTTTTGATAGAGCAGACATTTCATTTGGTGTGCAGTTGGGTGGCTATTTGGTGAACTGAAGTGTAATATCAACTAAGCACAAAGATCATCACATAGCAGATTGATCGCCCTGACAAATAGCACGACCGCTTACCAGACTATGGTGCTATGTGGATTGCGCCGCCCTATGTATATGTTCACAAGTATAGCCTTAACCGTGAATTATCAATAGTGATGTTCACCACAACAATAACCCTCAAGTGTTCTATGTGCAATTAGATCCTGTTCACATTGGATCTGAATTTTTATTGCTGCGTAAATTGATGCATAGCTGTTGAAATAATTAGGCCTTAAATAAAACTCTCTGATCTCGACAATCTTTTGAATGATTGTTTTTGGCCGGTTGGTATATGTGCTAGGATGTTCTACCGCAAACAGGAAAATAATGAGGTTGTTTTTGTCATTGTTGTACTGTAATTGCGCAACTTGTTTTATAACTTATTGCTGTTTTTTACAATTTCGTCAATGTGTCACAACTTAACGTTTTGTACATATAATAGTAGAGGCCATAGGGATGATACAATTGTGTACATTCAGAAATTAATGAATGAATGTGATGTTCTGTTTCTACTAGAGCTTTGGATACATGAAAACGGATGTGATGTACTGGTAAACTAAATTAAATGGTATAATTGTGGCTGGGGTGTCTGATATGGATTCATCTCGGGTTCTCAAGGGGAGACCACATGGAGGCTGTGCATTTCTGCATGAGCGTGATTCTAAGTTTTTAATCCGTCCTGTGCAATGTAACAGTGTCAGGCGTATTGGTTGTGTTGTTACTGTAAATTGTGACGATCGATCTGCTTAAATTTTAGCTATACATTTGTACATGCAATGCGATGTGTCATCTGCAACTCCATGTAACATTATATATAATGAAATTCTTAATGATGTCCATTATATCATCAACGCCAACTCTGATGTAAATTTCGTGGTTCTAGGGGTGACCGTAACACTGATTTTAGACGAAGTAGCTCACGAAATACTATTTCAATGAATGCATTCTCTGAGCAGCAAGGTTTGAAACCTTGCGAGTCGATTGGGTCAAGTGTCATTGATTTCACCTATGAGAGCGACATGTCTAATTTAAGATCCGTTTTGGATCATTTCAAATGATCTGAAAATTGTCTCAAGATATGCATGTACTTATGACAGGGACAACTTATCTGACCATAGCCCTGTTATTTTCAGTTTGATTGTCAATATTTCAAAGACACGTCAACCGAAACATAGCATATCCAGTAAGATTAAGTGGTCTATTGTCGATGAACACGGCATCAGCAGATATAAAAGCTACTTGAGCAGTTTTTGTCAAATGTCAAACTACAAACGTCTGTTGCGACATGTACCACATCTGGTTGTAAAACGCATAATGAAATGATTGAACCAGTACTTCTATGATATAATCAATGCATTTGTACAAGCTGGAATCCATAGCTCTTTGGCAAAGGGTGGCCGAAAGAGATTAACGAGTTGGGGCGAACACGTCGCTTTAGCTAAAGAAAGATCGATATTCTGGTCACGCTTATGGGTGGAAAATGGGAGTCCTTGTGTTGGTATCCTTAAATACATTACATGCAAAGCTAAAAGGGATAGCAAGCGGGTTTCACGCAACATAATCCGCAAACAAGAACAATATGCGGCAGGTCGCATGGCGAATCCTCTGCTCAATAATGATGAGCGGGATTTCTGGCAGGAGGTGAACAAGAAAACTCCCAAATTGGCATCTGTGCCATCTCTTGTTGATAATAGTCAAGGGGACGTAGGTATCTGCTCTTTGCTTAAGGACAAATATGAAGAATTGTATAACAGCGTAACTTAGGACGAAGTTCAGGAGCTTCTTTCAATGGTTATCCATTGCCAGTGCAACGTGGGCAATTGTACCGCTGCTCACTCAGTTAATTTAGATACAGTGAAAAGGACAGTGCGTAGGCTTAAGAAAGAAAAATCTGATGCAATTTACTCATTGTCATGTGATAATATCATAAATGCCTGCGATATTGTTATTTAGCGTTATGATGTCACATAAGTATTCCCCCGAGGGCAGGTTGCTTATTAGATGCCTCTTAGGCTTTTGAGCGTGTTGATTATATTAAACTGTTTATGCTGTTAAGCAAGCGAGGCATGTGTCCTACCACAGCTAAGATGATGTTGAACATGTATACGCAGCAACGATTGCGCGTGCAATGGGGTCATGAAATTTCGGACAGTTTTAGCTGTACAAACGGCGTGAAGCAGGGTGCAGTTCTGTCTCCGATTCTGTTCTGTGTTTATATGGATGAACTACTCACCCGCCTGTCACACTTAAGTTGGATGTTATATTGGTCATAAATTT
This sequence comes from Urechis unicinctus, assembly GCA_034190875.2. Classification (NCBI taxonomy): domain Eukaryota; kingdom Metazoa; phylum Annelida; class Polychaeta; order Xenopneusta; family Urechidae; genus Urechis; species Urechis unicinctus. The sequence goes on from CM067348.1 coordinate 17,472,747, forward strand.
GTTGGGGCACTGTAGTTGTGCTGATGATCTGTCGTTAATTGCACCCTCGTTGACCGCCGCCAAGGAAATGATTGAAACATGTAAGCAATTAGCGGCTAAGTATAGTGTCGTTTTCAACTCAACGAAGGGCCATTTATTAGTTTTCAATGATAACCTATGCACTGTAGATTTAAGGCTGAATGGTTGCACTATTCCTATCAGGACAAATGCTTTGCATCTTGGTAACTATGTCGGTAAGGACTGTAATATTAATAATATGAATGCAGCATGTTCTAATTTAGTGTCACAAACACATTTGTTGATGTCAAGGGTTGGGCCTTGCAATGTAGATGTGAGTAACAAGTTGTTTAACAGTTTTTATTGCTCTCCTTAATGTTGTTTAGACTACCGGCACATCAAAGTGTTTTGCCGAACAGGAAGCTCCATCCACAAGCGCGTTCAATGTACTTGCATCCTTTGACAGGTCAACAACCAATCATTAAACAATTAATGAAGCGCTACATCATGTTTCTATGTAAATGCATAAGCAGTGGTAACACTGTTATGTCCTTTGTTAGTAGACTGCGCATTTAGTTATTCCACTGTTGCTTGCAATCCATTGGTATCAGTACTAACGCTATTTTCTCAGCAGAAATGACGCTGAATGAGTACCTACTTGAGTGAGAATTAAACAAACAGTAATATCTTGAACACTATTGCATTATTAAGAGAGCTTATTATGCAAAGGGATGGGCGAGCAATTACTATTCTTAACCCGCAAGAAATTGTCCACAAGCAGCACGTTACGATGTTAATCGTTATTTCTTTCTTGCACTGATTCTTTACAAATCTGTACGTTTATATGTACGAAATAAATGCTATGTATATAAGCTAACATGTTAATTCTAACCTTCCATCGAGTCAAATTACACCATACACATTATTGATTAATCGTAAAATATAACTATTGCGGTTACAAATCAGAATCAGATCAATCCTGTTTTATACAGAGAGACGTCGTATATATTAAGATCAGATAGTTTCTATCCATTCGCATTTCACATCAAGTAGAGGCCTGTCGTATATTGTATGTCGTTCCATATTTTGAATGCCTTATCATTCATTCTGTCCTTTCGGTATCGTCGCTCTGGTTCGTGACATTGCGGTTACCTCCCGACGATGACCCTACAGCACCAAGCACCTCATATTTGTGCTCGGTCAACTCGAGTACATTCTCATAAGGGAGGCTAGTTGCACCAAGCACCTCATATTTGTGATCGGTAAACTCTAGTACATCATCGTAAGTTGGCATTGGTGCAATGTTCTGGTATCCCGCGTTGTCCGTGTCTTCAATATGTTGACTGCCTAGTTCGTGAGCTGTACTATTACGTGGCGTCAGATTGCCCTCAGCATCAGATCTCTTGCATTTAGATTTCATTCTACTATAACGATATATGTCACATATTGCATCGATTTGTATAAGAGACCAATACCAGGTCAGTAATAGTCAGATGACCAGGAGCAATTATTGTACATATAACAATCCATTGAATACTACTCACCGCATAGTGATATAAGCTACAGTAATGACGATGATGACGAGTAACCCACCACATCCACATACAGCTGCAATGACTAAAACAGAGCATCATGTCAATGCGAGATGAAGATATGCTAGATGCAAGACATTTGGGGGAATTCAAATTGATTTTGAAATGTAATGATGCAACATACACATCCTTCTTGATACTAGTGACATCATTATATATATAGAGTGTTTAATTTGGTAAACCAAGTTATTTTTCTTATCAAGAAATGTACTTCGGTATTGGCTCAGTTGTATGGACTTACTTACGATCCTCTGCTCGCCATCGTCCCCATCATCCTCTGAATGCGTAGCGGTTGATACAAGTGTGGCTGTAATAAAACCGTGTGTATATATTTTGTCAATGCATACGATGAAAATAGATACGCGATATATCAGGCACTCATGAATGTAAAGCATCAGGTAGAACCGTAATTATTCGTCCAATCGTGTCCATTGCGGGTTGAATGGGGAAATAAGACGGCCACAACACATAAGAACAGGTCACTTATATGCAGTGTGGGTAATCATACATATTTTATACAAACATGACCAATGGGTAATTAATGTAAACAAATGGTCCATGGTTGATAAAAGTGCATACGCAATTGATCCCCGTAGACAGACGAATCCATTGTGGGCTCTACAGTTGACAGAGTCGCTGTTGCTGTGGCAATTACAGAAACTGTACAGAAAAATTACAACTGCTTATTAGTGAAGTCATTAATTGTCACTCAATCGTTGTAAGAATCAAGCAAGTGACTCTTAACGATGTGTTGTATCACCACAAGTCCACTTATTGGTAATCATTCACAATATTGCCCATCTCTCCCATAATTGCTAACAAGCAGAAGTTTGATATGTTGATGTAACTCAATGTTGTCTTGATCGATGAAGAGACAATCAACATTCCACAGCTCGTTTTTATACTTGCAAAGATAGAAATGAGCCTATTAAAAACCCACCAGATTCGCACCACATGCCATCCATCAGGTTCACCACAGCACAGTCGTTATTATCTGCGGGATGTGCAGGTGCCCAGTTACTGAAGAACATCTCCCCAACGCCTGTACCTGCATAAATACGATACATAGTTTTTGCTTCTGAATAATGACGATTTTATCAGTCACAACATATAGTGAATGTGATGTCATTTTGCTTGTAGTAAACTCACAAGCATCTAATTACCGTCGCCAGGTTGCCAATTCCCCATCGCATTCGAGGCCCCCATCCATAACTTTATTGTTGCAGCGCCCAAACGCCTAGCGTAGCTGTTTATTGCATCATTGAGGATGATTTGCGGTGCAAGTAGATCGCCCCCGTGATATGTTCTGCAGTAGGAGCGAGCTCCATACCAACTGGCTGCTGTGCTGTTCACCATAAAGAAGCAGGTCCCATTCTCAACGCACATCCCTGAAAATATTGTGATACGATTACCAATGCAAATGAACTATATCATGATAGGGACAACTTTTGCTTATCATTATATATTGATAACAATGGTTGGAATGTGAAGGTCGTTCTTTGAAAGAGCTAATAATGTATTTTATCGTATGTAATTGCTGGTGCTGCAAACAATAAAACATCAATAAAATCAGAAACCAAACCGTATGGTGTCATTGGTTTCAAGGCTGAGCTGCAGAAAAACCCATGCTTCTCTGTACATGGTTCAGCAGCAAACCCAAGGACGACTGCAAATGCTAAGCAGGAAGGAAATGAGCTGTTGGCCAATCCGGCAAGCAGGACGTCGTCTATCGTTACTGACTCGTTTACCGACCTCCACTCATACCCCATGTTTACATCCTGTGATGACATCAGGCTGATCCAGGCATGTCCGTGTAACGATGAATTCACGAGTGACGAGACTTCCTGGTTGTTAATTGAGGCCAAGTAAGAATCTCTAGCTCTACACGACCTACTCGCGTTACCTCTATTGGTTTCGCCGTCGTGATATACAGTAAAACAACGTGTTTTATTGCATTCTTCCACACATCCGAGAAATGTGGAGTTACTTATGCCTAAGAGCGGCTTTATCAGAACCACTATGAAGTCTGAAACACAGAAGCTGCGTTAATCATTGAATTACCCAGATAAATCATTATAGATAAATGATTCTACAATCTGCAAATGTTAAATGGAGACAAGATAAACACATTAAACTTACACAATAACACCGCGTGCTTGGCGTGTACGAAATCCATTGCACTTACCCCACGTACATATGGACCAGTGTGGACACATGTATTAGTATAAAGTTCATCTAAGGCTCAGCTAGTAGGTGGTGAAATCCCCAGATGTGTGGTGGTCTACGCCTCGAAGGCTGACTAGAGAGGTAGGTACACATTAAAAAATACTGGCGGAGTCTTAAAGACCAGCTTGGCTTTCATCACCATACTTATTAAAGCGTAACAGCTGGTTCAGGGCGTTGATATACGCAGGGCTATTTGGCGCATCATGCTTTATATGTCAAAATGTCGGACAGTTAAAGATCATTGGGTATTTTAAAATCTCTGGCCGTACCACTGATATGTAACATAGCTATTTTTAAGATGCGATACGCAGTTTAACTTCCATCCGATAAGAGATCATTACCAAATGATACATGCTGCTGCCGATTAAGCGCGTTTTTATTTCGTTTTGTAAAGCTGACTCAGTGTTGACGTTGCCTTCTTGGTGCGTTTGTTTCTGCGAAATATCTGATCTCCGTCAGAGTTCGGTGTCACGAGGCCTATGTAGGACAGAACCTCAAATGCACCAGCAGCACAGTTACCAGATCCATTATACTAGAAACTTCTCGAGGTAGAAACTCGAGTGCCCAAGGTATTATCTGGCATTTTCCTCACAATTGTTTATTGTGTGTTTTTATTAATTTAGTCAGTATAGAAGCTACAACAAGATATCATGACAGCAGAACCTGTGGAACAAGTACAGGCTTTAATGGAGAGAGATACCAACTCGGTCTTTAATAACAACCAGGAAGTCTGGTGTACTCAATGGAAGTAAACGCAGTGGTTTGTAAAAGTAAATATCGTGGATTTTTGGATTTGCGAAAGATGAGGCTTGTTATTGAGGATCACGTATCACGTCGCTGCCTGGATCTAATGGACCCACCAGTTCGGAAAATTCTTATTGTGTAAATGATTGAATAAAAATAAGTTTTATTGCGTTAATTGTTTTATCTTAAATACAAGCAGTATGCATACGCCAGTGAAACGACCATGACTATCCATCTGCCCCTTCTTTGCTAGTTTAGATGCAAGTTAAAAGATTTTCTCAGGCTATGTTCATATTCCAGTGGTATAACTCTCCAATTCTTTAGAATAGTCAGGTTTACTGTTGAATGTCTTATCTTGCTTTTCTCCCCTTTTCCACCTAACCTGCTACGCCAGGTATTATCTGGCATTTTCCTCACAATTGTTTATTGTGTGTTTTTATTAATTTAGTCAGTATAGAAGCTACAACAAGATATCATGACAGCAGAACCTGTGGAACAAGTACAGGCTTTAATGGAGAGAGATACCAACTCGGTCTTTAATAACAACCAGGAAGTCTGGTGTACTCAATGGAAGTAAACGCAGTGGTTTGTAAAAGTAAATATCGTGGATTTTTGGATTTGCGAAAGGATCACGTATCACGTCGCTGCCTGGATCTAATGGACCCACCAGTTCGGAAAATTCTTATTGTGTAAATGATTGAATAAAAATAAGTTTTATTGCGTTAATTGTTTTATCTTAAATACAAGCAGTATGCATACGCCAGTGAAACGACCATGACTATCCATCTGCCCCTTCTTTGCTAGTTTAGATGCAAGTTAAAAGATTTTCTCAGGCTATGTTCATATTCCAGTGGTATAACTCTCCAATTCTTTAGAATAGTCAGGTTTACTGTTGAATGTCTTATCTTGCTTTTCTCCCCTTTTCCACCTAACCTGCTACGCCAGGTATTATCTGGCATTTTCCTCACAATTGTTTATTGTGTGTTTTTATTAATTTAGTCAGTATAGAAGCTACAACAAGATATCATGACAGCAGAACCTGTGGAACAAGTACAGGCTTTAATGGAGAGAGATACCAACTCGGTCTTTAATAACAACCAGGAAGTCTGGTGTACTCAATGGAAGTAAACGCAGTGGTTTGTAAAAGTAAATATCGTGGATTTTTGGATTTGCGAAAGATGAGGCTTGTGGTGACATTTTATTGAGGATCACGTATCACGTCGCTGCCTGGATCTAATGGACCCACCAGTTCGGAAAATTCTTATTGTGTAAATGATTGAATAAAAATAAGTTTTATTGCGTTAATTGTTTTATCTTAAATACAAGCAGTATGCATACGCCAGTGAAACGACCATGACTATCCATCTGCCCCTTCTTTGCTAGTTTAGATGCAAGTTAAAAGATTTTCTCAGGCTATGTTCATATTCCAGTGGTATAACTCTCCAATTCTTTAGAATAGTCAGGTTTACTGTTGAATGTCTTATCTTGCTTTTCTCCCCTTTTCCACCTAACCTGCTACGCCAGGTAGGCCCCAATGTTAATTAGTTTTAACACTGGGGTGTGCAGAGAGGCCAACTCCCTGCTTGTCACGGATTCATGAGGGTTAGGGGTGTCGCAAGATACTCTGGTTGGAGCTACCGATGCTTCGGCATCAAAAGTGCCAGTTTCCAAGTAAAGCTGGGGTACCTATGAGTAATTAAGATACCCTAGCCATAGATATTGCACCATGTCCCCACATAAAATTAAAATATGGTAGGATTTTAACCCCTACAATATAGGCAAGCCTGCACGACATCTACCCACAACTCACATGTTCAACAACAATTATAGTAATGAAAGTAATTTGGGGACGGGACATGGGGGTGCAGATCTTAGGTACTTCTATTCCTGTAATAGGAACAGTTTACACACATGACATCACATTTACACACATTTTGTTGAGAAAATGTTGATATCTCCCCACCAAAGACTGCATATTAATGTTGTACCGTGTCAATAGGAATCAACCCTAACATGGTGGCTAAATTCTGCGCTACATAAGTTCGATCTGGCCCACTGTTAAAGAAAATTTCCCTTTGGGACCCGTAACAAGTACTTTGGCCACTTGCATAAGAAAAGGAAAGGGTTTTACAGTCATTATTTTATGTTTTTCTGCATACGGTCGCATGACAGGTCAAATATCTTCCCGGCAGATGTTGATATTTTTGCAAATGGGTGGCATTTCTTGGAAGTGGTCTTTCAAATCATCTGGGACATGAAGATCCACTTCCACCATACCAAAGAAAGACCCATCTCAAACACGGCCTCATTGAAGGTAGCGGTGGGGCTAGTCTGGTTTTAAGGAAAGCTTCCACCAAGGGGCATTGTCGCCTCTGGTTTTGCCATTCACACTCCCACTGCTCCACCACAGTATAACCCAATTTTCTCATGTAAGCCGTGTTTTGTCCATGCCAGTAGAAACCATGAAATTGGTAGATGGACTGGGCTGTTGCAGGGTCACGTGGTATACGATCAAAGGCAGCCATTCTAGTTCATAACTCATGCAATTTGATTATTATCATCTTGATATCAATATCATAACGCATGTCGCGCAGATTGATTTCAAAATAGATCAGAATTGCATAACAATGATGACGAACGAGGCCGTTGATCCCATTCGATTTACATTTGCTTCGTTTAGCTATTGTTCATATAAGTAACATTTGACGGCAATCCCTCTTTGTTTGTTTACGACGTCACAGCTTAGTCAGCTAAATGTATTGTCAATTGTTCCTTGTCCCCTGCTTTACATTCACCTGAGTGCAATGCAAATTTCATCCGATAGCCTCCCGTGTAAAATCACAACATCGCGAGTCGTTCAGCACCTATCTCCGTTTGGCAGATCCTTTCCGGTTTCTCACGTGATTTCCATTGGGAAATCGGGTCTAGCGTTAGAGATTGTGGTGTGATATCGAAGCTACTGACTTTTCAACATGTTTAGTAGCAACGCCAGAACCAGACATAGCTGTCCATACAAGATACAAATAACTTCAACACCATTCATCATGTCGAAAGCTTATAGGACATCCAGCATTTCAACGTAACACAGTGTTTTCCTATTAATGTACACACCTCTTATTTCCCAGTAGACTTAGAGCGGAGTCGCAGATTTGTAGTGGCTAATTGCAAAGGAACAAATTTACTTTCAATTTCACGTATTAACTTTAGCCTTGTCGTCCTGCAAGGTCCTTTACCATCGTTTCTGCCGAGCGGACGTGTATTGAAATTCTTCAGCTAAACGCTTGTTAGTCGAGACAAAATCCCGTACATTTCGCTGGCGCGCCGCGACCAGCTAAAGACACTGGTCGTCACGCTACGGCTGTTTGTGCTGTTAGTGCTGCTGTAGCACAAGTGGTGGGTGCAGGTGCTGCTGCAGGGAAGTATACGACAAATCGTCCAGAACAACTCGCCATAGTGATCGCAAGCTCTTGCAAAGCGTTCATTCCTAGCTTCAGCTTGTTGAGTGTACCAAAGATTCCCCAGTTTTCGTTCTCAGAAACGGCTGATCAGCCACCTCCTATCGTATCAGGGTATGGAGCTATGCCTTACCGTACCGGCTCCTCAGTTCTGTAGACATTGTCTTTCTCTGTCTAATTCTTCTGATGTATGACCTTGAATAGGCGCAGGTGTTACTGGATCCGTCTCAAAACCAAAATATGCTATTAGACTTCACCTGGCACTGATAGCTGGGCTTCTCGATTAGCAAATACATTTTAAAGCAGGATCACACATACTCGCCGGCCCGAATACCAATGAAAGTGATGGCAGGGAATATCTGTTGCCTTAAACGAATGTTTTATAGCAGGTATTTGATTCACAGGTTAGTTCCACCAAGCAACGAAAGGGAATGCTCATTCATGGAAATTTCTCTTCTGAATGGCGTTACACTGACCTAATTGTACATAATGTTGCAACATCTCACAGCTGATCATATTTAGTTGGTGGTGGTCTTATTAATGTTCGTAGTTAACCTCTTGTTATCAATAAGCATCTCTTTATAACAAAACCCTTATTCGCACAGGAAAGCCCGTTATATCTATCATCATCAGCAGCAGCAGCAGCAGCAAACACACAGCTATCGTTATCGTTTGTTTTTGGCAAGCTGTATTGCTGAGAAGATGTTAGCCAGGTTATCACCAGATGTCAAATAGTAATGCAGCCTCATTATAAAACCCAGCTTACCCTGCAGACAAACGATACTGGCAACTGTTTGTTCTTTTTATCAACTGTCGCGACATGATATGACCGGAAATAGATCTACAAGTTAGACAAACACGGATTCTAGTAGTGAGAATCTGCGGTCATCTTTGGGAAACATTTTAATTCTTATCAATATGATTAAACGTCGCAATAAGCGTAACTATATTTCCACGCCCGCCCAATATTTGTCATGAATACTATCGGATTAACATTATTGAGCATACTGAATCCGAAACCATGAGACGCACATAAATGACATATCCTATAGTGGACGTGTACCCTGCCATGGTGGTGACAAATGAACAATACACATATATTCATTTATGTGAGAAACGATGCGTGTATGGGTGGAAGGCTGGCTGTGAATCGTGCCGAAGTTCATATGATAGTGACTCGCACGAGAACATTATAAAGACAAAAATGAAAGAGAAAAAGGATATATCAACACAGGATGCAGAACAACAGTAGATGGTGATGGGAAAAAGTCGAGTTGGGCATAAAGATATATATATATATATATATATATATATATATATATATATATATATAGATATATAATATATATTATATAGATATATCTATATATATATAGATTATATATTATATCTATATATATGATCTCTGATGTTAAATATGAAATATATATATCTCCCTCTATAAATTTATCTATATATACTATATCTTTATATATATAAATATATATACAATATATATAAATATCTCCATATATATACATCCCTCTATATATCTCTATCAACCCATATTTATATATATAAATATCTGTCTATATCTCCTATACCTATTTATCTATCTCTATACATCTGTATTTAAACCTATATATCATATATACATATATCATATATTCATATATGCATGTATAATATCCTCTATGCATATATATATTCATATGCATGTATATATATGCATATGTATGTTTATATATGCATATATATATATATATATATATATCTATATTATATATATATAGAATCATAAATATATATATACATATGTGTATTTATAATATATATAAATATATATATAATAAAATATAAGCATATACATACATATATATACATATATTATATATATATTCCCTCTATATATATATATATAATATATATATCTATATATAATCTATATATAATATATATAAGCATATATATATATATATAAGCATATATATATATATAATATATATATACATATAATGCCACATATATATATATATTTATATGGCATATATATAATATAAATGTATGTATAAATATCTATATATATACAGATTTATATATATATATATATACATATGTATTTAAACATATATATCATTTATACATATATCATATGTGATTGCATATATATATCCATATGTGCATATATATATATATATTCATATGTTTATATATGTATATATATACGCATATATGTATTATTCTATGTATGCATATATATACATTGTTTAAAAAATAAGTATGTAAATACATATGCTCATTTATGTATATATATACGTATATGTATGTTTATATATATGCATACATATATATATATATATATATATATATATATATATATATATATATATATATATATATATATATATATATATATATATATATATAAATGCATAAATATATATAAATATAAATATATATATATACATATAATATATGCATCAATATTTAATGATAATGCACAGTCAAGTGACTAGAGATAGCGTGAATCATTGCATTAATGTTGCACACACGCACATCTGTAAGTTATTCATATTTGCTTGACTCCATCCATTGGTGGTCTACCACAGCCCGCAGCCTGAGCAACCAGTAGCATCAAGAGCTAGTGTTTTTGCGTTCTTGAAAATCTTTAATAACACTTATGCAATAATGAACTATATTTTTAGATTACGAATAATTAATTAAGATTATGGATATAAAAAATGTAAAAAATGTTGCTTGAATGATGGCTCATCATAATTATTCACTGTTTCCATATAGTTGTTCATTTGTGTTACTCTCCTCCTCTTACACGTTTCACCAAGTATCATCAACTGTAAGAATTTATCAATGAAAATCAATAACTGACTATATACTTCCAATCACCAACTAAATTCAAAACAAACAAAACTGATCATGCAAGAAATTAACACCATACCACATCATCATCACTATCATCATCAGACTTTTCTATTTCACCACACAATGTGGGCAGCATTTCAACTAGTTGATATTAATGGAGGCACCCAGCTGCCACCACAGCTGCCAATTGAGAAGAAGTTTCCATGGCTAAGTGAGAGATAAAATGCAACACATTCATTATCTATTACGAATAATGTGTCATTTTTACGAAGATATATAATAAGTAATAACTTAATTTACTGTGGTTATAGGCCTGTGATCGCGGTTATATAATTATTTGAATGTTTGTGCAACAACTACTAATTATACGTGTTGTAATCATTTACGATTAGATCATTAAAACACATTCTTATAATAGCCATTTGCATGAGAAAAATATAGTAATTACCTTATTTACAGCGATTTATATCGATGATGATAACAGTGAATATCACTTGCCAACATAAACATTAGATGACGCATGCGCAACATTAAGAATACATGTCAACAAACCGGGACTTTATCACACCATCATGGTTATAAATGTAAGGAGTTTTTTGGGGGCTTCAAAGCGTTTACAGGCCACCGGTTTATCATTCATCAAACACTAATTATCGCACCTACACGACTCAGAATGGGGCAACGCACAGACTGTTTTGAGTTTAATTTTTATTATTCAACGAATTTGATTTGTTTATGTTTAATTAAGCTTACTAAAAAGAAATGCGCTCATGGTGTGACTCTTCCACCCAAAACTCCAACGCCAAATCGTCTAACTCAAAGCCATCGCTTTCCTAAAGTTCAACATTTGCCATTGTTTACGGTGAAAACTGCGGACTTGTCAGTGACGAGTTCATCTAGTGACGTCACAAGAAACCAGGCCGAAAATTCTGAAAATGGCGGCGGGTGCCGTCAAAAATTGAACCACATACACCGAGATAACGCAACTTTATCTTTATCTTTCTTTCGGTTTCATAAAACAAACCATGAAAAAATTATGTCATAGGCACATTGAGTTCTTAATATTACCTTTAATATGATCGACACAGTTACCATGAACATGCTGTCGCTTTTTGTTGTTGTTGTAATTTCAAGAGTTAATGTTTGATTATAGCTCATAATAATGTCAAATGACAGATAAATCGACAAGCTTTCCATTTACAGTTTTAATGGCAGAAATGTTTATGCAATTGGTCGAAGGAGACAACAATCTGTCTGCAAAGCGATCCTTTGAACATATGTCCTCAGGTCCATGATGTTTACATGGCATTGGTGTCAAATGCAAAGCTTAGCGACAGTCATTTGTTCAGAAGATGGCGGTACTGATTTGCGTAGAAAAGCTTCACCCGTTACAACGATAAAATCTCATTATGACAATTTATAACCCGGCCATCATAAAGTACCGAGAGGGCGATATGTCAAACGTCAGCTGCATAGAAATGTAAGTCATGAATTGTATCGACAAATAAAATCTAATCTCATAAAGATTATTGCGGAGAAAGGAAACGTGATTTGGTTTAAATGTCGTGCAACCAATTATTGAAAATACTCCAGTCCTCATTGGGTTTACATTGGATAGATTGACAGCAGTGTTATACAGATGGGCGGTTGTGTGTGGGGTCGGGAATGGTTTTTAAAAGATTGGGTCGAAATTGTTGTAATATTATGTAATGTTGTACATATTATGGCAGATATACCGAGAGAAAGCTTGGAATAGAAACAAGGCTTGGCTATGACATAACTGTATCTTACTGCGTTCCCACTGAGTTTGGGTGCCAATTGTTTTCATTTTACTGGCGTTTCGCTGTGCGATGTGGGGGAAAAAAACGAGTGCTCAAAGCTGTGACATTTGGAGCTGAGAGGTCCTTCTTGTTGGACCTCACATGGACCATCAAGATAGGACAGGATTGACTCATTTAGACAACCTGAAAAGCGTGGTCAGGTTTATGGGCTAGTACAACAGATTGAACTAAACTGCAAGATGGCTGGAGCAAATATGATATTTCCTGGAGGCATAAACAGATATAGTGGACAACTTGATGCCGTTTTCTAGCCCTTTTTGTGATAGTTATGTCATGACCATTTCTGGCCCCGTCCGTGATAATATACTAACCCCAAACACTAGCAGTAAAACCGGAGGGCTAGAGTTAGATGGGGAGTCATTTGATCAGAACAGGAATGTTTTTTTTTCGAAAATTGTCATAAGGGAATCTTAACGCAAATACGATATATACAATACGGGTATTGGAATAAACTCGGGTTGTGTGGCGCTGTATTGTGTTCCATTCAATTGGTTTCTGTGCCTGCGTCTAAACCATTTGATTAAGATCAGTGGACTGGTCTGCGCGAATTCGATTGGGAGAATCGGTCACTCCAGTTCCTGTGATGGGAGGGGATTCATATGTGAAATCAACGAGCTCCAGCCATCAAAGTTCGTGTCATTGTAGAGTGTGATTACATTGAACGATAAGCTGACACGATCCGGCCCTGTCACCAACTTGTCCCGAAAACGGTCGAATTGCGCATGGAAAGTAGATCTAGAAGCTAGAGTATTTACAACACGATGAAAAAAAGAGCTAAACAAAAACAAAAAGGTGGTATAGTAATTTTGAAAAGTCGCTAATTTTTGTACAAAAAAAAATGATCTTGTTGCATTCTAAAATGAACGCGCAAAACTCATAAGCGGATTAACACAATCAAGGGTGTAGGGTAATTTTCTCTGCCAGTTGAGCCGAGTGCCATTTCTTTGATGTGCGTTCTGAAAGACGTCAGATAAAAACCCAACTTTTCATGGTAAGTACATAATTAGTAGTAGTAACAATAATTTTGAAAAGTCGCTAATTTTTGTAGAAAAAAATTATCTTGTTGCATTCTAAAATGAACGCGCAAAACTCATAAGCGGATTAACACAATCAAGGGTGTAGGGTAATTTTCTCTGCCAGTTAAAACAAAATAAGATAAGTAGCTAATGCATGGTAACTTTATATTGCCGGGGTTTTTCGAGTGAGACTATTTCACTCATAATATTCATTTCAACAGATTTTATCATGTTTACTAGTCTGATTTGGACTGAACTTCCTATACAGGTGACAAAACACGATCTTCACAGTGTAGCAAGTTACCACATTCGCAGAGATTACGAACACAATTATTTCATTTGATCTTTGTCAGGATTATTTTGGCCATATTATTTAATCCGACATCGGTGGCAATTTTCATAAATGCGCAATCCTTACTGTCATCGTCGTTATTTCAGCAACTCCTGAATAGTACACGGAATCCATGTCATATAAAAAATTTTGTCTCATTATACTGCGCGTAAGATTTAGCTGCTTGTTTGCTCGGCGTTAATCTCGTGATACTACGGTCTTATGAACGCAGCCTCTATAGATGTTACATTTACCTTTTACATAACATAGTAATTTCTTAAGCCTGCTTACCTTCAGCTGTCGTAGGGCTTTTGCGTCACTTGATAACTTGGTAGGCTCCTTCTAAGACTCTTGACTAGCTTCCTATAGTCTTCACTTCTCGGCGGCTCGGCTACAAGTGTCTCGTTCCATGCGAAAACCAATCGGGAAGGTGAGATGAAATCAACTTTGTCTGAAATGGCGTGTGTTTTCTGAAAGGCATGAGTCATTATGTAGGTCGTGGAAAACTATGGTTAGCAGCTATCGTGTGTGTTATTGATGTTGAGGATTATAACTGACAGGACCACTGGTGCATTATCTATGTTGTTGAACTTGTTGATTGATTTGATTCGCCCTGCACATCATGCGGTAACAACGGGGTTTTCGATTGTATCAGGTGAATAAACGCTTATTCTTCACGCTGGCCAGAAATGGACATGGATGGACGTTTTGTGAGATACTGCGTGACCTGCTATGAAAGGGCAATCCATATCTTACATTGCAGGCATGCTAACATTTTGTTTTCTATTACTGGTCGATGTATCTATTGGTCGGCAATTCGCCGTACTACTTATGCGCAAGGAGTCGTAATGTTTAGCGTTCTGATCTTGTTCCTCTTGGCGCTGCACTTTCTATTATCTGATCATTTTGGAATGTCAACTTCCGGTGTACCGCGCGTGTTTTGACCGTTTTTGACCTTTGTTCGGCAAGGCGAAGTTTGAACACTCTTATATTTTGTGATTTTCGCTCCGTTGGAATATCTTTCTGTGTCAGCCATGTATTTGTTGATGCAGCGTTTACACGTCGCATTCCTTTTCATTCGGTATATACTTTTTAACGAAAATGATGTTTTTAATTACCACTTCCGACTCATATCGATTGGTAAGATGTGCAAGACCATATTGTATGAGTATATTGTCCAGTTAAACCTTATGTTTGAACACTGGCCGACTTCTCTGTAATTTTCGCCATTGGTTGACATCAATAAATACATTTGTTTCCGAATTTTATTGTGACATATCCGGCACTACAATATAATCAGTTTTCTAATTCGAGTTCGGTAGTTTTAATTTCACACGCATTTTAACATACTCCCGCGTACTTTCACGTCGGCATGTTTGCGTATTTTATGTATTTGACAGTGAAATGGCCATAGGGAGGCCATCTTCGACCTTGTTTCGTACAGATGTTGCTAGCGGGATTCTTGGGCAATCCATACCTGTTTGAGATTTTGATTCCGTTGGTTGACAGCGGATTTGCTACCGTCGCGCTTGTGGAGTAATTGACATTGACATATCTGAGTCGATATTTTTGTTCGTATGGACACTTTAGAGCGTTGACAATTTCTTGTACAACTGTGGACATGGCACCATCGAATGTTTTCAAATCGGCGGTTTTACCCAGAAGTCCTCTTTCGTATATTTATTGTCAATGCCGTACGACATTGAAAATAGAGAATTCACGTAGTCAATAAAATAGTGAGCTCTCGTCTGAATTGTGGTCATTTCTTTAATGGTATTAGTTGGCAAGTAAATAAAGTATTGATGCTCGTGATCTGATCTCAATATGACATGTCCGTTTACAAAATGTTAATTTCTTGAGACCTTTTGACTCTTTGACACCTTAACTTGTCGGTTAATTATGCATCGCTCTGTCCTTTAACATTGCTAACTATGTTTTTCCATTGAGATTTTTATTTTGTATATAAAATTTATGAATTTATTGTGGTGAAGTGTTAGGTAATAAAGCTACATTGCCCACCTTTCTTTAAGGTTGACGTGTAGGTGATGTCTTGTTTCGTGTTTTCCTCGTCTGCTGTGGTGACCAGTGCCAGCCACCAACAATCACAGGTGAGCTGCCACGCGACTGGCTCTGAGAGTACTACGAGAAGGTCACCTCGGTAAAGAATGTTTCCCACTAAGCCCTGAAGGAGTGCATCCGCCTCAAGCCGGTCAAGGTCCAGTGTCAGGAGATATGAGATACTCTGCTCCTCTGCTTGGGTAGGGATCGGCTCATGAAGCGGTGGACTTCATACTCACAAGCCAGAGGGACAATGCAGCAGCTACACAAGAAGGGTTACCCAGACGAGCCGGTGCCTCCACATAACCACCCTAAGGACAGCGCAGGCTAATAGTTAAGATGCAGATACTGTGCACAGGCCATACGGAGGTATTTCTTCTCAATGGCATCCCCAAGGTAAACATTGAGTCCGTAGGGGTTTATGCTTCACTGTCCACCACGCTATGGCCTCATCATCAAAGACCCGCAGACTTCCTGCGATGTTCCAAACTGGCCCACCTAGCCGTATCCAACATAAAGTACATGCACCAGCTCGAGGTGTAACCCGTCCCCTAGAAGTGGGTTCCTATGTCAGGAAATCAACTGAGCAGCTGCTAAGCAAGGTAATTACACAGAAGTTTGTCGCCCCCAAGCCCCAACACCTGACCGAGGTAATGTCGACCATATCATGCGGCTAAGGAACGCACAGCAGAACCACTGCGAGGTTGCAATATCAAGATGCAATGAGTCTACCAGTGACAGAGCGTCCAAGACGGTAGACCTTGAATGACCGCACAGTTTCAGTTTCACGAAGGCAGCCCTGCTCCAGTTCACCAGGCTAGAAGAGATAGCGAACGCCAACACCAGAGGGAATCTGTTGCTCTTTGTGCCCGACCAAGCGTCCTGCGTCCACGGAGAGGGCTTTTGTACACCTGCCTTTGCCATGCATCATTGGGCTTTCTTTTCCAATCTGCGTTACGTTTCTTAACATCGATAATATAAAGTTGCTCCAAGAAAACGAAAAGGCGTTGACCAGGGCACCTCCATCAAGCATTGCTATTGAGCCCATAGTTATTGTGCTTACTTCAGTACATCATTATGTATATGTCTGTGGCTAGGGCTACGTTGGCAACAGCCATGCCTAGGTTCGGTGGCGTGAAGTCTAGCGTCGGGAGCAACCCCCAAAGAGACATCTTGCCGAGCTCGGCATAACACTATAGGGAGGGGCCATTGAAGGATAGACTCCAAGTGACTCACAGCATAAGAACTGTGGCCTGGTGGAGGAATTTGGTGGGTTGAGCGGGTTCGAGATGGGGTATGTTACGCAAAACTTATTCGATATTTAAATATTTAAGACACATTTGGCATTAACACTATGCATGTTGGTGATAGTTTCCGCATAGCTAGTTATGAGTGCGAGCCATTGGGGATGCTGTATCGCTTGGAGTCGAGGCTGACATAAAGTATCCCAAACGAACTCAAAGAGGGATTCATTATCGTAGAGAGACGGTGCTGATGTCGTGGATCATTTATCTAAAATATGCGGCTGCAGAGAAAACTTGAAAGCCCTACCTCCTTAACACCCAACAAACTTCATACCATGAGGAACGCACTACGCGTGCCCTCATTGGTCAACTAATTAAAGGCTTTAAGCCTCAACCCTAACTACACAGTGGCTGCCCGCCAACTTAGACAGTCCCGAGCAAGCCCTCACGGAAGCAGCATCTCCTGGTATCTCCTCCTACAATAGTCTTCAGGCACACCTTTCGGCAGTTATCAAAAGAACCTTAAACTGAATAAAGAGAAGTTTATATTTCGGCCCCCTACAACGTCATTGACTTGTTTCTACAACTACACATAGCCATCAAGAGAATATAGCCACAACATCTGGTGGAGAATCCAGGTACATTCTAAGTAGGTATATGGGACTCATGTAGCACTTGGAATGCTGGCCCACGCTTCAGTGCTAACATATAACCTAAGACTAAGTTTATGCATTTGTCAATATGACGCTCAGATACTTATATTTGGTCACATTCACGGAAAGCGTCACTGTCATTGCTTTATGTAAAAATAAACAGTATTTTCTCTGTATTTCTCTAAATGTTACTTGTAACCTACCGGTTACTTAAGCCATTTATGTGTGAGTGTGTCGATAGGTCATCTCCAGGCTAACACTTCCGGACTACGGGATGTCCCCCCAGTTTGTGACTCATACCCATGGGATGAAGCTTTTCCGGTACTACCGTCTGTCTATATGGGTTTCCAGTCATAGGGTTGCGATGTACATGTCCCTATGACTGTTGGCGATGACATTGATAAGCCCTATATTCAGTTGGAGACACCAGTTGCACGTAAATGCGCGTTCCAGACAGACTTGGACGCGCGGGAAGCAGCACGCCTTCTCGCTACGCTACCGTGGCTATCTGTAACCCTCAGGGACTGATACGCCGGTAACAGCGTTTTGGTTACTTCACATAACCACTGCCGCAGTTAGTCGATACAGGCATGAGTGCTGTAGTTGGCAGTCAAGCCGTGTCATGTAGGTGGACAAAGGTTACCTACGCGTCTGCTCACGTTTGTGAAGACGCCCAGGATGCACCCACAGATCACAAACCAGGGCTCACATCACGCATATTCCAGATCGACCAGTGTGAATTTGACTATCATCGCACCAGTTCTTTCTACTTTGGCGTTCACTCTTACCAGTCAACTTGTTTTCTTGAAAATTGCTTTTCGCTCTAGCGCATCGGCATTTTCGTGGACTGATAACATATCCTCATTAGCAACCAAGTCATCAATGGACAGCATTAGACCTACATTACAGTCAATAGCTTAGAATTCTTCTTCTACAAATCACTTATCTTTTATTTCCGTGTTTCTTCTAAATCATTTAATCGACTTTATTATCTCACCATAAGCTGTCGCATTGTATGTATTCGATTGGCATGTATATTGCATGTTTTATCATCTTATCATCAATCACCACTCATCATGTATATATACGATAATGTGTCAGTGAGGAGAGTACACTTCTCAGCCGGTCTGGAGCATTATAAGGTAAAACTCACCTCCCCCTCCACTGAAGTTGGGTTGGGTGGCCTGCTCGCGGCAACTCTTTAACTCGTATATATACATTATCAAATTAAAAATCTGACACATTGCCCACCCATTTTCTAAAGGAAAAAACAAAGGCTAATTTATCCTTCCAAATTTCCTAAAAGTTTGTTTTTTTCATTTCACCCTTAATAACATTTTTACAATAAACGCAACTTTAAACATGTCATAGCCAAACTTATTCAATTTTCAAAAATTAAACACATAAAAGTATATATTCTGTTCAATATTTAATTTTGAATTAAAACTAAATTTTGTTTGGCTATGATAAACTAAGTAATACTTTTCAATGGTTCAAGTTATTTTTTTTATGTATTTTTGTGTGTGGATATTCATCCACTTTAAAGGAGAGGGAGATGTCGTGGATCATTTATCTAAAATATGCGGCTGCAGAGAAAACCTGAAAGCCCTACCTCCTTAACACCCAACAAACTTCATACCATGAGGAACGCACTACGCGTGCCCTCATTGGTCAACTAATTTAAGGCTTTAAGCCTCAACCCTAACTACACAGTGGCTGCCCGCCAACTTAGACAGTCCCGAGCAAGCCCTCACGGAAGCAGCATCTCCTGGTATCTCCTCCTACAATAGTCTTCAGGCACACCTTTCGGCAGTTATCAAAAGAACCTTAAACTGAATAAAGAGAAGTTTATATTTCGGCCCCCTACAACGTCGTTGACTTGTTTCTACAACTACACATAGCCATCAAGAGAATATAGCCACAACACTTTCTCCATGTTACGTGAGGCCGGGCAGTCTGTGTTTATGATGTGTTGTTTTGTTCACGTCAAGTTTAATTGCAAACATACTTGGATCGGTTCAGGTCGATATCACATGAATTCAGTAAAAACTATGTATAATCACAAGGTGCTGTATTGCATGGCGAAGAGGCTGATGCATTTTTCCAAAAACCGCAATCCATTTGTGATAAAGTATTGCTTCAAGGCAAGGCTTGTGTAGGTGTTGTGGAATGGCTGCGACCCACGAGGGATGAAGAATTGCTTCGAGACGAGACTGAAATCAAGTGTTCTATACGAACGCTGCTGAAGAAGGATGCAGGATCGCCGGGATATATAGCTTCTTCCAGGATATTTGAGGCCTAGTGGACGATGTTTTATGTGCTTTTGCTTCATATTCCATATTTATCTCCATATTTGAATCAGATATCAATGACGCGTGAATTAAGTGTAATCGATAGGTGACGATGCTGACAGCAAGTGTACCAAACCCATGCGACCCAACAGGGATGCAGGATCGCGAGAAGATGAGGCAGTCAACAAATAATCCCGACAAGTGCGAACCAATATTGATGAAGGATCGGCGAGAGACGAGGCAGACGGCAATTTTCCCACGCGACCGCTACCCAGAATGGATGTAGGGTCGCAGGGAAACGAGGTTGACAGCAATTGTCCCCATCGACCACCACCTAAGAGGTATGCAGGATCACTGGAAGACGAGCATGACAACAATTGTACCAAGTGGCAGTATCTCGGAAGGGATGCGGGAATAGGGAGATGAGGTTGACAACAATTGTCCCGAATGACTGTCACGCCAGTGGATGGAGGATCACTTGAAGTGAAGGTTGACAGCAACTGTCTCATACAACCGTGACAGTAAAAGGATGCAGGATCGCTGGACGACGGGGCTGACAGCAATTGTCACATACGGCCGCGACAGCAATGGTCCTAAACGACTGCTACCAGTGAGGGATGCACGATCACTAGGAGGTGAGGCTGCCCGCAATTGGGCCCAAACGACCAAGACCAAAGAGGGATGCAGGATTGCCTGTAGATAACGCTTCTTCCGGGATATGTGAGGCCTGTTAGACTGTGTGTATTATATGTTTTTGTTCCATATGCAATATGTTTATCCCCACATTTAGATAAGATGTCATTGACGCATGAATGAAGTATAATCGCCAGGTGACGTTGCTGACAGCAAGTGTGTTGAGCGAGCGCGAGCCATTGTGGATGCTGTATCGTTTGGAGACGAGGCTGACATAAAGTGTCCCAAACGTACGAAGCCAAAGAGGGATGCATTGTTGTCGAGAGACGGTGTTTTCTCGAGGTTACGTGAGGGCCAGCAGTCTGTGTTTGTGATGAGTTGTTTTGTTTACATGAAATTTAATGGCAAACATATTTTGATTGGATCAAGGTCGATATCACATAATTTAAGTTGAACTATATATAATCGCAAGGTGCAGTATTGGATTGCGACAAGGCATGAATTACGTATAATCACCAGGTGAGGAGGCTGACAGCAAGTGTCCTGAGCGAGCGCGAACCGTGTTGGATGCTCTATGGCTCTGA
This sequence comes from Urechis unicinctus, assembly GCA_034190875.2. Lineage (NCBI taxonomy): Eukaryota > Metazoa > Annelida > Polychaeta > Xenopneusta > Urechidae > Urechis > Urechis unicinctus. The sequence goes on from CM067348.1 coordinate 17,494,271, forward strand.
GACCAGGCTGACAGCAAGTGTCCCATATGGCTGCGACCTCAGAGGGATGCAGGAACCCCGGGGACAGGGCTTAATCGATGATAAGTGAGGCCTCTCCATTTTGGACACTGCTTGCAGTAGGCTGTTATTCTATTGACCGTTTTTATGGACTATTGACTACAATTGTTATTCTATGTACTGGCGAACTGACATTGGGATATTACATCGTTGTATAGCGTATTATATATCTTGAACATGTGGCCGATTTGTTAATATTTGCAATGTTTAATTAAATGGGAGGCGTCTTAACCAAATGGTTAAATGAAGTGCGCTGTTTTATCCCGTGTGGAGGCTTTAGTTCCATGTCACGAGGTACTCGTAGATTCTGTTCACGGAATCCTCCCAGTGTTACGTGAAGTTTTGCATCCATAGCAATGTACGTACGCATCCTGTCATGCGAACCCGTATACTGCTCTTATCAAGTTCGTTCGATAACTCTTGGCTGTCCACGATACAACTGCGTTTTCATTCTCGAATAACTTCAAATGAGTGCTTCCTCTAAGAAATATATGGTTTTGATTTCATGGCCAGTATGGTATGTTGACCGTTATAAAATCCGTGGGTTATGCATTGTTGGTCTCATATTTTTCTCTTTCGACTAGTACAATTATAATGCTCTGATGACTCATTTGTTTTCGCTACATCCGTTTTGTAAATGTTGTTTTCCTGTGAACATTTGGCACCTTTGGTTTCATTCTTTTGTGATGGACTGTAGTTTTGGGGGTTACCTCATAACAGCATATCACATTGTCTGTTTTTGAAAATCTGCTTCACTGGATTTGTTGAGCAATTAGCACTTTTGTAATCCTATAGTGTTATGTGGTGTTATGCAATAAACCTGCATTGACGAGAGTGTGTGATAACGATAATTGACATTTACCAACGATGTTGCTTCGTTTTGGAAGCTGTTATGAAATGTGTAGCTATAGGTGCTATCAATAGATACACCATTGTCCACCAGTACATCAGTAGGATCCGGCGCCAGACTTCTACCGTTTCAGAACGGCAATCACCCACCTCGCCAAATATGCCGTAGATGACAGCACTTCTTCCAAGCGACTGCGACCTAAAGAGAATGAAGTATTTTTGACGAGGCTGATGGCTAGTGGTCTATGCAACCAGACCCTAGAGGGATGTAGTAGTGCCGGACAATGAGGATGGTAGAACGTGTCCCAAACGACGGCTACGGAAGAGAGATCCATAGTTGCTGGTACACGATGCAGTCGGTAAATGTCCCAAACAACCAGAAACTAGAAGGAATGCATTTATATGTGCAGGTCTAAACCACTTCTTATACTATTTTCATGGCGCTTCATCTTGGATCTGTGAGACCTGGAAGTCTGACATCTAATGCTACAAACGACTGCGACGCCTGTGGGATGCGGTGTCGTTGGTAGACAGAGCTTCATTGGTAATATGTGAGGTGGTGTTTGGGATGTTGTTTGCTCACATACAATATATTTAGTTATATTTGGATTAGATCAAGGTCAAGATCACATCAATTATGTTAAAATATATAATCGCCAGGTGACAAGGCTGACAAAAAGTCTTCCGAGCTGACACGAGCCGAGAGGGATGTACTAAAGAAGGGAGACGAGGCTCACACTACGAGTCCAAAATGATGCGAGCCAAGAAGGAAGCAGTATCGCTTAGAGGCGGGATTGAGTGCAGGTGTCTCAAAAGACTGCGACCCAAGGGAGCTGTTGTGTTGCTGGAAGACGAGGTTGACAGCTACTTACGTTATGACATTATGATTGCGACAGCTTCTGCAGTGACGTGTTTCTGGTAACGCAATTCCAAAGCTTCCGTGATGACATGTGACTTCCACACATCTCTGGCATTTGCTAACGTTGTGACTTGTACTGCCAGCATATGTCTGGCAGCAACATTCGCCGTGTCCGTTTTGATTAGTGGCATTCATATATCTTGGGCAGACGCAACTGTGAGGAATGGTACTGAATAGTTTTCTAATTGGATTGGTTTTGTTGCATGGCCTGCTTTGTACGGGAATCGTGCAGTGTCTCTTGCGTCGACTACTGTTTCACAAAAATAGTATATTGTTTTCTGTGATGTTTGCCGTTAACTAGAATAGTTTAGTGACATTTGCTATATCTCTTGGATTCATCTGTTGTATCATCTGCTGCCCATTGGAATGTGAGAATGTCTCTTGTGATGCCACATGGTTGCAGATATGGTGTAGTGCTTGTTGTGTGTTTTTGTGTTTAGACAAATAGTTCACGTCACCTGTGATGATTTCAGGAATGATGCAATGTCTGCTGTGTCTTATGCAATTAATAGGGATGATACAGTCTCTATTGCAAAACCACATTTCGACACATCGCTGTATATCATCTGCTGTGATGCTTGACTCCTGCCAAGGAGCTTAGTGTCTGTTGTGACGCCTTATCCCACCAATTAACCTAGTGTTAGTTGTGACGCTTGCTCTCTGCCCATTTCTACTTCGGTAGTTCTTGATGTCTTTTTGTTACATGTGCTGCAATACTCAATCTGCAGCTAACGCCTTGATATATATCTGGAAACTTCCATTTTGATAGGTGCCGTTCTAATATTTCTATCATCGTCCTTCTGACATATGCTGTCTTCACATTTCTGACGGCTGCTGTTGTTACATGTGCTGTTCACAAAGACCAAGAGTTTACGCTGTGACATGTGCTGTTTGCATTAACGAAGAGGTTACGCTGTAACATGTGCTGCATATTGAACTCGGCTGCTAATGCTGTGGTATATTCTATTCCCTTGACTATGTCAGCTGATTATGTGTAATGTGCTGTTTAGGTAACCCAAGCGCTTACGCGTGACACGTGTTGTTTATTAAACTCAGTTGGTTACGTTGTGACGTTTGCTGTTAGCTTGACTGTGACAGCTTCTTTTGTGACACGTGCTGTTTACATAGACTAAGAGCTTTCGATGTGACACATGGTGCTTATTGAGCACAGCTGTTCACGTTATGGCATTTGCTGTTAGCTAATCGCGGGCTGCTTTTATGTCATTTGTTGTATATGTAACCCGGAAGCCTACTCTGTGACGTGCTGTTCATTGAACAGGTTACGTTATGACATTTGCTTTTAGCTTGACGTGATAGCTTCTTTTGTGACACGTGCTGTTCACATACACTGAGAGCTTTCGCTGTGACACTTGCTGCTTGCTGAGCCCAGCTGCTTACGTTATGGCATTTGCTGTTAGATTGACATCGACGGCTGCTTTTGTGACATATGCTGTTTATATAACCCTGGAGCATTACCTTACTTACGTTGTGATTTGTACTGCCCCCTGTTGGCCCGGGGGTAGAATAGGTCAACTGTACCCTCCTTCATGTCGTACGAGGCGATTAATAGGAGGCAACCTGTTGGCCGTGGGTTGCTACTAGTGTCGGTCGGCAATAGGTTCCTCATGGTTGAGCGGCGTGGTCCTTGAAAGGGGCATGTCTGCAACCCACTATTCTGGCCCGGATTTCACCTAGACGAGAGACTGGAATCGCCTGGTCCAGTCAATCGGCTGGTGGTGACTTGCCCAAGGATATTATTTACATTTTTATCTTCTGCATCATTATCCACTTGTATGTCACTCTTTTTTCCATTTATCCTAGAAGGCGGCTGCTTGCTGAGCACAGCTTCTAACTTTACGGCATTTGCTGTTAGACTGACATCGTCGGCTGCTTTTGTGGCATATGCTGTTTATGTAATCCAAGAGCATACTCTGTGATATGCTGTCTATTGAACTCAGCTGCTTACGTTATGACATTAGCTGTGACCTTGATTGTGACAGCTTCTAATGCGTGATCTGCTGTTGACTTAGCTCAGTATTTTGCATTACGACATGTGCTGTTTACGTGCCTCAGCTACTTTCGTCGTGATATTTGCTTTTAGCTTGACTGTGACAGCTTCTGTTGTGAGATGAGCTGATACGTAACCCATGAGCTTACGTTGTGACATGTGCTGTGTGTTTAACTCAGCTGCTCATGTTATTTGCTGTTAGCTTGATTGTGACAGCTACTGTTATGATATGTGCTGTTCACTTAAACCACGAGCTCACGTTTTGCCATCTGCTGTTCATTTAACTCAGCAGATTACGGTATGACATTTGCTGTTAGCTTGATTGTGACAACTACTGTTGTGGTAAGTGCTATTTACGTAACCCATGAGCTGACGTTGTGCCATGTGCTGTTTTTTTAACTCAGCCGATTACGGTATGACATCTGCTGTTAGCATGAATGTTACAGCTTCGGTTGCAGCAGATGCTGTTGACGTAATTCCAAATCTTCCGTTGTGACATGCGCCTTCGAAATATCTCTTGCAGTTGCTTACGTTGTGATTTGTACTGGTTGCGTATGTTTGGCAGCAACTTTCGTGGTGACATGTGGCGATTAATAGGGGCAACCTGTTGGCCGTTAGTTGCGACTCGTGTCGGTGGACAATGGGATCCAAGCAATGTAGTGGAGCAGTCCTCTTGAGGGCTGTCTGCAACACACTACTCTGGCCCGGATTTCACAAAGACGCGAGACTACAATGGCCTGGTTTAGTCAATCGGCTGATGGTGACTTGCCCTTGGATAATCGTTTTTATTTTCATCTTTTCAATCTCCATTTTCATTCATCCTAGAAGGCGGCTGCTTAATCAAGGCAATCATATTTATTAACCTTTCTTGGCACCATGGCGCATCCACCGCAATAGATCTTTCTTTCTCTTCTCCTTCTCTTTGTTTCTCGACATTGCATGGCAAATTGGTGTCGATGATACCTGTGGAAGTGACCACTGCCCCATTATTATGCACCTAAACCCTCCATTACCAACAGAGAGACATCCAAAGTGGCAGCTGCATAAAGCAGATTGGCCCTCCTTTAGATCTCTGTGTGGAGAGGCTATCCACAGGAATAAGATGCAAGGGAGAGATACACACATAGATACCTTTTGCGATAAACTGTTTGAAATTGCCTCCAAAACTATTCCGAAGTCCTCGGCAAAGCACAGGCGCATCCCAAAACCATGGTTTAACCTAGACTGCCAGGACGCCATCAACGACAGAAAAAGGGCCCTTAAATTATTTAAATCTCACCCTACCCATGCTCACCTGGCATCGGGGGACAATGTCGTGTCTGTGTTTTTTATCTAGAAAAAGCATATGACACGACATGGAAATATTAGATTTTTAAAGATCTACGAGAAGCTGGTCGTCGAGATAATATGCCACTTTTTATACATAATTTTCTAAATGATAGATCTTTCAAAGTAAGAATTGGGACCACCCTTTCGGACCAACATGGTCAGGAAATGGGGGTCCCACAGTGCAGCATTCTTTCCGTCACACTTTTCAATTTAAAAATCAATAGCATCACAAAAGTTCTTAAACCTGAAATAAAGAAATCACTTCGCGTAGACGATTTCATTATATCTTACAGATCCAGCAGTATGACCACCATAGAACGCCAGCTAGAAATCAACCTTAACAAGATTCAGAAATGGGCAGAGAAAAATGGTTTCAAATTTTCCACAACAAAAACTGTTTGTGCACATTTTTGTCACAGAAGGGGCATTCACCCTGACCCAGAACTAACCATCAATGGAAATCCCGTCCCTGTTGTCAAAGAAACCAAATTATTGGATACCATATTCGATACAAAACGTAGCTTTATATGCCATATAAATTACATAATGAAGAAATGCCTCAAGGCAATGAATCTTCTAAAAGTAGTGTCCAAGCTGGACTGGGGAGTTGACAGGCAGGTCCCTCTCAGGCTCTACCGGTCCTTAATAAGATCAACGCTTGACTATGGCTGCATCGTTTACGGTGCAGCCCAAAAGTCTTATCTTAAACGACTGGACATAGTCCAGAATCAGGTACTGAGGATCTCCATTGAAAGCCTCCACACTGAAGCCAATGAAATGCCTATCCATTTAAGAAGAAATAAACTGGCTCTTCAATATGCAATAAAAATTAAAAGCAATCAAAACCATACTTCCCATGACATTATCTTCCATCCCAAATACCAAACATTATACGAAAATAAACCTAATACCATACCATCTCTTTGCATTCGTATCCAAGAATCGCTAAACAATATATGCAATAATCTAGACATAATTGCTCCAAACAAAACCCCCGAAACACAACCCTGGCAATTGATCACACCAACAATAGACACATCCCTTACAAAATATGATAAATCTAATGCTAATGACCTCTTGATAAAATTTAATGAACTTAAAGAAGAACACAAAGGCAACATACATATTTATACCGACGGATCCCAAGATGCAAACCATGTGGGCGCTGGAGTCGTATTAGGGCCACAGACCCACAAGGAAAGACTGCCTGATGCAGCATCCGTTTTTACAGCTGAAGTCACCGCAATAAAAATAGAATTGAGCCATATTTCTCACCACACCCATCCAAATTTTACCATCTTTAGTGATTCTGTGTCTGCCCTGGAGGCAATTAAAAACAAGTCATTATCGTGTCATATTGTTGCTTATCCATGCTGGGGGAAAATGTTAAGTTTTCTGGGTACCTAGTCTCATAGGTATCCCAGGCAACGAAAACGCCGACAGGACTGTGCAAGGGGCCCTACATGAACCAGTGTCTGAGACCAAGATCCCCTTTACAGATCTTGGTTCTCAGATAAACAAACACCTGAAAAATAGTTGGCAAGATTGTGGGAGGGCTGTGCCGCCAAAGAACTTCTTGCTATCCAGCCAAATATAGGGGAATGGGTACACAGCAAACGTTAAAATAGGAGAGAGGAAGTTGTGCTGGCTCGTGCACGAATAGGCCATACTTACTTACCGCATGGATATCTGCTAAGAAATGAAACCATGCCACAATGCATACCTTGCAATGAACCTTTTACAGTAAAAAAACTTCTTAGTAAATTTCGTAGATTTTAGTCATATACGGCAAAGATATTACAATGTGAGAGATATAAAAGAACTCTTCGACACAGTAAATCCTTCAACAATCATTAAATGTGTCAGACAAACAGGACTATTCTACAGATTTTAATTCAATCTTACTTTGACATATTATTTCAACTGAATTCAATCGAATCAATTTAAATCCTCTTATGTCGTAGATTGACCCATCTTTGCCTGGCACAATATGACACTATTGTGTCGACGTGCCGTTAAACCTTATACTTACCATTCCCAAATATTTGCCTGAAACTGCTTTGAAGCATCAAAGGATGTGTCTTCGCCTGAGCACCAAGAATATCCCATAGGGTTAATTCGCGAGATACCTGGGACTGAGAACCCCTCCAATTTTCCAAGTATGTAAGCACTCGAGGCAGCACTTGCATCCGCAATATCTTGCATTATGTAATAAACATGTAGCGAGCCACCCTGGAAAACAAAGTCGTCTGTTGATTTGTCAAACGTTTGCCTGGCGGATTCGTACACCTTGAGGGTCGTTAAAGTAGATCCTCCCGACGATATGTCAAATTAAAACCTAGCGGGCAGCTCTTTCGGTGATATAATAACCACGAGCATCGCTTCTACGCGTGTTACAAGCAGAACTGTGCACAAGTTGAAGTTCAGTTACTGTATAATAAGGAACGGCTATTGGACAACAACGGCCTTCCTGTCCTGGAATTTACAAGATGTTATTAAAAACGAGTATTTATTGACCTGAACAGAACAACACAGACCTTTCCGAATATGCAAAAGACTGCCTTTGTAGTAAATAAATCTGGTGGTACTATAACTGGATGCCGTAACGTGAAAGATAACAAAATACATTGGCTGCTGGAACCCACTGGGGAAAAGGCTTCTACTAACAAACAATATGTAGATCGCCAAAAAGAGGAGGCCATCAAAGAATCTACCCGGTAGCCAATAATTGCGATTTGGGCTGAAGTAAAACCAAGGGTTAATATACGGGCGATTGGTGGCTCACTCGAAAATGATTGTGACTATACCATTTTATCGCGTGGTAGCATATTACGCATAGGGATGGCTGCACCAGAGAGCTATCCTACAAAAGTCAGTCTAAAAATAAATGAAACTTATTTGAGGGATGATCAAATATTTCAAACGAACGTTATGCGAGATGAAGATATGACGGATGCATTTGGATGAATTGACATGCTTCAAATTGATTTTGAAATAATCTTGATTTTTATGACAATTACGCAAATCATTACATGGATAGGGTTTTAATCTTCTAATGTTTTATCTTAGAAATTGCAAGATATATTATTACCAAGAAGTGTACTTTGGCAATGGCGCAGTTGTATGGACTTACTGATAATCCTCAGCTCGTCATCACCCCCCTCATCCTCTAGAGGCGAAGTGCTTGATACAAGTGGGGCTGCAATGAAAACGTGTATCAATGTCTGTGAATACAATGGAAATTAGTACATTATCTATTATGCGCATAATGAGCTTAAGCATCAAGTACAACAGTAATTATCCATCCAAGCCTGTCCATGGCGTGATTTGAGGAAAAGTGGGTACATTTTGTCATAAAATATGACATGATTAACGAGCAACTGACTTCAATTCAAAATAGTGTAGGAGAGGCAGCTGTTTGAATATGGTTGTTTTTCTGTGCATGTGAATATATTGTACACTGACAATTTGATAAACTTGTGTCGGTAAAGTCCCTTGTAAGCATTGTTGGAGTTTGGTCAGCAGCGATGGTCGAGTATTTTGTAGAGCCTGTTGCTGTGGTGAAAGTTAGAACAACTTCCTTGGTAGAGACTGTTGCTGTGGTAGAAGTTGGAACGACAGCTTTGGTTGTGATATTACTAGGCATAACTAACACACAAACGCAGCATGCTAATCAGTGACACCGTTAACGTGACTATGGTCGGGCTCAGTGTATGGGTGATTTATATGTCATATGGTACACTTGCATATGTATGCCAAGTCGCCATTATATTTTCCAGCGTGTATACCAACCTGACTCGTAGATATAATAACGGACACCGCCATTGCACCCAATTGATTCCCATGTACCATCCATCAGGTTGACTACTGCACAGTTGTTACTACCGTTAGGATGACCTGAAGCCCAGTTACTGTACACTGCTTCACCAAGCACTGGATCTGCGGTAAAGATATTTCTTATGCATGGACCATCAATGCAGCTTATATGACACATGGATATGGATATCGGTAATATAACCCATGCTCAATCATCACACTTAAGGCTACATGTATACATAGAGTAACAATAGTTACCTTCCCTTTTCTCCATCTTTCCACACCCATGCTCCATTTGCTGCTCCGATCCATACTTTGACACCAGTGATATTTAGTTCGTTGTTGAAGTATGCTGCTATATTTTTGGGGGAAGTTATCTGATCACCACCGTCATCCATGAGGCATTTATAGCGGGCTTCGTACCAAGATAATGGTGTGTTGACAAATGCAAAGCAACTTCCATCGAGCATACTGAAGCAATCTAGAAGAGAAGATCTCATTGGTGTGATTATCAGATGTTTTGGTGATCAACTCTGCTTTTGTAGCAACATGGATATTCTATACGACACCCGTTAACATCAAATGACCATAACATAAGTAACCATTACCGTAATATCAATTGACACAGCACACCACCACAGCCAGAATACTTGGAATATATTGCATTATAACAATTGAATTGAAATATATGCCCTCCTTTTGTGATTTGTTAGAAGCAGTTTTCTTCAGGAAGATTGATAATGTGAACATCTAGAAGTCTTATATGATTTAGTATTTTTATGATTTTTGTTTCCTCTGGTACAGCCTCTGTCTCGTTACTTCCTGGAAATATCCTTCTCTTTTTGGATGCCCCAACACCCCACCGTTATCCCCCGCCTTGCGTCTCAACCACTCCTTCAAACCAGGCACATGCATCCTTGATTTCAACCAGTCACCTGGTTCGAGTGAAATTACACCAAGACTCTTACAACAACTAGTGGAGAATCCAGGTAGATAAAAGGGATAGGGTGTTTGAGTATTTATATTGGTCAAAAGATTACAAAGGTCTGAATAGTGTACGTGTTGAATAATGGCCTGGATAAATGAAGCGAGAATAAACCACTGGGCCTCATTTGAATTATGTTATTGTTCTTCAAGGCTCATACAGACAATGCCAGCATTATGCCACCTGCTTTTTTATTTCAACCGTCATGGAGCAAACTTTGCTCAATACGTAAAAAAGTGAAAGACCAGCAAATAAGTAATTTTCTTAACATATCTAAATACATATACAAACCGAGTTTGTCTTGGACTTGACGCAAAAAGCGTTCCGTTCAGAGCATGCTGTTGATACGAGGCCATTCTGAGTATCAAACCCAGCACAGCGGTGGTAATCAACGGACTTCGATAAGGAGCTTAACTAGGACGAGCTATCAGTTCTGTTGTTGATTTCCATTCTATAGAGTGTGTATATCTTAGTCAGAACCAGCCTCTTTGCTGGAACATCGAGTTCATATTCGAAGACACTTCCTCACTGTCCACCATGGCTAAGTGGTAACCACTGCTGTTACAGTTTGCACTAGCGCCAAGCCGATATTTTGTTTCATTATGGAATGTAAAACATCGGCTTCTTCCTCCTTGCACGAGGCACCCGAGTTGATTTGAATCTTCTACAGCCGCTGGTACATAAAGAGGCATTTTTCAAACCAAAGCCTGAATTCAAGAGTAAGTAAATAAAAAATGACAGAATCTTCATTTCAATCAAGGAATGGTGAGATGCGCCACTATTCAGCTCTGAAAACGAGGCATGTAACGCTATCATTGTCATGCATTTACATGGCTTCAACCTCTCATGAACCACTGTCTGAGCACTGACTTTTACTTCAATAACGGTAAACAGAACCGATTAATCATTCACAGTACACTCATATATGGTCATACATGACACTTAACATGGCTTTTTTTGTCATAACATACACCATGGCAAACGATTTTAAAGACTAACAATATAATCTGCTTTGGGTATATAGCTTCATCGCCTCGTCTAGCCGCGAACGACGGTAATATAAATATATACCGTCGTGATTGAGGATATGTGGGTCGTGTGGCAATTTTTGTATTTCGCGTGCATATAGCTTCTCATCAATGTTGTGTACTTACGTAAATATATATGTCGACAAATGAGATGAATATCCGCTTCTCCGCACTATTTTGGTTATCCACTGGCTCGTGATTATTTAGCAATTGTCAAATGAACATTTAGAATCACAACTTTCATTCACGGAAGCCCCAGTTTTGGAGATATGACGTCACATTACGCAGTTTCATTTTCACTCGCCATGTGGCTGCAGGTCCCGGAGGAGGGGGCACTTAAGTATATAGAGGTAGTATACATGTGTTGGGGTAGGTTTTTTTCGGCCTCCCGACGGGTTTTGTTGACCTCATAATTGTAGGATGGGGTATGCTCTTGCCATTTCTACCTTGTATGACGGGTACAGGTTTTTGAGATCCCGGGGCACAACCCTACGTAGGACAAGGCCAAGTGCCCCCCCTCCAGACTACGGAAATCAATAAGTGTTATCTTTTTTTAAATGTCAATGTGATATCGTTGAATACATATCGCCCTTCAAAGTAGATATTTCCAAAAGATAATCATTGACAAAATGACACATATACTCAAATAATAAAATTCAAAAAGAAAAAGTTTGCTTGCGAGGAACCTTGTCTGCGCATGCGCGCAGAAACCGATCTTGTCGTTCAAAATAAACATGAACTTTTCAGAATTTGTGTGGCCGGATTAAATCGCCTTTGACGAAATCTCACACGTAAACTAACTCAACTTGTTAATAAACATTCATTTATGTGAAAAATTATTCTTCATATGTACATTTGTGTAATTATCGAGTATAATTGGAACTCATGTATCGTTCACGCGCATTCGGTTACGATCTTTGCACGACGTTAATAAACGTCGTGCACGGCTACGCCTCGTCAAGGTTTAACACGATACGCGTGTCAAAAAAAGCACATTTGACTTCCAATCTCCGGGGTAAACTTTCATTTTGAGACAAGATAAATCCTGCAACTTCTGGCTTCATTTTCACCTGAATGAGACGATGTTTCCTTTGACAAGGTACGTGCCCCCAGCACGCGGCGCGCGTTTGAAACGGCTCCTTCAGTTGGTGACGTTTTCCCATGGTTGACTGCATCTACACGACCAGTCGAGTGAGGCAAGCTCACATGTATTTGCAGGCATAGTAGTATAGATAGTGGCGATTGTGGCGCACTGCCACTCATCCATACTATTCCACCCCCCGCCTTGACGGTTCTGGCACACCGCTACTCATCGATACTATTCACCTTAGACAACTTATACAAGATTTTTTACGCGCCCTAAGTGAAGGGAAGGCGCCTCGGATCCGACCCCCCAGGGGTTCTGCTGGATTTTAGGTAAACTAGTGTGACCATAGGTCAAGGTGTCTACACCCAACTCTTTGAGTCACAAGCTCGTGTGGCACTTGCTAACAAGCTCCTCTAGGTGATCCACTCGCTTCATAAGATCATCCTTTTTAAACTCCAGATCTCTCACCATGTCCAAACGTAGACGAAGAGCTCCTGCAGTCTGTCGGTGATGGTCCGGTCTTGAAGTTTCTTGAACACAGGCTCGATGCGGCAACTCCCCGGACGAAGGAGCCATCCCTCAGCGATACGCCCGCGTAGCATCGTTGGTTCCTGTTGCGGACGCTGCAAATCCCCTGGCTTGGAGTAGGGCCCTTCTTTTTCAGGCAATACGCGTAGCCTAAGCTATCCACCAGGTTCGACTTTCCTCGTCGGCTGCCTTTCTCAAGTATCTTGTAAGTAACTGGGGTGGGGTCGGCGATCTGAGTTGGTAAAGTTTCGTCCTCAACGGATTCCTCAGCAGGGTGGTTGGGGGCGCTGAATGAGGGTAAAATGACGGAGAAGGATAGGTCATCCGCCGTTGAGCGATGAGGTACTTCCGTATCACTTACTTTGGACTGCCTATCTGGGTTCATATCGGCGAGAGTGGTTGGTGTTGGAGATATTCTGGAGCTCTCGGCTAATTGGCTGAATATGCCGACTGTTGTGCAGTCGACACATCTCCATGAGAGACCAAGCTGGTCCTTGATAGCTAATCTGTAGTTGGTCTGGCTCACTCATGTGTTGCAAGTTCGGTGCTGCCAACGGCTGCACCCTTCGCACTCAAGAGCTTGCTGCCTTCTTCTGACTTCAGTAGCGCAAATTATGCAGATGTTCATGATTCAGGATTGTGACACTTGAGCAGAGACAATCTGATAAGTGAATGATCAGATGCAGACATCAATACCTTATATAGGGAAGCATACCAGGTCAGAGCCTTCCCGCTCACAACTCACCAAGTGTCACGTCGCGATGTGCTTTGTACTCATGACGCTTCCGCTCACAACTCACCACGTGTCATGTCGCAGAGCACTTTGATCGTATCCACGTGCTCAGCCTATCAACTCCATCTTTCAAAATGCAATTGCGTAATTGTATGAATGTAGAGTCCGTCTTGTATCATGTTAGTTTTGATGTATGTTTTATGAATGTTGAATAAAGAGCCCAGGTTGTATTGAGTTATATGTATGCATGTGTGCGTTTTTAGTTCATATTCCTCTATTCTTATATTCTTGTTAAGTTCGTATTCCTCTATTTACTTCGCATTCGTGTTTTATTTTACTGATTTTTATAAGTGATCAATTATAACATATGCTACTGCCATAAATAAAATATACCACAAATTCTTCTGGTACTTGGTTTCTGCATGTGTACGCGTTTTGTTCAAGGGGCATATCGTTCCGAGACGACGGCCCGGCTAAATGCCCTGGCCGCCGAGTCCAAACGCCCTTACAGCACTCTATCCGGGGACGATGAACGGTAGACATAATGCTTAAAAATTTTTCATATCAAGATAATAAATTTATTAATACTGTTCCTTTATTAAATGAAATATGTAGCATTGAAAATATTCCTTTCTGTTAAACATGAGCATATCATTGCGGGGGCAAACTGACCCAGGGGCGAACCGTCCCAGCGAGGGCGAACTGAACTGGAGGCGAACTGTCCACTTGCCAAGCTTATAGTGTAGCATGTATGAAAGAATGGCATCAATGGTGGTATGTTTGCATGGATAAATGAGATTCACAAGTTAGGTACAAGTAAACATTTAGTTTTATTCAGAAAAACAGGTTACTAACAGACAGATTGTCACCGAATATTGATGTAAATTACAATCAAACTCGCACTTGTGCCTCTCAATGTAGCAGTGCTTTATAACACACTTTTATTTCCCTATCATTACTCTTTATATTTACTTACAAACTACGTCTTTTTGCTGTAGTCACTAACAACCACGTTTTTTAATGTCTCATCACATACGTCATCATCATCTCAGATATTCCGTAGTCCTCCATCATTAGGGCCTACACCATCGTTCTCCTCTAGGTCGCCCTTCTATGACTCTTGCTCATCTTTGTCGCTATGTTGACTCCGTTGGCAATCAACCTAGGTTGCTATCTCGATTGTATCTGGTGCTTTCCATGCTCTCTTCTTTGATATCTTGGGCACCTGTCTCTCCCTTGGCAATATCCTAGCCCTCTTTGTAAACATCCTGGTCTTCCTCGCCACTAACTGTATCCTCTCGCCTCTCTGACAGCGCATCAGTTTTTATCTCTTATCCCTCACAATCTGCACCCTCTTTACCTCTTTCCTGGCTATCTTCATTGTGGCTTAGATCTTGGTCGAATAACTGTATCCCTGTTTCACCATTTTCGTCCGCACTCTCATTGCTCGATTGTTGACTTTGTACCCAATAGCTGCCCACATCTACCGGGAGAGCAGACAGGTCGCCATCTTTGCCTATTTATTATTGGATGCCATTCATCGGAATCTCAGCACGTGATGAAGTTCGGGTGCCATTCATAGAAGGATTATGTATCACAGAATCGTCATTAGCTGTCATCGTCGCAACCAATCGCATCTCATTAGATGTAAAATCAGGCACGTCCTCATAAGGACTCTGTGTAAGCGGTAATCCAGTAGCTACAACAGGGGAAGTGGTGTACTCTGTGGTGCTGGCGCTATCCCAACGGCATTCATTTCTCATTGGCCTCTTCCTCCTAACAAAAGAAAATATATTTTCATCGTAAAGATCAAGCGCAGATTAGCAAAACCAAATATTTTCGAATATTAAGATGATGTAAGAAAGAGACAAAAAATAAATTTGTCATAGTATAATGCGTTGTATGAATGTTATATATCTTACATACTAACCGTGTAACTGTAGCGCAGATTATGATGGCAACAATGATGATGACGACAAGGCACCCACCGATGACCGCGAAATAGACTGCAGAATGCCACAGGTAACTATCAAATTGTTCCTAAATTCAGAAAGGCTTCGGACAGTCTACCTCTTATAATACTATCACACAATCATCACTTACAGGTGATGAAGATTGCAGCAGTTATTTGATTTCTCATTAGTATAGATTCAAGAAATACGTAAATTGAGACAGCGTTAACAATTGTTTAATGATTAAAGAAAGACCTACACCACAATGGATGCCCGTTGTCCTTTGATGTCATTCCTGGCGCTACTGTTGACAGAGTCACTAGTGTTGTGGTTATGAATGAGTAAGTAACAAAAACATATCAACATGCCACTTACACGCTATGAGGGTGACTGAAGTTATTATACAAAATAAATATTTAATACAAATACATACGCCATTCTTGCCCATTGACGGTAAGATCCATTGTTGGCGCCACAGTTGAAACAATCGCTGGTATTTTGGTCATGAAGAATTATGTAACACAAACACATTCGCAGACAACGTACATTCTGTGGGTGGTAGCAGTAATAATATATCTTAATAAAAATTAAATTTGTATAACGATGACCTTAATGTAATCTATCTTAAAAACCGGCTCATGATTTATGAAAATACATACGCAATTGATGATTGTTAAATGTAGAATCCATTGCGGGCGCAGCTGTTGACGGAGTCGGTGTTGCTGTGGTCATTAAGGTGACTGAACAGAGAGCACCAAACACTACAGATGATGAGTTAAATCAACCATTACCACTCAAGCATGGTAACAACAAAGCAAGTAAATTTTCATCATACTTCACGGTCACTGTATCACGACAACGCTACTTGCCGCCACAACAAAGTAGCAAAAAATCATTCTCAATATTGCTCGGCTTCCCAAAATTGGTAAAAATCAGCAGTTAAATATGTTTGTGTAACTCAATGTTGTTATGGTCCATGAAGTCACAATCAATATCCCATAGCCCCTTTTTACTTGCATAGAAAGAATGAGCCCATTGCAAACCATGCTTACCAGATTCGCACACATAAGCATACGCGCCGCCAGTACACGGCACAGACAACCACATGCTATCCATCAGGTCCACCACAGCGCAGTCGTTATTATCTATGGGATGTGTAGGTTCCCAGTTACTGAAGAACATCTCCCCTACGCTTGCATCTGCATCAATACGATATGTATTGTATGTTACTGAATGATGACGATATTATCAGTCACAACATGTAGTGAATGTGATGTCATTTTGCTCGTATTACACCCCACTGACATCTAATTTACCGTCGCCATGTTGCCAATTCCACATCGCATTCGAGGCCCCCATCCATATCCTGATTCCTGAAGAGCGCCCAAACTCCTGGCGGTGCTGTTTATGTCATCATTGAGGATAAATTGCGGTGCAAGAAGATCACCACCATGATGTATTCTGCAGTAAGAGCGAGCTCCATACCAACTGGCCACAGAACTGTTCACCATAATGTAACACGTGCCATTCGCAACGCATCCCCCTGAAAATATTGTGATACCATCGAATTCAATTAAAATAAATTATAGCCTTGCCAGTTGTGTGATATGGAAAACGGTTGCTTATCACTGTATATTGATAGCAATGACCAGAAAGTGAAGGCCGTTTCATAATAAGCTCATCTAATATTATTGCAATAAACAATAATAAAATCAGAAGCCAAACATAATGGTTTCATTTGTTTCAAGGCTGAGCTACAGATAAAGCCATGCTTCTCTGTACACGGTTCAGCAGCAAACCCAGTATTGGCTGCAAACGTTAAGCAGGAAGGCATTGAGCTGTTGGCCAATGTGGCAAGCAGGCTGTCGTTTGTCCCTACCGACTGGTTAACCGACCTCCACCAATGTCCCATGTTAACATCCTGTGATAACATCAGACTGATCCAGGCGCGTCCGTCTAACGATGAATTCACAAGTGACGAGACTTGCTGGTTGTTAATTGAGGCCAAGTAAGAATTTCTAGCTCTACACAACCGACTCGAGTACCTCTGAGGGTTTCTCCGTCATGATATACAGTAAAACAACGTGTTTTGTTCAATTCGTCAACACAACCGAGAAATGTAGAAGTACTCATGCCTGAGAGCGGCTTTAACAGCAACGCTATGAAATCTGGAACACAGAAGCTGCGTTAATCATTGTGTTAACAGATGATTCATTATAGGTAAATGATTCTACAATCTGCAAATGTGACATGAAGACAAGATAAACACATTAAACTCACAGAGTAACACCGCGTGCTTGACGTGTGCAAAATCCATTGCTCTAAGCCCATGTACGCATGAACCAGTGTAGACACAAATATTAGTACAACCGCTTATCTGAGGCTCAGCTAGTTTGGTAGTGAAATCCCCAGAAGTGTTGTGGTCTACGCCTTTATGGCTATCTGGGAGAGGTAGGTACACATTCAAAATACTAGGCGGAGTCTTAAAGATCAGCATGGCTTTAACAACCATACTCATTAAAGCCTAACCGATGATGTAGGGCGCTGATATGCGCAGGGCTATTTGGCAAATCCTGTTTTATTTGTAAAAATGTCGGACAGTTAAAGTTCGTTGTGTCTTTTAAAAAATATCTCCCTCGTAACCGCAAATATATATAACATGGCTTTTCAAGATGCGATCGGGGTGTAACACTAGTCCAACAAGTTTGTTCATTACCAAATGATATATGTTGTTGCAGTTTAAATGCGTTTTTATTTTGTTTTTGGACAGTTGACTCAGTGTTGACATTGTCTTCTTGGTGCGTTTTTTCTGCGAAATATCTGATGGGCGTCAGAGTTTGGCGAGTTGAGGCCTATGTAGGAGAGAACCTCAAAATGAACCTGCAGCACAGTTACTAGTTCCATTATACCTTAAATTCATGAGGTAGAAACTCGAGTGACAAAGGAATTATCTAAAATCTGGAACTTTCCTTATTTCAGACCACAATTGTTTTTTATTTGGTATTTTGTATTACTTTAGTGTTTATAGAAGCCACAATAAGATATCATGACAGCAGAACGTGTTAAAAAAATGACGGCTTTAATGGAGAGCGATACCTACTCGGTCTTTATTAATAACCAGGAAGTATGTACGCTTCAGAAAAATACAAATGCGGACGAACTCATATCCAAGGTATCACAATGGAAGTAAACACATGGGGTATGTAAAAGTAAACATCGTGTGGCGATATTGAACAAGTCCATTTACATGTTGAACTTGCTGCTTACTAATCTGATCATTATCGTATTACATGAGTTACAACATTGTTCATTGGTCGTTGGGAGTGTTGAATTCAGTATGGTCATAACCTCATCATCGCCTGTGGAGTGTATAGGGAACTTCGAAGGGTTAAATGATTAATTTGAAGATAAAGAAGATATCTTGATGCAGTATTCATCATATAATTTCACCAATTCAATTCACTCTATTCAAATTCTGCATATACATATCACTTATCATTTTGATATTGACATGGTGATGCATATGATTGTGAGAACCAAAAGCCAAGAAATATTGGGGCTTACGTCATTTCAACAACGAAGTGATAATGCGACGCCGTGGGTCAGGATGCGTTATGCAATGGTTTGAAAGCACATGGCAGGTCACGTTGAAGGTCACACCTTTGAATCAAATCATCAATGTTGGGGCGTTATAGCACTGATCCACCTAGACCTACCACGATGTGGTGTGCCTATCACACTGTACTCAGATCTGGGGTAAATGTTGAGCCAAAGACGTTCCAGGGTATGTGTCAGCTGCACGGCAACGACAAAACAAAAGCCACGCACGTACACGGTCATTCGAAAGATGCTAGCGGCGAACTCTGATACGTGTCATTTTGACTGGGATCTAATGCTCCCACTGGCCATGCAAGCCCACTGGCGAACACCAAACTCGGCTACGGGCTTATACCCTAACATAGACCGGGAATGGCGAGAACCGACAGGCATCGTAGCGGCCGTTCAAACCGAGGCCGAGTCAAATGAGTCAATTCCAGAATATGTCCTTGCTAGAGCGGTTAGAGAGGACCCATGAAAAAGCACGCGAATATTTGGGCCGAGCTACTGAACGAGCTAAGAAACTGTACAGTCAGAAAGCACACGCTACAAGCTATTCCGTAGGGGAACCGAGTTTGGGGAAAGGTGAGGAAGTTCATGCCCTCTTTAGATGGTACTTATTTCTTTCGTCACGGCATTAACTCACGCGTGTATGTGATTCAGAAGGGGAATAAGGGTAGGCGCAAGTTCGTTCACCACGACGATTTAAAGGTAAATGTGCAATATGGAATTTCCAAGACACTGTACCGAATCACACAGGAGCGAGCGTGGGAAACACGAGCGAGAATGCGGCACTTGTCAGTTTTGCGCCACGTGTTGTGTCTGACCCCGATGGAAGACGATTGGCTATCATGACCTGGTAAGTACTAGGACGGGGAGTAGTATACATGGTGGGGTTCTGAGACAGAACCCCCCCCCCCCCCCCCCCCCCCCCCTGTACACTACTCGCCCTTTTGCTCACCCTAAGGGCGACTCGGACCCGACCCCCAAACGGGGCTAATGATACCTGTACGGATTTCTGTAGCCCTGAGACTTCCTATATGGTATTTGAGTTTTTCCTGTCTGATTGACGAACTTTTCTTCACGGGTTCTATGTCGCTTTCTGAAAGCACAGTTTTTTCCCCCATATTTTCTATGGGTGCACTAGTTCAACAGTGTGTCGTTCACAACCTGCTTCATAAGATAATTGTTCTTAACCTCCAATTCTCACACCATGTCCTGCAGTTCCACAAGGTCATCATACTTAGTCTCCTTATCACTCAGTTTGTCCTCCAGATCTATTTTTTTTTCTTTCATATAATCTGTATCTAACATCAACCCTTTTACACCGCCCTCAAGTTCAGTAATACGCTCTTCGGTGTTCATTTTTATACCTCACACCCTCATTTATTCAATAGGCCGAGTCACAGTCAGCTCAATGTTAAAGAAACTCCCAAAGCTTCGTCTTTTTCATTGATTTAAACAGTATGACGTGCCTTTACAGATCTAGCCTTAATTTTGCCCTTCATTTGGGTATATTTTGCCATCTTCAGGTGCTGTTGATACAATGTCGGCAATGGTATTCAATTTGCTCTGGGTTAGAATGCGGCTCTGATCATGTTTTTTCGCCTTGATGGTCAGCCACCTACTGATGAATTTTCCAGTAATTGCAAGTAGCCCACAAGCAGCTTCAGTAGCACCCAACACGGTCGAAATAGAAATGGCAACTACCGTAGACATTACACCTGCTCCACTTGCATCAAGACACATACCAACAGTAACTAAAGCAGTGTCAACTGTGTACACGGAGTTCACTGCACGCCTGTATTTTGTGTACATAGCACCATGATACTCGTTTTCTTTCTGAAGGCACTGCTTCTTGAAACTGATCTCATTCAGCGGATAGGAATTGCCTTGATTCTCATCATGCGGCTCCAGGGTAATGGGCGACTGTTGTGTCATACTGTTGTTGTATGCACATAAGTCTATATGTCAACTTCAATTAGGAGTGATACTACAGTACAAGTCGCCCTTCTGTTTGGAGTGGCTGTATAAGAGTTAATAACGTTGCATTGTTCCAGCTGTAAAGGCTGGTCTAAAGATATTACAACAGCCTTCTGGTTAGCAGGCTTACTTATTCCTAACGTTTCAGTTGTCCCATTTATAACAGGAAACACTGCTATATCACCAGTATCAGCGCCCACACCAGACAACAACCCCATACGAATGATCTTACCATTGGATAACATGGTATATCCACAAATTAAGTCTAGTGAGTCTCGACCCCCGTCACCAAACGACCCCTTATATCCTATGCGAAGGGCGCCATTTGCCTCTGCCCAAATAGTAATGAGGGTTAGCGAGTTTACGTGCTGTCTCTGGTCCTTGCGATGGTATCTGTGTTGTGCATCAACATACTTTTTATTAGCAGCATCGTTAGGCGATATTGGGTCTACCAACTGAACGATTTTATTCTCTATCATTTCAAGGTCTCCAGTCATAATATCACCAGAGTGTGCCGTTTTTTGCCTAGGTCCATAAATACTCGCTTTTATTGACATCTTGTAAATTGAAGAACAACACCAATACGAAGGTCGTGATGGTTCAATAGACGTCCCTTATTATCCCTAATCTGAACCTTTAACTCATTCACAGCTCCGATAGTTACATGTTTTGACACAGTATTAGGGATGTTTGTGGTCATAATATCACCGAAACAGCCGCCCCACAGCCCACAACTCCAAGAAGCGTAGTGGTTGCACCATCAAGCATGTTGTGCATTGTACTGAGGGGTAAAGGGCGTGCGACAGTCTGTAGTTGTTACAAACAATCCTAACACTATTGACAAGAACCAACAACTGCTGGTCCGCTTCCCAAATCTAGGTGCAGACGACGTCATTATCCCAGGGACAGCACGGCTGGCCTTTACAATCACGCTGACCTCAACTGATGTTAACCGCAGCGTTGTGCAAAACCATGGTTGGCCGTGGTCAAGAAAATGACAATCAAGATTTCTGTCAACGAGGTCATGTCTGATGATGACAGCAATGTGTGCCACTGTTACCACGACTTGTGGCGGACTGCATAGGAGAGACAGGGCCTCCAGTACCAGGGCATTGACACCTCAGATAACAGAAAGGCAACTAAGATACGAGTGGGAAAAGGAGACAAGGATGAGACCGAGGAAGAGCACAAGGCCGTAGCCGATGTCTACGCTAACAGGTTCTACGTTCCGCTTGACTTTGAACTCCTCGAGAGCCACATGCCATTCTACCAGAGCACGCTTAGTGACAGACTGGAATACGAGCTCACAATCATCGACTACAACCGTGTGATTCACGCAACAGGTGAAACCGCTGCCAGCTACAAAATTGATGGCATCTCCCTAGAGTATGACATGGTTACCCAACCAGAGTTGGGCTGTAAGATACGCGCCCAGTACACAGGTCGACTTGCAATTCTGTATGACCGTGTGCTTTGTCATAGGAAGCTTGTATACAAAAAAGAGATACAATGTGGAACATCAACCTGTACGTGGCGGCTCGCAGCATGAAGGGCATCCTACTGCTTTTTGAAGACCCAGCCAACGCCTCATTCGCCATGAAGACAGAGTCATTCTACAACCCAAAGATTATAAAAGTTGAGGTGACCATTGAGGGCATCCCCAACCAACTCTATGCCCAGGGCATGCGTGGCTACCAGCAGTGGGATAAAGTGAAGAAGGCCTTTGCAGTAACGAGCAAACGAGACCCCAGTGTAGCAATAGCTGCAAAAGATTTGTCATTGTCCGACGTGTCCCTAGCAGAGTACCTAACCAGTAAGTATGCTCTGTGGCTCGACTTGAGGACGAATGATGACGACCAACTGCACGGTAGTGACAGGGCTGTGGAGAATGCGTCTGAGGTTATCACCATTCAGATCACACAATAAGCAGAGGCGGCCGGTGCATTGAACGTCTATATGTATATTGTTATGGATGCGCAGCTTAACATTAAAGATAGCAAGTTCGACAGCGCAGTCTACTAACATTTCTGCCTGCAGAAATGAGTTAACATTTCCAGATGGCTCCAGTTCGGCTATTGTTTGTGCGCAGACAGGATGCGGGAAAACCGTATTTATCCTCGACCTACTTGAAGGGCCCTTTCTTTTGTGCCTTTAAGCATCACCCTGTGCATTATTGATGACTGTTCGGCAACAAAGGCCCTAACCAAGAAGAAAGACATGTTATCCGAACTGGCCTTTAGCTGCCGCCATGAACAGCAAAGTGTCTGGGTCCTCACCCAAAATACAACTCTGTGCTGAAGGACCTACGTGGGCAGACTCGCCGGATGGTGCCCATTCACACCAAGGACCATGACTCGTTTGAAGACGCCTTACGTGAGAATGACGTGATTCCAACAAGGGAGGAACGTGCCGCAGTACGCCAGATACTAGCAAAGACCAAGCACGCAAAATCACTGCTAAAGACTGATTAACCTACTGCATATGCCGTCGATTGAATTGATATTGGCTTTGGTTGCGGCCGCTGCCTCAGCAACTAATTTAGGTTTCTTCATCTTGGGAGCAGTCCAATATATTGAACTTCGAAGGTGTATACGTATATTCATGGATCCTGATACCATTATTGATAAACTCCTTGAACAGGACGCGGCCGGCCCGGTGTCTGAGGGAGCGGAACCCACAAGTACAACCTCCATTTCCAGTGGAACTGTAAATGGAGGTGCTAATGTCTTCTAAGAGAGATAGGCTTGCTGCTGTTATAGCAGGTGTACAGGCCGATCAGTACCTTGGTGAACAGCAGCGCCTTACAATTGACCAGGTTGAATCAATGTCTGATGGATGTGTCAATGTGAGATACTAGGCTCAGCTAGGCGGCATCATGACACGTACTCTAAGTCAGTCAGTGCTACAGCTATACTCAGGTATTGCTTGTATGTTTCTACCAATCCCACCAGAACACCAGCCCAAGCTAATTACAGACCTCGAGACTGACCCGTTTGTCGGACAAGCGCTAAGCACTGCCTCTTGTGAGCTATATCATTGCTATGGTATATTTTTAACTCCATTAACTGCGGCTTTAACAACAGTTAAGCACTGTCAATTTGGAAAAAAACAAGCACCGAAACAACAGGGACCGGTGGAGAGGAAGTCATCACTTGTGCACTATAGTATGTGTTTAACTCTGCTATAGTATGTGCTTAACTCCGCTATAGTATGTGCTTAAATCCGCAATTACAGGTGCTTAACTCGCTATAATAGGTGCTTTCTAAGAGCTACCAATTGGACAAACAAATTTAGTAAGTAAACATGGAAGAAACAAAGACGAATGAAGGGGAGGAGTTAACGTCAGTGACCGCTACAAAAAAAGTTAAAAGGGTTGCGGTAGGACAAAAGAGTGCTGCAGCTCGAAAAGCCAATCAAAATAACCTTCTGAGAGAGCTTCACGAGGCTAAGTCCGCGTTTACAGAAGTTCGACACAAAGCTGTCGAACCAAAATCAACAAGCAATCCGGAGAGGTGGGCTTGGCTAAAATGGGCTGCGCCTTTGGTTGTCTCTGGCGTTGGGGTGTTTGGACTAGCATTGTATTGCTACTGGCAGAAACAAGCCTCACACCCTAAACAGGTTGTGGTACAAAAACCTCTGGGCTCTTATTTAAAGGATCCGCTTTATATGGAATAAGATGACAACACTAATTACTGATAGAAAAATGCTCGTCAATGCGCTGTAACATGGTGCAGATGTTTCCAGTATATAAATCTGCCAAGCTTGCTAAAATGGCTCTGGGTGATGGGACGCCACGTCCTAATATCACCCCACGCGACCTGCCTATGGCTGTTGCCGATGTATCAATAGCTATGGCAACAAAGGATATGTTAATTAAACAAGGAATTTACCAGTTGATATACTGAACTAATGGCCACAATTACATTACATGTTGGGGTGCTCTAGTTAGTGCCCTTGCATTCTCTGAAAGCAACTTTTTATTCTCTAAATTACGAGGCAGCCAAGTGGACGTGGAACGTAAACGCCATGATATGGCAATCGAGCAGCTTCAATCTGCTCAGGCAGCATGGGCCAAGAAGCGGACTGAGCGTTTAGACTTCATCAATGAGCAACTGCGCCACAAGGCACTGCTGAGCGTGGCTGTGTGAATATCAACCATGAACGGGCTATAGTGGAGCGCTTTAACTGAACACTGGCTGAGCGGCTCTTTGGACACCAGTATGCCGTAGAGTTAAAGGATACTGGAAAACGATCTACCAAGTGGGTTTCGTGACTGCAGACTGTAGTCTCTGCAATGAATAATGAGGTGACCCGCTTGACTGGAAAAAACCTAACGATGCTATAAAGGAAAAACGAGTTGCACAAAAGCCCTCTTCAGTCGTACCAAATCGCCTGCTGGGGGTCAAAGAGCAAAAACTTCCCTCGGGTGTTGGCGTTTGCTACCTCTACCAGCCTGGTGTAGCAGAGTAAGACCAGCGGCAGCGGGCCATTGACCCTATCTGGTCACACAATGTTTACCAGATTGGGCGCTCTGTCACTAAATCTGGTGGGCCTCTACTATACTACTTGTTGGATGGACCACTCTTTGACTTTGTAAAAGAGGAGCTGCTTGTGCTGCCGTCCGATACCCAGTTGCCGCCAGACAATATTACCAATTAGACAAATAGATATATATATATAACAATGGTAGTATTTGAATATAACTGTCCGTGGATAATACTCGGAATGAAAGACCCCTGTAACAAGCGCTGTACCCAAGAGTTTTTTGGATTACACAGATATAAGATCAAACATGTCGTTAATCGCCTTTGTACAGGTTGTCAGAAGGCTATACAAAATAATAAGGTAGGATTGTGTATGGAATGTGGGTTTGATAAAGTCTGCAGCCTAAAAAAGAATGGGGATCTCCCCTGTATAAAAATAGAAACCCTGTGGCAGTCAAATCGTTGATTTGATGTATTCAAAATATTTCCTCTTAGACTTATGAAAATGTATAGTAACCATGACTCATTATTCGAGAGCACGTAACGCCCAAAACGAGCATGTTACAATTCACTGTACCCAGTCCCCCCACTGAAAAGTTTCATTACACTCTGAACAAAGATCTGCACCGCTTGCTCAATGATCAGAGTAAGCACAAAGAGCGCAAGTTCTTCTGTGAGCGATGCTTGCATGGTTATACCACTGAGAAACTGCTCAATGAACATAGACCCGAGTGCATGGAATGGGGCAAACTGCCGTTCGAGTAGACATGCCCGAGGAAGGGAAAAACATCTTATCCTTTCAGAACTGGCAGAAGCAGCTCCCCGCTCCATTTATCATCTACGCCAACTTTGAGGGGCTTACTGTGAATCTGCTAGGACCTGCGCTTAATCCTGGTTAGAGCAACACGCCGAAAAACGCAGGAGCATGAGTCATGTTGTTACGGCTATGTGGTTGTTCAGTGTGACGGTAAGACCAAACCTCCCGTGGTTTACAGAGTAAACGATGCTGTGGAGAAATTCCTGCTCGCCCTACAACAGGAAGAGCAAAATATCAAAGCAGCTCAGTCAAAGCCTGTCCCCATGTGCATGACGCGAGAGGACAAAAGAGTGCATAAAGCGGCTACCCATTGTCATGTGTGTAAAAGGAACTGGGTGGCGACACCGTCCCCGACCACTGCCATATAACAAGGGGCAGCCCACAACATATGCAACCTGCAGCTGCGGTTGATACCAAGACAACGCCCGTACCTGTGGTGTTCCTTTACCTGTGGGGCTATGACTCCCATCTCGTGGTCCTAGTCGATGTGTTTGAAACCTTCCGCAAGACGTGCCTTACGCAGTACGGGTTGGATCCGGCTCACTACTATACCAGCCCTGTCCTTTCGTGGGATGCGCTTCGTAAGAGCACAGGTCTGGAACTGGAACTAATTACCGACTATGACAAGCACCTGTTCATGGAGAAAGGTCTACGAGGTGGTATAAATATGGTGTCGCGCCACCACACAAAAGCAAACAGCCCATACGTGGAGGGCTTTGAGCAGGATAAGCCAGCGACATATATCCAGTACCTTGACGCCAACAACCTCTATGGCTGGGCGATGAGCCAGGCCCTACCTACTTCAGGGATTAAGTGGGTGAGGCGGCCTGAGAAGCTTGACATAGAGGACCATCCTGACGATGCTCAGACGGGTTATACTCTTGAGGTCGACTCGTAGTATCCTGCTGCGCTTCATGACAAGCACAACGACAAGCCCCCTAGCCCCTGAGCGACTTGTTGTTGAAAATGAATGGTTGTCTGGTTATCAGAAGGAGCTCCTTGGTGTATTGGGGAACACCGGAAATGGAGTTGAGAAGCTGGTGCCTAACCTCCGCAACAAAGAAAAGTATGTGGTCCACTACAGAAACCTCAAGCTGTATCTGTCTTTGGGGTTGAAACTAACCAAGATCCATCAAGCGCCGGTCTTTAACTGAAGCTCCTGTATGAAGCCCTACATCCGCAATAACACAGAGCTTCGCAAGGCTTCTACCAGCGACTTTGAGAAATATCTGTCTAAATTCATGAACAACTCAGTGTTTGGTAAAACGATAGAGAATCTCTGCAAGCGGGTCGATATCAAGCTTGTACGCTCCTCTGAGGATGGACGAATAAGAAGACTCTTTTCTAGTCCTTCCTTCACCAGGCAAGAGGTATTAGATGGCGACCTGACTGCCCTCCACAGGCTTAACCACCCGGTCTAAGTTGGGATGTGCATCCTTGACTTATGTATGACTTTTACTACAATACCACGAAGCCCAGATATGGTGACAACCTTACCATGATGTACACTGATACTGATTCCCTGCTTATGGAGGTTCGCACGCCCGATGTGTAGGCTGACATGAAGGATGACGGACATCTCTTTGACACCAGCAACTATGATCACTCCCATAGCCTCTACAGTGACGCTATTAAGAAGGTTCTGGGTAAGATGAAGGATGAGTGCGCTGGCGTGCCCACCAAGGGGTATTTTGGTTTGCGCCCTTAGATGTACTCGATCTAGATGTCAAGCCGGGATGAGATCAAAAGGGAAAAGGGTGTGAAGAAGGTGGTGGTCAGGAAGTATCTACGGCACGCTCAGTACGTGGAGTCACTGTTCGCCAAAAAGCAGTTTCGACACGGAATGAACTTGCTCAGGAGTGATGGACATAAGCTATATGGGCTCCACGTCAACACGGTGTTCCTCTCACCCTTTGATTCAAAGAGGTAGATAGCCGCGAAACGGTGTAGACACCCTGGCCTATGGTTACCACAAACTGGCCCCTGGGCCCCGTGTGGGGGTCGGGTCCGAGTCGCCCTTAGGGTGAGCAACAATCATGTATAAGCTGCCAAAGGGCGAGTAGTGTACATGGGGAGAGTTCTGTCCCAGAATCCCACCGTGTATATTACTCGGGGACTGCGGTACTATTACAGGACCCTGTGATCGAACCGGTTTTATGTACATGTTGTTTGCGTGTGCTCTGATGGTGAATAACATTAAGGTGAATGGTAATAGATGGATGGTTTTCATGGGTGTAAGAAACACCCTATATGTCATTTCATGGTTGCAGATGCCTGTGAAAAAAAAAATTATGGGTATGCCTCATGACTTAGCATGAGAAACCAACTGAATACTGGTTCCCTGCATAGTCGTGGAGATTGAGGCTGGTCATCCATGGCAGTGGAGTGTGGTTGTGTGCCGTCATTGGTGTCTCCTGGACCCGACAGGAGGCGATAGCGGATGATTATTGAATATATATTTTGTCCCTTGTTCTTGTGGCTGACAGGGGAGGAGGATGTTTTGATATACATGTATGATGTTTTCTGGTTGTCATGTTCGGAGTCATTACTGTCCCGGCAGAGAGCAGGGAGTGGTGACGAGTGATGGGGTGGTACAGTTTCTGTTCGAGGCTGTTCAGTTTGGTCGCGCGGGAGTTGCATATGAAAGCGGTTGTCGGTTTCGTTATTTAAACTGTTGTTAAGTAGCGTAAGTTGCGTGGTGAGAGGAGTGCGCTTTTGAGTATGCTTAGCGATGGATGAATGAGAGTGTGGTGGCGTGCAATGGTGTGCATAAATGCTGTTGATTTATGTTGGCTACCCCACCCCGGTATTGGAACTTGACCTATCGTACATATTTGCGTGTGCGTTGTATCTGTTATGTTAGTGCCATATGTATACATTTATGATTGTCTCTCTTAACTTGTATCGAGAATACAGTTGCAAGATAAGTTCATGTATATTGCGTATGTTGTAAAATGAAATGCATTTAATATGGTAGTCAAGTGGTGCGATGCTGTTACCCATGTGCTGGAGCATGCTAATTGGGTGCTGGGACATCAGTGATCTGTCGGCTGAAGATTTCCAGGGGAAGGGAAATCGTACTACAGTCGTAACGCTAGAGGTGATATGGCCAGACAGGAGACATGTGAGAGTCGTTAAGGTGTGAGATCAAAACCGGTTCCCTCAGATTTTAGCTTCACGTGGACTTGGTGCAGACCCTACCTACGCCGAAGCAGGGCTGTATGCTGTGCCCGCCCCCAGCCTCACTTCCGTTCTCTCCCACTCGGCGGATACACACCATATCGTTACAACCAGCAAACAAAACGGTATAAAGTCATAATGTGTACATAAATCATTTAAAGCAATTGACATGCCACAGTCATCTAGAACCCTTCATCATCGAACAATAAGCAGGTATCATTCAGCGATGAAATAAATAGACAAAAACAAAATGAGGCAAATGACCACTGAAGAGAATTTGAAATGCTGCGTAAATTGATGTATTGCTGTTGAAGTAATTGCTTATATAATAAGGTTCGAATCATGTTTATATAAGAACGCTGGAATCATGGTAATGTAACAAGCATGTCATTAATGATAGACTTTTTATGATTTAAGGACGTCATTGTAAGTATCACCATGAAGGCGGAAGATTGACAGAGAGCATGATTTGCTTTTATATAGCCAGTTTTTCACTGCGGTGTGCTTTGTTAATGACATGTGGTGTAGTAAGCATAACAGAGTATGACCAGTCCTGATGATGGAGAGGATGCCTCGTATCTGTTTTGCGACAACGACCGCCTCTATCGTGCGCAGACATAAATAAATGTTGATCTGTGTTCCATGGCAGTGGATCTTCATAAAGCATCTTTCATGACATATTTTAGCTTTTATTAATTATAATGCAGTAATATATAGTCATAAGGTGTAACTTGTCTGTGCTGTCATTATGTTACAAAATTGTTTCTAAAATTTGCTCACTGTCTCAGCTTATTATCCAAAGCAGATAGGAAATTATCCACTGATAGTTCGATTTGTAGCTAACTTCATACAAAGCAAAGGTTGTGGAGAGGTTTTCAGACAATCCGCCTCCACAGGACTTCTCACAGCTCATCGACAGGAGCAGATATAGTGTTTAGAGCAGCAGATGTTAATGGGGAACATACAGCAACTGCCACGGTAAGAAAAAGTACTGTTTCTAATTAATCCATGGTTAATGATGCACGAAATAAAATCTTTGACCCATGATTATCAGCTATTGAAAACAAATCTCATCTTCTATGTAAACCCAATATATAATTAAAGTGTTTTAGCAATTAGAACGTCTACAGCTATTTCCTTCAGGCCAAGTTGCATAGACTGATGCGACCCATGATGAGAACTGAACTCAGTGGTCTTGATTTTATCACGGGCATAGCCACAAAGAGGAAATCGTCGTCTGGGAAACTTGTTCTTGTATATAGAGTTAGCACCCTATATCTACACATGGACCGATCTTGTGTTGATCGCTCCTTGCTAACTTATAAACAGCTCTGAATGACATCTGGAACTGTGTTCGATCAATCAGATTACGTTTGATGGTATTTAGGGTGAGAATGCATTTTAAACAGATTATCAATCGCTTCTCATATGGTGCAAAAACTAGCCCAATGTTTATGGACTCACCCTCTGTCTATCCCCCTATGTCCATTGGTTATTTGTTCGTCAGTTAGCATTCAGAACGAGCATTGAATGTCATAACATAGTTGAGCAACAAAAATGTATTGCATGAATGAACTAGTTGTACACCATGAATCTCTCTAATGTTTATTTTTATCCTGTGCACAAATTGTTACTCATTGTGGTTTTATATAATGTGTGTATTTATTTGATGTTGCACTTCAGTCATCAGTATCATACAAAATGTGTTTTGTTTTATGTACAAATGTGTTTTATGTGTTTTATTCATTTGTTGAAGTTGCTGAGGCCTTTTTACTGTGAATATTTTGGATGGATGTGCAATAACAGAGTTACTTAGGAATGACAATAAGCTATAGAATGAAAGTAAGCATTTTGAAGTATCTTAAAATTCTAAATGGCTTAAAGGTCAACTTCAACGATTTTCATCATTTCTTTATTTTGTGTTTCAAAATGAAGATTAATAACTCATTAACCAACGGGTACTCATTATTCATTGCACCGCTATGCATAACTACTAAAAATCCACCGATAAGGTTCCACTCGGAAGAAAATACGAAGCCATCTTCTCGATGTCATTTTGCCTCAGTTGGCCGCTAGGGGCAGGTTGCGTGACGTCATTCCTGCTGTGCGGCCTCAGAAAGAATTTGACAGCGATCGAGCGAGCGAAGCGAAAAGCGATTGTTTGGATTTTAGTATTACACTGTTTTTAAATGAAGCCATGTCGTCTTCTGATGAAAATTACGAGGCCCCATAGCATAAAATTGGGGCAAATTATGTCCATGACTATTTATTGAGACAATACGGACGGGAGTTGAAAAATCCAAGTCACACTTCGAAATGACACCGGGAGCTCTAACTCGCTTCGGATGAAGAATCCACAAAAGATTTCGACGAATGGTGAGTTTAAGAATACCCTTCCCCAGCTTTATTGAACTACGTTAAACTGGTAAAAAATAATCGTTAGTATCAATTACCCAATAGATTTACACATTCTGTAAGTTGAGGATGGTATGTTGACAGATGTAACTATTACAACAGATAGAACTTGGCTAGTGAATGTAGCTTTGCCATTGTACCGTCAGCACATTAAACATTTTTGACAGATGATTACATGCAGTATATAAAGTATTTTCCTGTTATATTCAGTCAGCACTGCATCCCAATGGACGAAGCCAGAGTGTGCATCAGAGGTTTGGAGAGAGTGATGGCTATAACAGAGGAATGGACATGCATCACCAAGCAGCCAAGATTCCTGGCAAACTGCCTGAATAAAAATGTGCTGGAAGCTTCCAAATTTGAATCTATTCAAATGGATGGACCTGTTGGAGATGAGGTCTCTACAATGAGTAAGTTAGCCATTATTGCTACCAAAAAGGACGGTTTGAGGTTGAACAATCATATTTATTACTAAGGGAACATCAATCCCGCTGTGTAAAACATTCAGTGTTCATATTGATAAACTACAATATATTTCACATAGCCAAGAATAAATAAAACCATTAACATGAAATCCAGAGGCAGAGCTTACAATTACAAAGTGAGGGAATGGTTGACAAATGACAATTGTTTTTTTAACTATACAACTTATTTCAAAACCATAGACAACTTATTGACATATTGCTTCAGATAATTCAGGTATCTAGCCTACCGCCAGTTTACATTATGGGTATGGCACAGACTGGGCAAAAGAAACAGAAAAGTGCTGGCAGGAGTGGAAGATTACTTGGTCAGGTTAAATCTACACCTGTGAGCACCTACGAGAAGATCCTTTGCAGGTTTCTCGTACTGGGAGGCAATAGGAGGTGGAAGATTCCTTTCCTCTGCAAGGACATCAGCAAGTCTGTAGCTTGGGTATTTTTGCCTGAGATCAAGCACCTCAGCAATGAACTGATGTACATAGTCTGAAGGAAATCAATGATATTCATATTTTATGATAGTCATAAAACAAGAAGTTAGTTATAAAATATGCCCATTTGAATAGGGTTACAATGTTTGTGCATATGAAACTTATTTAGGTTCCGGTAATAAATGTCAAAATAACATGTGTTTCATTTTAGATTAATGCACCTACACACCAAAAGTAATTGGTACTTTGACCGGCTTGACAACTGGGTCTCCCTGTCTGGCTTTGGGATAAGACACTCTCCATTGTGACTGACCTCCTTCAGTGATGGCTTGAGCTCTGTTCGAGTTTTCATTGAAGTGAATTACTGCTAGGAGCAATCTGGATATATATATATAGCAGGTTGATAACATATTGCTAAGTAAGAATTGAAACTTGAGCACATAATTATACAAAAACACATTACAGCTGCCAGTACACAAATGTGCTAAAACTTCCATACAACAAATATACACAACCGAATTTCAAACTTATTTCATTGGTATTACCTGGCCTCCATGGTGGCATAGGGATAGTGAACACTCTTTGGTGCGACGAATGTGACCACTTTGTGATACGATTCTAGGCTTGATGTCTGCTCTGATGGGGAAAGCCTGCCAATGTCATTTAGGAGATGCTTGCTGGAGACTATCAACTCCAACTCTTTGTGTGGCTTCGATCCTATTTATGGTTAACACATATATCAATACAGATTACATTTCTTTGGTAAAGTAGTACCACAAGGACATGGATTTTACCTTTACGACTCATTTAATTACACTACAACTGAAGTAAATATTTCTATGTAAACTTATATGATTAAAAACTAACACCGACCCTTCAGTATCCACTTCCTGTCCTCTAGTAGTGCATGCTCACATTCCGGGTACAGATCCCCATGCCCCGCGTGCTCATTGACGACATGCCTAGTGACAGAGAGCCACTTGGCTCTGACCAGACCTGCATCTCCATCGCTTGAGGCAGCACACCAGTAAACATGATTGGAAATGCTTCTGGCCCACTCACCCAGGATGTTGCAGTCTTTTCTTTTCCCTTTGGCCAGTATTTTCTTCTTGATCCCTTCATTTACAAATAAGTGTGTGTTTGTCTTTAATGCTATCATATAAATTTGGTATGCCAACATGTTAAATATTCTTTAAATTGTTACACAGAGTGTTTTGGGTCGGCTTAAGTCACACAAAGAAACTAACTTTTGGCAACATGCCACATATCAAACCAGTGTTGGACTGTAGGTTGCTCTTCCCTTATGTACTTTTTCACCCCCAAATGTCTGTCAGTAGTGATGGATTCAACGGTCAATCCATTCTCAGACAGGGATTTCATACCAAGCTTCAGACCAGCTAACTCCATAGCATTAGAATTTTTAACTTGGTTACTCTGAAAGAAATTAACAGGCAATTGATGGTACAATAGACATTAAAGAATCCATCATATACTGGTCATAAATTGTAAGTTTTATACCTGAACAAGTTGCATGTCTAGAACCTTTGAAGTCTTTAGGTCCATCAGGGTGTAACTGCCATACTTAGCAGTGTGGCCTGGAGAACAACATCTTGCATCCCCTCCTACAGAAAGTGGTGTACCTTGGCGAGCAGTTGTCAGTGATGTCTTTTGGGTCCGCCAGAGTCGTCTTACAGCTGGAACAAGATAGCTTCTCTGAATGAGATAGAATGTTGACATAGATATGGTTGGGATATTAACATGCCTGAACATGTTCAGTGTTCTAACAGCACTACTGCCGCTAACAAAAAATTCCTGAAGCCATTAACAAATTCCCTACAGGCATAGCTCCTGTAAAAGGTTGGCTATCCCACATCTTACGGTGTCCATTCACGCAGATTTGTTCAAAACAAGCAAAACTCCCCCGTATCTGCTTGATGATGACTCTGCAGGGGCCCAAGCACAGGAAGCATGAGAGCAGCAGGGTTCTCAAGCAGCTCTCATACACAATAAATTTTCTTTGATTCTGACTAGGGCCATCCTCCAGATCAACACCACTGTGAACAATAAGAATGAATTCACAATATAAGCATTCTGTGAGCTAAATTTTTTTCTTCCATCAAATAAAACCCTGTGGTTACACTACAAACAAAACAATATTTTCCTTACACTTCTTCAAACTCCATGTCATCATCAGTGTCCATCTCGGCATCATCACTGACATCAATGAAGTCATAGTCGGGGTCAGTTTCCATCTCATCATCGCTGTCCACTAGTTGAACAAATTCCTCCTGGGGCTCATATTGGGTGCCCCTGGTGACACTTTGGATCAGCAAGTTGCACTGTGTCCCGATGCAGTGCTGAGATGGGCTAACTTGGGTACCTCTGGAATATTTCTTTATTCCAGGAAAGAAGGAACTCTGTGTCTGCAGAGACTTGTCAGCCATCTGTGGTATCAATACAATAAGTATGCTACAATTTCATTCATCATACCCTTACAGGATGTAAATGTTTACAAATTGACTCTGAAAAGACACATGGATACATTCAACAGAAGTTATCCCTGCCAATGCATTTCATCAAATATAATAATGCAGTTGCCTTGAGACACTCACGGAAACATTTGCCTGCACCCCAAATGACAAGTGAGAGCAAGCTTCATGTTCTGCAGACGGCAAGGCACTCGCCCCTGGTGTAGCAAACAACGCGGATGCTGTCAGAAGCGAAGTTTCTTCGCCTAGGTCGGCAGTGCTTGGGTGTGAAACCTCAGTCTGTGGTTCACCACTGTCACTTGATTTATGTTTCTGCTCAGCTGCCAATACCATTTCATTTACTACCTGCATGACAAGAAACAGCTAGCTAGATTGATATACTGGCAACTTGGTGATAAATTCATTAACATCTAAATAAGTATACGTCAACATAGCAGGACTAGCCTAAAGGTTCAAGCCAACAGATCTTACCTGTTGTCGCTGCCTTTTCTCCGAGGCACTCCGTCGCTTACTTTGACTGTCATCAACTCCAACGTGGCTAAAGAGAGTTGGTATGGCCTCTTTTCGGAGCCTAGGTTTCTTACGAAATCCTAGACTTTTGAGCAGCTCTGGGTCAGTATCATAAGCACCATTCTCGAAATGATCAGAACATAGAACCGTCGTGAGTGTAGGACTCCAGTGTTTACGTTTGACTTTCGACACCCATATGTGGCGCATTTTGCTGTCTTTTGGAAACAGAAAAAAAACTCACGCCTGACTTCTCATTGTTCCGACAACCAAACGCACAACAATAAGGCATAATCCACAACAAGAAACGCACCAGACCGTGAAGAAAGACGAGTAAGTCACACGCTGTCAACCAACCGTGAAGGCTGAAGATGGCGAGGAATATTCGCGAACAACCTGAATGACGTCACTGTCCGGAAATTCACGAATTTTACCGAGCGGTATCTTGTCAGATTCGACGTGGAAAATGTACATTTAAAAATCATTTTTCTAAAAGAAAAAAAGCGCGCAGTCACCTTATTTTGGTTACGATACCCTTTTAAAACATAGAACTTTTGAAAAATGGAATAAAAAAAATCTTTGTAGTTGACCTTTAAGTATTCATCTTCATTCACACAGAATGTATCTTAGCAAGGCTTATTTATCACTACACAATGCCTCTATAATAACTGCAAATATAGTGAACTACTTGAGATATCAAACTATCTAGCTATATGCTGTGCCAGAAGCATATAAACTAGCATTTACACTTAGTATTTGCCGGCATACAACGATGATGAATATTGATAATTTGTTTTGATCTTTAATTGCATTTGACGATTTTCAGATTTTAAGCCAGCTAGATTTACAAACAGCACCGCTAGGATTAATATGTATATGACTTTTCCAATGGTGATTGCATTTTGGATTTCAACAATTATCCTTGCATGCAGATTTTTTTTTTAAATATTAACAATGTAATCTGTGCGCATATTCAAGTATTTTTAATGGACATAACACATTTACGCTCTTCATCCTCTTGAGGCGTAGTGGTTGATACCAGCTTGACCGTAATAAAACCGTTGGTGTATCTTTGTCAGTGCGTCTCTGCACACTTCACTGATGTTGCCGCCAGACCAAAGATTATTCACAGTAATGCTCGGCTGCACTCAATTGGTAACAATCAGCAGTTAAATATGCTTATGTAACTCAATCTTGTCATGGTCCATCAAAATCACAGTCAATAACCCATAGCCCCTATTAACTTTCAAAGAAAGAAATGAGCCGATTGAAAACCATGCTTACCAGATTAGCACACATAAGCATACGCGCCGCCAGTACACGGCACGGACAACCAAATGCTATCTATCAGGTTCACAACAGCGCAGTCGTTATCATATGCGGGATGTGCAGGTGCCCAGTTACGGAAGGACATCTTCCCTACATAGAAGTTTCAACAACAGTTTTTTTGTAGAGATGGTTGCTGTGGTGAAAGTTGGAACAAATGCTTTAGTAGAGATTGTTGCTGTTGTTGAAGTTGGAACGACAGCTTCGGTTGTGATATTACTAGGCATAACTAACACACAAACACAACATACTAATAAGTGACACCGTCAACGTGACTAAGGTCGGGCTCAGTGCATGGGTGATTTATATGTCATATGGTACACATGCATATGTATGCCAATTCGCTATTATATTTTCTAGCGTGCATACCAAACTAACTCGAAGACATAATAACTGTGATCGTCGTTACACTCAATTGATACCCGTGTGCCATCCATCAGGTTTACTACTGCACAGCCATTACTACCGTTAGGATGACCTGTAGCCCAGTTATTGTACACCGCTTGACCAAGCACTGGATCTGCGG
This sequence comes from Urechis unicinctus, assembly GCA_034190875.2. Lineage (NCBI taxonomy): Eukaryota > Metazoa > Annelida > Polychaeta > Xenopneusta > Urechidae > Urechis > Urechis unicinctus. Next base: position 17,531,796 of record CM067348.1, read on the forward strand.
TGAAGATATTTCTTATGCATGGACTATAAATGTGGCTTATATGATATTTGAATATGGATATCGGTAATATAACCCATGCTCAATCATCACACATTGATTTGTTTTGTCAACAACAACAACATATCATACATTATAAATATTAATTTGAGTAAGATATACAAAGTTTGTTGGTGACAATGAGGACAAGACATCATGAGATGTATGAGTTCTCGTATCATGTTCAAAAGAATAAATTGCATTTAAAAGAAGAACATTAAACAGAATCTAGAATAATTGATCATACACTTATGGGTTTAGTACTGTAAAAATAAAACAATGTGCCAGGAGATCATACTTCATACAATGTACTTGGCAAGAAAATGAATTCGTATAGCTTTTTTAAAAGAATGCAATGAGCAATGTACATTACACTTCGTGCAATTTGCGTTCCAGATATTCACGCCTTTCGAGCGTGCGCTATTATAGGCAACTTTTACATAAAGGTACAATAAAATTTTTAATCTGTCTAGTAGTAATTGTATGATCAGAGGATTTCCTACGAAACATTAATTTGAATACATTAGGCAAATCACATTAAACATAAACAACATGATACAGTATTCATACAGCTCAGTTAAACGTAACATATTTAAGGATTTAAACAATGTCAACGAACATGTATGCTTTGGCGAACCGGTTATTACTCTACAGCATAGTTTCTGTAATTAGAGGATAGAGCTTGTATATTTCTTGGCAGCTGTACCCCATACTTCGAGACAATATATTATGCATGGGTATATAAACGAATAATACAGAGTATTTAAGGTACTTGTTCTATATATGTTGAATGTGAGACTGCCATGTCAATTTGTTATCCAACTTGACTCCAAAAAATGTTGTGGCGTTCTCTCGCCTTATAACCTGATTATTGATATACAGTCTTTGAGTTGGTGTTGGGTCTATAGCACCCAGGTGCGAATATCAGGTAATGTGTTTTGTTGACATTCAACTAAAGCTTATTGGCATTCAGCCAGAGTACTAAATGTGTAAGCTCCACATTTGCACAGTGTATCATATTATCAATGTTCTTACCAGTTACAAACATATTTGTGTCATATGCATACAGTATAGGATGCATACAGTTCGAAACATTGACAATGTCGTTGACATAGATTAAAAACAAGAGTGGCCCCAAGATTGATCCACACGTAATACGCTCTCGTTAAGAGTGAACACCGTTGTAAATAAAGTATTGGTATCTTTCGCGCAAATAATTTTGTATCCACTCTAATGCAATACCTCTAATGCCGTAGTGTTCTAATTTTCTTATAAGAATAGGGTGATTGATGGTGTCGAACGCTTTACTCGGATCAATGAAAATCCCCAAAACATTTTTGTGTTCTTCGTGAGCATTAATAATTTTATCAACCAAGTAACTTATAGCTTGAGTGGTACTGTGTTTCTTTCGAAAACCGAATTGATACTTGTATAATAAATCGTGCTTACATATATAATCAGTAAGTCGAGTATGCATGAGTCGTTCTAGTATTTTAGAAATATTGGTCTATAATTACTAATCTGAGAGGAGTCGCCGTTTTTAAATATTGGTATAACTCGAGCGAGTTTTAGTTCTTTTGGAATAATTCCACTTATAAGTGACATGTTAAGCGTGTGAACTAAGGATTTTATTACGGGTGTTAACGTGCTTTTTATTATGGTTGTCATCCCAACCCGGACTTGAGTGTTTCGGGGATTTTACTATATTAGTTACCTCTATTTCATCTGTGTTTCTAATAAATATAGAGTCAGCATTCGCATACTTCAAATATGGAAGAACATCTGCATTACAAGCTGAGATCTGTTTTTCAAGGGCAGGTCCTATATTTAGATAGAATTTGTTGAACTTGTTTGCAATTAAATTTTTATCAGTGGTAGTTATTTCATCAATAATGATTTTTTCTTATAGTTTGGTCTGCTTTTTGTTATTATGGATATTTTTAATCAACTCCCACGACTTCTTCATGTTACTTTTGTTTTTAGAAAAGGCATTTTCATAGTAGTTTTGTTCACTTGTTTTCATTAGTGAACACAGTTGACATTTGTAGCGTTTGTATTGAGTTTGGCTGGTCAGCGTGGGGTATTTGATGCTTTTTAGTACAATTTATTTTTTACTTTGATGGGTTGTTTTAGACCTGATGTTCCGCACAGAATTTGTCTACTTTTCGGGCCGAGAATTGTCTGTAGTAAATTTTGTCACATTCAGTATTAGTTTTAATGCCGTTGTCGAAACAGAACAGTGGAAAATGATTACTAACATCTGTACACAAAATACCGGATATATAATTTTGCTGTGGTTGAAAATTGGTAAAAACATTGTCTATAAGTGTTGCGGAACGATTTGTTACTCTCGTGGGTTTGGTGATCAGTGGGATAAAAGAGAAAGAATACATCATTTCAAGGAATTCTGCTGTAGCGACATGGCTATCTACATTTAACAAGTTAATGTTTACATCGCCCATTAAATAGCAGACTTTGTTTTCATGCTTTATAGTAGACATTATATCAGATACATAATCTATGAAGTCACTGATTGAAGTGCTCGGTGGTCGATAGACTGCACCAATTATTATATTCTTACGATTATTGTGATATTGGAGAGACGTACATTTAGGAATTTCAACGAAAACACATTCAATGTTATAGTTGCAGATCGAGAGGTCATCTCTGTTATGATAATGTAATTGATCATTATTCAGGAGAGACACCCCTCCACCTGGTTTATTTGTTCTGTAATAATTGAATGTATTGTAGCCGACTGGACTAAAATTGCCAACTGTTATATCTGTCCGCCATGTTTTAGTGAGAGCAATAATGTCAAATGAGTGTTTCAAAGAATTAATATAGGCATCAAGTTTTTTTAGCACTGCGAATATTCAAGTGCATAAATGATAACATGTCAGAGTTAACTTGAGAAGCTTTACATAGTGCGTTGAATTTATCTTCTACATAATAATTACAGTTTGCTATGGTATAGTCTTTTTGATTTCCGTTGTAGTAATTCATATCTGGATCGAAAGCGGACAGCGGATTTTTCTTGTTCAGTATCATTAAGTTCATGTACATTCAAAATCATGCCCTCTACATTTGCCATGTTATGTGGACCACATTCCACAATATCATTAATAGCATCCATAAAGTCTCTGTCATCATTAAAATGATTAAATGGGAATATACATTGCACACAGTTAACACAAAACCAATTGTTGCATTCTCTAGAGGTGTATAGTGAATCATTTCTACATACTTGTGACAGAAAATTTAAATGAGTAAGCCGACAACATTTCGAACATTTAAGATAAAAGGAATCAATGTGCACACGTTTGTTACATATGTTACACAAATGTGATCTTATAGTTAATTCCGTAAGTGTACAAAATGGTAGTGCTGGTGTATATAGTACACAATATATGGATATAAAGAATGTTGATGAGACTTACATAAAGGCAGTTTCGTACAACTTTATTTCACAGTTTCTCGAGATCTGTCATCACGCGTATATGGAGGCTTTTCGCCTTCCGATCTTTCACGAGTACTTTTACATCATGTGTCCAAGTGTCGGCTACTTTTCCGTTCTTTTTCAGCTGTCTTGCTTTCCAAAGTATATTAGAGCGTGTTTTGGTTAAATCCTCGTTAATAAAGATCGGCGTAGAACAATGCCTTAGGCTGGTCCGCTTTTTGTAGATTTTCTCACGTATTCTGTATGTCGCCAGTTTCAGTATAACAGGACGGGGTCCAGCTCTCTCTGTCGGCGGTATGCCGACTCGGTGCACCCTGTCGATGTCCGATGCTGTGATAGGTGGAGACATACTGAGATCTTTGTTCACAAGTTTTATTATCTCTGCACAATAGTCCTCATGTTTATGTTCGGGTATGCCGTAAATCCTAAGACTGTTTCCTGCGGGTATGCTGTTCAAGAGTGTTGGCTTGATTGTCAAGACCAAGCACCCATTTTTCTAGTCGCTCAATGAAGTCGTCTTTTCGGCTGTAGAGGGGAAATGGTGCGCTGCTTGACAGAAAATTTTTGATAACGTTAGCTTCAGGTGTACACAAAAATTTTCGCTTTTTAAGAATCACTGTAAGCCTATAACATTTGACTATGATCTTCTCGATACCATTATATATCCATTTTGCGGGTTACATTTAGACGTTGTAACCAGAAATACGCTAAAAAGTCCAAAATAGACGCAGAGAAAATGTGTGCCTTGCATCTAGGTTATGTCGATTTCTTATATTTTTCACATAAATCTACATGTGACAATAGTAACCTTCTCTTTTCTCCATCTTTCCACACCCATGCTCCATTTGCTGCTCCGATCCATACTTTGACACCAGTGATATTTAGTTTGTAATTAAGATACGCTGTTATATTATTTTGGGGAGTTATCAGATCACCACCGTGATCCATGACGCATTTATTGCGAGCTTCCTATCAGGATGTTGATGGTTTGACAAATGCAAAGCAACTTCCATCTGACATACTGGAGCAACGTGAAAAAGATGATCTCATTGGTTTTATTATCAGATGTTTGGGTTATCAACTCTGCTTTTCTAGCAACATGGATATTCTATATGACACCCATTGACATCAAATGACCATAACATAAGTAACCATTATCGTAATATCAATTGACACAGCACACCACCACTGTCAGAATACGTTGAATTCGTACATTTATTGCATTATGACTATTGTGTTGAAATATATGCCCTCCTTTTGTGATTACTTAGAAGCAGTTTTCTTCAGGAAGATTGATAATGTAAATATATAGAAGTCTTATATAATTTAGTTATATCAGTTTGTTTCCTCTGGTACAGCCTCTGCTTCCTGGAAATATCCTTCTCTTTTTGGGTGCCCAAACACCCCATTGTTATCCCCCACCTTGCGTCTCAACCACTCCTTCAAGCCAGGTACATGTATCCTTGGTCACAACCAGTCACCTTGTTGGAGTGAAATTACACTAAGACTAAGGGATAGGGTGTGTAAAAAATTTATATTGGTCAAAAGATTACAAAGGTCTGAATAATTTACGTGTGGAATAAGGGCCTGGATATTGAAAATACCGGCATAACAGTTTTTGTCGCTCAATAACAAACATATTCAATGGCAGTCATTATATGCCCAATACCTTTGCATTCACAAAACCCTTTTTTCGAACACTGGACGCTGGTCTTATGTAACATTGTCCGTGGACCGCAGTCGTTCACGTCATCTTGAATGAAGCAACATTAAACCACTGGGCCTCATTTGAATTATGTTAATGTTCTTCAAGGCTCAGACAGACAATACCAACATAATGCCACCTGGTTTTTTTTATTTCAACAGTCATGGAGTAAACTTTGTTTGTGATGCGTCCGCACAATACGCATGTCCCCGTTATATGTACATTACATCGCACAATGCTGTGTAATGATTTCAAAAATGAAGACCAACAAAGAAATAATTTTCTTAACAGATCTAAATTACATATACAAAGAAAAAAGCGTTCCGTTCAGAGCATGCTGTTGACACGAGGCCATTTGGAGTATCAAACCCAGCACAGCGGTGGTAAACACCCGGACTTCGTTAACTAGGACGATCTGATCTATCAGTTATGTTGTGGATGTATTTCCTTTCTATAGAGTGTGTATGTCTTAGTCAGAACCAGCCTCTTTGGTGAAACATCGAGTTCATAATCCAAGACACTTCCTCACAGTCCACCATGGCTAAGTGGGAACCACTGCTGTTACAGTTTTCACTCGCGCCAGGCCGATATTTTGTCTCATTATGGAATGTAAAACATTGGCTTATTCCTCCTTGCACGAGGCATCCCGAGTTGCTATGAATCTCTTACAGCCGCTTGTACATAAAGAGGCATTTTGCAAACCAAAGCCTGAAACCAAGAGTAAGTAAATAAAAATGACAGAATGTTCATTTCAAAAAAGGAAAGGTAAGATGTGCCACTATTTAACTGCATGAACATGCTACACAGTGCTGGTCATAAGATATATGGGTTCCACGTTCACAAGGTTACTCTCTCCCTCTGATTCAAAGAGATAGGTAGCTGCCAACGGTGTAGACACCTTGACCTATGGGCACACTATTTTACCTACAAACTAGCGGAAACACCTTGGCCCCGTTTGTGGGGGGGGGGGGGGGGGGGGTCGGGTCCGAGGTGTCTTTTCTTAACTTAGGGGGGAGCAAAAAATCTTGTATAAGCTGTCAAAGGGGAATAGCGGTTAGCCAGAACCGCCAAGGTGGGGGGGGGGGGAAATAGTATGGATGAGTGGCTGTGCGTAATAACTTCGTAATTAAACCAGGAGCCCATGGAGTTTTGTTCAGCATTGCAAGTACAAAAGGTTTGAGGCATGCAACATGTTGATTAGGGTCAATGTACAATCAAATGGCCATTCTTAAGTTTCCACGCCTGTACCAACTCTAGGGGAGCCACTCAAAATATCCCAAATTTAGATTTAATTAGCATAACTGAGTACATGTATGAAACCAATGATAAAATGTTCATTTTTAGGGTCTAAATAAAGATCCATCTTTCTTAACCCTCAACTCCTGTACTTAATCCATTTAAGAAAGCCACTAATTAGCGCTAATTAGCAATTTAATTAACATAATTGAGTACATCAACGAAACCTTCGCTAATGGATTTGGTAGGTTCACCCAACTAAGAAAAGTGGATTCTTAAGTGCCAAAACCTGTACCGTGACCCCTTAAGAAGGGGTCAAAGGTCAGGGTCAGTTCAACCAGGGCTATAATTATCATAACTGAGTACATGTATGAAACCAATGCTGAAATGTTCATTTTTAGGTTGTAAATGAAGATCCATCTTTCTTAACCTGCAACTCCTGTACTTAATCCATTTAAGAAAGCCACTAATTAGCGCTAATTAGCAATTTAATTAGCATAATTGAGTACATCAACGAAACCTTCGCTAATGGATTTGGTAGGTTCACCCAACTAAGAAAAGTGGATTCTTAAGTGCCAAAACCTGTACCGTGACCCCTTAAGAAGTCTTTAGATCCCCATCTGTACATTGTAAACCTATGGATATGAAGCATACTTGTAGGCCTACATGTGGCTTCATTATAAATCAGAACTTTGCAGGGGCTAGTACAAGCAGTTTTTATCCCTTGGTATTACTCATCGCATTCTCAATAAAGGAAAAACCTGTGATTAGTTAACAGGGTGAGATTTGAGATGGATAAAGAATCTGAATCAAAAGACAAACTCTTCAACATCAACACAGGGAAGGCCACCAGCCATGAGATCAGTGAAAGTCTGTTGAAAATACCAGAGACCGGTCAGGCACGACATCAAGATTTCCTGGACACCTGCATAGCTGACGCAAAGAGATTTGAAGAGAAGATAACCAAGGCAAAACTTAAGACCTTTACCGATGATAGTGCAAGAAACCATAAAGCAGAGGACGAACGAATAACAGAACTCAAGGGTACAAGAGATCTAATGGGCCGCCTCGTAATACTTGCAACGAAACGGAATCTGGACTTGCCTTTCATTTTTGAATTCCCACTCACTCCAGTCCCTTTGTCCATGTGTAGCACAGATGGGACAATGGCGAAAACCGACAAGAGTGCCCTCTTCAACCTGCTTGAGTCGAAGGTTCATGGAGATGCCAGTCCCGGATTGACCAGAGCCTGCATTATTGATGGCCAATTCCTCCTTCATACACTTCCTCCGAATCTACCAGCTACCTATGGAGGCCTCGCAAGAAGTATTTTAATCCAGACAGTTGCGTTGTGCAAAAAAGAAGTCCATCTTATCTTTGATGATTACCCTCAGCCATCCCTAAAAGACACAGAAAGAGGAAGGAGGGGCATAGATGAACGGGAGTTCGCCATTACTGGTCCTGAACAAAAACGACCTAAGGACATGGATAAAGCGCTGAAATCGAGATCATTCAAGACACAGCTTCCCAAGTTCCTGGCGAAGGAGTGGCAAAACAAGGCATATCGACCAATACTAGGTGACTGTCAGCTACATCTTGACATCCCAGGGGAGACCCATCATTATTATGTTGCCAACGGCATTCTCAGACACGATTCTGATGACGATTGCAGGAACAACCATGAAGAGGCTGACACCAAGATAGTTCTTCATGCCAAGGTAGTGGATGATGACAGAAAACAAGGAGCCATAGTCGTTCGGGCATCAGACACAGATATAGCAGTCATCTTGTTGTATCACTGCAACAAGTTCAAGTCGCCAATATGGATGGATGTTGGAACGTCATCCAAGAACAACCGGAGATACATTAGCATCACCAACATTCATGAAGTACTAGGACCTCAGATATGCGCTGCACTACCAGGATTCCATGCATTTACTGGGTGTGACTACACCAGCGCATTTTTTCGCAAAGGAAAGGTCAGACCATTGGCCAAGTTGGAAAAGAACAAGGAAGCCCAAAAAGCTTTCCACAGCCTAGCAACAGACAAACAACAGAGTCTAAGAACCCAGATGACCCTTCAAACGTTCACCACAACTATGTACGGAGCCAAGGAAAACACCAAGTTGACATTAAATGAACATAGGTACAAGATGTTTGAAAAAGGCTATGGACCAAAGTCCTTGTCAAAGAATCCATTGGAAAAGTTGAAAGGAATAAATGCTAGTGCCATTCCCCCTTGTGAGGCAGAGCTGAATGTGCATTTGAAACGAGCTGCATTTGTTGCACAAATGTGGGCAAAGGCAGATTCTGCTGAAATCCAACAACACCCAGATGCATCAAATGGTTGGGATCTCGAAAATGGATGTTACATGCCAATATGGCATGAAGGACCCCAGATGCCAGGTACCCTTATTCCGGAACAAGGCGAGGTCGTCAATGATGATGATGAAAACGCTGACGATTTAGACATGACAATCTCTTCTGATGATGAGTCAGACTGGACAGAAGAAGAGGATTAGGTGCAAGTGGGGAAAAACCTTATGCTGCCTGTGACCTTTAACACCTTGTTCCACTTTGACCCCTGCAATGGCAGCTAAATTGCTCGTTATTTACATTCATGATACACAAAAAATAATCTGTAGTTCTTAATGATGAGGCTAGCCGTGTATTTCAGAAGCATGGCTTTGCATCATTTGCTTTGACCGCATTCAACCAAAAGGAAACTCAGTGATAAAAATGATGTTTCAGGGAAAAGCTTGCCTTCCTAGTGATATTTGGGGAAAATGGAATAATTCTTTTCGTTACTTTGTATGCCACAATCATTGTCTTTTGGCATAGACCTTACTTTAAATATACACTATTTACCCAACTTAAAATGAGTACAATTATGTGATGCACTTGAGATGTTTCTCTGTACTGGTGATGAGCACTGCATGCCCAGTTCTCCTGTTTGTTGAAGACATAGGCCTACAATATGTATATAGCCAAATTTTTCAAAGACAATAAATTCGATGTAGCATGTATGTAACTGGATAATGTTTGGGTTAATATTCAAAATATGGTGCATTGCTAATCAACACTGTGGAATCAGCTCGGCCTGCAATGAAGAAAATAAGGCGAATTTCTGCATTTTTCTGGTTGAAATTTCGAATCATTGAGAATTTTAATTTCAAACTGAAAAGCAGAAATTGGCATTTTACTCCATAGTCTGTCAATGCAATCAAAACATGCATGTAAGTTTCTTTGCAAAATGTTTTAAGGGGACAAGAACTCAGTCATTAGCATGGGAGATGCAAGTCTCTCTATTTCAGGAAGTCACTTCATGTGTGTGTATACCCCAATCACCCTTCATTATGGTCAAAATCGATCAGCAAGTCCAACAACTTACAGCATGTTGCATGAGTCACTAGTGATGTAGTTTCTCATTGTTTGTCTTTTCAGTAAAAAAATCATAGATACTAGAATTTTAATTAAAATCTATGTACCTGAACACAAAACTGTCGAGTTCTTTCGATCTTCCCCTTTGACCCCTTCTTTAACCTGCAACTCCTGTACTTAATCCATTTAAGAAAGCCACTAATTAGCGCTAATTAGCAATTTAATTAGCATAATTGAGTACATCAACGAAACCTTCGCTAATGGATTTGGTAGGTTCACCCAACTAAGAAAAGTGGATTCTTAAGTGCCAAAACCTGTACCGTGACCCCTTAAGAAGTCTTTAGATCCCCATCTGTACATTGTAAACCTATGGATATGAATCATACTTGTAGGCCTACATGTGGCTTCATTATAAATCAGAACTTTGCAGGGGCTAGTACAAGCAGTTTTTATCCCTTGGTATTACTCATCGCATTCTCAATAAAGGAAAAACCTGTGATTAGTTAACAGGGTGAGATTTGAGATGGATAAAGAATCTGAATCAAAAGACAAACTCTTCAACATCAACACAGGGAAGGCCACCAGCCATGAGATCAGTGAAAGTCTGTTGAAAATACCAGAGACCGGTCAGGCACGACATCAAGATTTCCTGGACACCTGCATAGCTGACGCAAAGAGATTTGAAGAGAAGATAACCAAGGCAAAACTTAAGACCTTTACCGATGATAGTGCAAGAAACCATAAAGCAGAGGACGAACGAATAACAGAACTCAAGGGTACAAGAGATCTAATGGGCCGCCTCGTAATACTTGCAACGAAACGGAATCTGGACTTGCCTTTCATTTTTGAATTCCCACTCACTCCAGTCCCTTTGTCCATGTGTAGCACAGATGGGACAATGGCGAAAACCGACAAGAGTGCCCTCTTCAACCTGCTTGAGTCGAAGGTTCATGGAGATGCCAGTCCCGGATTGACCAGAGCCTGCATTATTGATGGCCAATTCCTCCTTCATACACTTCCTCCGAATCTACCAGCTACCTATGGAGGCCTCGCAAGAAGTATTTTAATCCAGACAGTTGCGTTGTGCAAAAAAGAAGTCCATCTTATCTTTGATGATTACTCTCAGCCATCCCTAAAAGACACAGAAAGAGGAAGGAGGGGCATAGATGAACGGGAGTTCGCCATTACTGGTCCTGAACAAAAACGACCTAAGGACATGGATAAAGCGCTGAAATCGAGATCATTCAAGACACAGCTTCCCAAGTTCCTGGCGAAGGAGTGGCAAAACAAGGCATATCGACCAATACTAGGTGACTGTCAGCTACATCTTGACATCCCAGGGGAGACCCATCATTATTATGTTGCCAACGGCATTCTCAGACACGATTCTGATGACGATTGCAGGAACAACCATGAAGAGGCTGACACCAAGATAGTTCTTCATGCCAAGGTAGTGGATGATGACAGAAAACAAGGAGCCATAGTCGTTCGGGCATCAGACACAGATATAGCAGTCATCTTGTTGTATCACTGCAACAAGTTCAAGTCGCCAATATGGATGGATGTTGGAACGTCATCCAAGAACAACCGGAGATACATTAGCATCACCAACATTCATGAAGTACTAGGACCTCAGATATGCGCTGCACTACCAGGATTCCATGCATTTACTGGGTGTGACTACACCAGCGCATTTTTTCGCAAAGGAAAGGTCAGACCATTGGCCAAGTTGGAAAAGAACAAGGAAGCCCAAAAAGCTTTCCACAGCCTAGCAACAGACAAACAACAGAGTCTAAGAACCCAGATGACCCTTCAAACGTTCACCACAACTATGTACGGAGCCAAGGAAAACACCAAGTTGACATTAAATGAACATAGGTACAAGATGTTTGAAAAAGGCTATGGACCAAAGTCCTTGTCAAAGAATCCATTGGAAAAGTTGAAAGGAATAAATGCTAGTGCCATTCCCCCTTGTGAGGCAGAGCTGAATGTGCATTTGAAACGAGCTGCATTTGTTGCACAAATGTGGGCAAAGGCAGATTCTGCTGAAATCCAACAACACCCAGATGCATCAAATGGTTGGGATCTCGAAAATGGATGTTACATGCCAATATGGCATGAAGGACCCCAGATGCCAGGTACCCTTATTCCGGAACAAGGCGAGGTCGTCAATGATGATGATGAAAACGCTGAAGATTTAGACATGACAATCTCTTCTGATGATGAGTCAGACTGGACAGAAGAAGAGGATTAGGTGCAAGTGGGGAAAAACCTTATGCTGCCTGTGACCTTTAACACCTTGTTCCACTTTGACCCCTGCAATGGCAGCTAAATTGCTCGTTATTTACATTCATGATACACAAAAAATAATCTGTAGTTCTTAATGATGAGGCTAGCCGTGTATTTCAGAAGCATGGCTTTGCATCATTTGCTTTGACCGCATTCAACCAAAAGGAAACTCAGTGATAAAAATGATGTTTCAGGGAAAAGCTTGCCTTCCTAGTGATATTTGGGGAAAATGGAATAATTCTTTTCGTTACTTTGTATGCCACAATCATTGTCTTTTGGCATAGACCTTACTTTAAATATACACTATTTACCCAACTTAAAATGAGTACAATTATGTAGATGCACTTGAGATGTTTCTCTGTACTGGTGATGAGCACTGCATGCCCAGTTCTCCTGTTTGTTGAAGACATAGGCCTACAATATGTATATAGCCAAATTTTTCAAAGACAATAAATTCGATGTAGCATGTATGTAACTGGATAATGTTTGGGTTAATATTCAAAATATGGTGCATTGCTAATCAACACTGTGGAATCAGCTCGGCCTGCAATGAAGAAAATAAGGCGAATTTCTGCATTTTTCTGCATTTTTTCTGGTTGAAATTTCGAATCATTGAGAATTTTAATTTCAAACTGAAAAGCAGAAATTGGCATTTTACTCCATAGTCTGTCAATGCAATCAAAACATGCATGTAAGTTTCTTTGCAAAATGTTTTAAGGGGACAAGAACTCAGTCATTAGCATGGGAGATGCAAGTCTCTCTATTTCAGGAAGTCACTTCATGTGTGTGTATACCCCAATCACCCTTCATTATGGTCAAAATCGATCAGCAAGTCCAACAACTTACAGCATGTTGCATGAGTCACTAGTGATGTAGTTTCTCATTGTTTGTCTTTTCAGTAAAAAAATCATAGATACTAGAATTTTAATTAAAATCTATGTACCTGAACACAAAACTGTCGAGTTCTTTCGATCTTCCCCTTTGACCCCTTCTTAAGGGGTCACGGTACAGGTTTTGGCACTTAAGAATCCACTTTTCTTAGTTGGGTGAACCTACCAAATCCATTAGCGAAGGTTTCGTTGATGTACTCAATTATGCTAATTAAATTGCTAATTAGCGCTAATTAGTGGCTTTCTTAAATGGATTAAGTACAGGAGTTGCAGGTTAAGAAAGATGGATCTTCATTTACAACCTAAAAATGAACATTTCAGCATTGGTTTCATACATGTACTCAGTTATGCTAATTATAGTCCTGGTTGAACTGACCCTGACCTTTGACCCCTTCTTAAGGGGTCACGGTACAGGTTTTGGCACTTAAGAATCCACTTTTCTTAGTTGGGTGAACCTACCAAATCCATTAGCGAAGGTTTCGTTGATGTACTCAATTATGCTAATTAAATTGCTAATTAGCACTAATTAGTGGCTTTCTTAAATGGATTAAGTACAGGAGTTGAGGGTTAAGAAAGATGGATCTTTATTTAGACCCTAAAAATGAACATTTTATCATTGGTTTCATACATGTACTCAGTTATGCTAATTAAATCTAAATTTGGGATATTTTGAGTGGCTCCCCCTAGAGTTGGTACAGGCGTGGAAACTTAAGAATGGCCATTTGATTGTACATTGACCCTAATCAACATGTTGCATGCCTCAAACCTTTTGTACTTGCAATGCTAAACAAAACCTTGTACATGTCTGTTTGCGTTTTCGGTTAGCAAAGAAAACCCATGTTATAACACTTACTAAGTGGGCTTGATGTAAGAAGACACCGTAGTGTAGCCATGTTAAAACTGCATTGCTCAGAGAGGGACTTAACCAAATTGACAAGGAGGCTGGGTAATATTGGGACACGGTCTCAGTTATCGCACGGCGATATAAGAAAAATACCAACTTTGTTCTCGAGTTCTGATTGACTGAAAGGAGGGTGCCATTTGACAAAAATGTTTCATTCTAAAATCGTCAACGCCATTGGGTGCAGTCGAGTTCCTTTCAGCTATTGGTGGCTACATGATTTCTGCATTAATATCTGCTACTCCATAAGATGCTCATCAGGTTACAAACTATGGAGTAATTCAGCATAATAACACTATAAGCTTGACAAGTGCGACATTTACAGTACATGGTATACACTGGTCACAGCGACATCAAAATAGACAGTGTGGTGGTCCATGGTCACATATTACACCGTAGATAATGTATTAATATCCATTTTGCAGCAATAGCACAAGGTGGATTAATGCTCCATCAACTGCTAACAAACGCAGGTGTTGATGAATGCGTAGCTTCCATGCGCCAAGTCGTAACCAATTGATCACTTCCGCCACGGTAGCAGACTGGTCTGATTTCTTCTTCGCGCATTCATAATAAGCAGCCAAAACGCCGCATTTTATAAACAATCGTCTCAATTTTGCACGCACTTTATCGTCGACAGTGGCGTTGGCATTACACGTGAGTTAAGCATGGACTATTCTGTTAAGGCTGAAATGTTTTTACCGCTATAGGAGAGATTGATGGATTTAGCTGAGGAACTTTTATTGCATGCAACCGAAAGCGACCCAGCAAAGCTAATGTTTTCATTTGAATGAGGAAGTTAGTCGATACTTTTGCGACATAGCTCTTGAGTGAAACAAATTTCAATGGCTGTCAGTTTTGACATTGCGCCTTAAGCTATGCTGCCCATAGTGAATATGCAATGACCCAATCGATCAGCGATAGATAACCGTACTATGGTCACACGAGGAGCCCTAGAGGTTAGTAAGAGTTGGTAATATGCTAGAGAGAGTGAGAGAGAGAGAGAGAGAGAGAGAGTGAGACAGAGAGAGTGAGAGAGAGAAAAGTAGGAGAGGATGAATAAAAGAGAGATTGAGAGGGCAAATGAGATAGAGAGAGAGAGATAGAGAAAGAGAGGAAGAGAGAAAGAGAGAGAGAGAAAGTGAGGGAGAAAAAGCGACAGGGAGAGAGAGTTAGTAGTTATAGTCTACATGTTGAAAAGCGCGAGGGTGTAAGGACGAGATGAACGTCAGAGGCATTCCGACAACGATCGTACAGAGCTGAGCAAGCCAACTCGCTCAAAAGACACCTCTGATATACGAGCAAAAATGTCGCCACCACGCGGCTGGAGTACACACAAGAGCGATAGTTGAGCTTTAACGCCGGAACACTGCCGAGGCAAATAGCGTTTTGCAGCGATTCTTTTTATCAACCTCCATTTTAAAATACAAAATCTATGTCTGAAACCGAGTGAAAACTCATACAAACTGCGCAGACGCTCTTGCCTCAACAACCTTTCGTTATTCCTAGAGGATGTTACTAGCATGTTAGATATTGGGGGTTCTGACGATGCTGTTTATTGGTACTTTCAAAAATCGTTTTTGATAAAGTCCTCCACAATCGGTTTTGCTAGAAAACTTATGCTCACGATATCAACGATTATATATTAGCATGTATGAAAGAATGGCATCAATGGTGGTATGTTAGCATGGATAAATGAGATTCACAAGCTAGGTACAAGGAAACATTAAGGTTTATTCAGAAAAGCAGGTTACTAACAGACAGATTTCCGCCAATTTATACAAAATGTCACAGTAATGTCCAGATAATGAGGTCGATCGAACGCTTCGTGGAGAAGCTAAAGGCAGCGCAAATCATCGACACATTTAGAGAGCATCCTGTGAAGCATATAACTGCGGGACGGGAGCGAGTCAGCGATTTGCCTGCACAGTATCTTGAAGACAAAGAAGGGACACTGGGCTAAACGAGCAATGGAAACCAAGGGCTTCACGTGAATAGTAAATAGCTCCCCATGGCTGATAAATAGATATGCAAATTCCATCATGCCGCACAAAACGATCCCGGCGTCTATGATAACAATTATGTCGACAGTAACACAGTAATAATGATGATGGTATAGTGACCCAACTAATGTCGACGAATCGGCCTCACAATTCAAAGGACGTAGCTCTAGAACCTTAATTGCACTAATGGATGATACAATGCTACGACCCACGACCAAAGTGGTATTTATCAATGCAAAATCTATCAGGTATAATGTATTATTGGAAGAAGCTACCCTAAGCTTGATCAATAAAGACATTGGTCAATTTTGCACAACGCCAATATATACCAAGAAGCATATTTCATAGAATATAAGCAAAAATATCGAATAGGTCGTGTCTCTCATATATTTGCGCTAATTAATGATGGGTCATCCTTTGAGCATTGACACCGAATATTGATGTAACTTACCGTATGTTTACACTTGTGCCTCTCAATGTAGCAATGCTTTATAACACACTTTTATTTCCCTATCATTACTCTTAATATTTACTTACAAACTATGTCGTTTGCTGTAGTCACCAACAACCACGTATTTTTAATGTTTTATCACATATGTCATCGTCTTGTCAGACATTCCGTCGTCCTCCACTTTAATGGCCTACACCATCGTTCTCCTCTAGGTCGCCATTCTCTGACTCCTGTTCATATTTGTCGCAATATTGACTCCGTTGGCAATCACTTTCTAGGTTGCTATCCCGATTGTATCTGGTGCTTTCCCGTCTCTCATCTTTGATATCTTGGGTACCTGTTTCACAATCTGTCTCTCCCTTGGCAATACCCTGGCCCTCTTTGTAAACATCCTGGTCTTCCTCGCCGCTAACTGTATCCTCTCTCCTCTCCAACAGCGTATCAGTCTCTTATCCCTCACAATGTGCATTCTCTTTCCTGGCTATCTTCATTGTGTCTTAGATCTTGGTCAAATAACTGTATCCCTGTTACAACATTTTCTTCTTCACTCTCATCGTTCTGTTGTTGACTTGGTAACCCATAGCTAAGCACATCTACCGGGAGAGCATACAGATCGCCATCTTTGCCTATTTTATATTGGATGCCATTCGTCGGTATCTCATCACTTGATGAAGTTTGGGTACCATTCATAGAAGAATTTTGTATCACGGAATCGTCATAAGCTGTCAGTGTCACAACCAATCGCATCTCATCAGATGTAAAATCAGGTACGTCTTCATAAGGACTCTGTGTAAGCGGTAATCCAGTAGCTACAATAGGGGAAGAGGTGTACTCTGTTGTGCTGGCGCTATCCCCAACGGCTTCATTTTCTTTTTTCTCCTAACACAAAGAATTATATTACATCGTACAGATCAAGCGAAGATTAGCATAACCAAATATTTCCGAACATTAAGATGATATACAAAAGAGACACAAAATAAAATTATATAATGATTTGTACGAATGTTATATCTCTTGAATACTAACCGTGTAACTGTGGCACTAATTATGATGGCGACAATAATGATGACGTCAAGGCATCCACCCATGACCGCTAAATAGACTGAAGAATGCCACAGGTAACTATCATATTGTGCCTAAATTCAAAATGGCTTCGGACAATCTACCTCTTATAATAACATCACACCATCATCACTAACAGGTGATGAAGATTGCAGCAGTTATTTGATTTTGCATTAGTATAGATAAAAGAAATACGTAAATTGTGTCAGCGTTAACAAATGTTTAAAGAAAGACTTACACCACCATGGATGCCGGTTGTCCATTGATGTCATTGCTGGCACTACTGTTGACAGAGTCACTAGTGATGGGGTGATGAAGGAGTTAGCAACAAAAACACATAAATCAACATGCCACTTACATGATATGAGGGTGACTGCAGTAATTATTCAAAATAAATGATTAATACAAATACATACGCCATTCTTGCCCGTTGACTGTAAGATCCATTGTTGGCGCAACAGTTGACACATTCGCTGGTATTTTGGTCATAAAGGAATATGTGACACAAATACATATGCAGACAACTTACATTCTGTGGGTGGTAGCAGTAATAATATATCTTAATAAATATTAATTTTGTACGACGATGACCTTAATGTTATCTATGCTAACAACCGGCTCATGATTTATGAAAATGCATACGCAATAGATGGCCATTGACTGTAGAATCAATTGCAGGCGCAGCTGTTGACGGAGTCGGTGTAGCTCTGGTCATTAAGGTGACTGAACAGAGAACACCAAACACTACAGATGACGAGTTAAATCAACCATAACTACTCAAGCATGGCAACAACAAAGCAAGTTAATTCTCTGCGCACTTCACTGTTGATGTATCACGACAAGTCCACTTACGGGTTGGATCGGGATAATCGACGACCAAAACACATATTAACAGGCTACTTATATGCAGTGTGGGTTGTATAAGTAATCATACATGTTTGATGCAAACATTATCCATAGATGATTAATGCTAACAGATGGTCCATGGCTGATAAAAGAGCATACGCAATTGATGGCCGTTGAATGTAGAATCCATTGCGGGCGCAGCTGTTGACGGAGTTGGTGTTGCCGTAGTCATTAAGGTGACTGAACAGAGAACACCAAACACTACAGATGATGAGTTAAATCAACCATTACCACTCAAGCATGGTAACAACAAAGCATGTAAATTTTCAGCATACTTCACGGTCAGTGTATCACGACAACTCAACTTGCCGCCACAACAAAGTAGCAAAAAATCATTCACAATATCGCTCGGCTTCCCAAAATTGGTTAAAATCAGCAGTTAAATATGTTTATATAACTCAATGTTGTTATGGTCCATGAAGTCAAAATCAATATCCAATAGCCCCTTTTTACTTGCATAGATAGAAATGAGCCCATTGCAAACCATGCTTACCAGATTCGCACACATATGCATACGCGCCGCCAGTACACGGCACGGACAACCACATGCTATCTATCAGGTTCACAACGGCGCAGTCGTTATCATATACGGGATGTGCAGGTGCCCAGTTACTGAAGGACATCTCCCCTACGCTTGCACCTGCATGAATACGATATGTATTGTTTTGTGACGGAATAATGACGATATTATCAGTCACAACATGTTATGAATGTGATGTCATTTTGCTCGTAGTAAACCCACTGACATCTAATTACCGTCGCGATGTTGCCAATGCCACATCGCATTCGATGCCCCCATCCATATCTTGATTCCTGAAGAGCCCAAACGACTGGAGGTGTGGTTTATGGCATCACTGATGTTGATTTGCGGTGCAAGCAGATCGCCACCGTGACGTATTCTGCAGTATGAGCGAGCTCCATACCAACTGGCCCCAGTGCTGTTCACCATAATATAACACCTGCCTTTCTCTACGCACCCCCCTGAAAATATTGTGATACCATCGAATTTTAAAATGCAAATATAATATACCATGGCCTTGTCAGTTATGTGAAATGGAAAACGGTTGCTTATCATTGTATATTGATAGCAATGTCCAGTATGCGAAGGCCGTTTCATAATTAGCTCATATTATATAATTACAATAAACAATAATAAAATCAGAAACCAAACCGGTTGTATTATTCTGTTTCAAGGCTGAGCTACAGAAAAAGCCATGCTTTTCTGTACACGGTTCAGCAGCAAACCCAAAGGTGGATACAAATGTTAAGCAGGAAGGAAATGTGCTGTTGGCCAATGTGGCAAGCAGGTGGTCGTCAGTCTTTACGGACTCGTTAACCGACCTCCATTCATACCCCATGTAAACATCATGTGATAACATAAGGCTGATCCAGGCGCGTCCGTATAACGATGAATTCACGAGTGATGCGACTTCCTGGTTGTTAATTGAGGCCAAGTAAGAATCTCTAGCTCTACACGACCGATTCGCGTTACTTCTGTCGGTTTCGCCGTCGTGATATACAGTAAAACAACGTGTGTTATTTGATTCTTCCACACACCCAAGAAATGTAGAGTTTCCTATGCATAAGAGCGGCTTTAACAGCAACGCTATGGAATCTGGAACACAAAAGCTGCGTTAATCATTGTGTTAGCAGATAATTCATTTAGGTAAGTAGTTCTACAATCTGCAAATGTTAAATGAAGAAAAGATAAACACATTAAACTCACAGAATAACACCGCGTGCTTGACGTGTACGAAATCCATTGCTCTTAGCCCACGTACATATGGACCACTGTAGACACAAATATATGTAAAAAGTTTATCTGAAGCTCAGCTAGTTGGTGAAATCCCAAGAAGTGTGTGGTGTCTACGCATCGATGACTACAAGAGAGTAGAGCGAAAGGTGGTAGAGTGACAGTGAGAGAGACAAAGAGGGAGAGAGATACAGTGAGAGACAGTGAGAGAGACAGAAATACACAGAGAGAAAGAGATAGAGAGACAGAGAGAGAGAGAGTGCGAGAGAGTTGATGATTAAATTCATGCTGCATCATTGTTTTTAGTATATGCTATGTTCTGAAATAATTCATCATTATATATTGCTATTCAAAATAAGTAAGAATACATGTTACAATACTACATAATAAAATCATACCTCTGCACAGGGCTCTCCATCAACCGACAACCGACAATGATGTTTTCGTGTTGTCATGTTCAGGGTCATTTTTCTCCCGACAGAAAGGAAGGGAGTGGTGACGAGTGATGTACAGTTTCCGTTCAAGGCGGTTCGGACCTTTACCCTGCTCGTGTTGCTCGCCATGCTCTGACACTCTCTCATCAGTGTGGACTTTGTAAATAGGTTGTGTGGGGACGTGAAGACCTCGTGTTGGACAAATGAACTCTATAGTGATGGGAAGAGCTGTGTTTGTGTGTTTAATGTGTTGCTGCTATTCTAGCGTGATGTAGTATATATAAATATATATAGGCATGTGGAGCTTTTATGTTTTGTTTTTGTTACATGTGTTAAAGTTTATGCTCAGCTGTTGTATCTCTGTATCCCGGTATCCTGATCGGAGTCACTTGGGTAGTGATCCGATGGTAGATGTAGGTTGCGGAGTGCCCCCGCCACCTAAGAGGTCACGTGCTCTCTAAGCCACTGGGACTTTAAGAGAAGGGAGCATGTGCGTTTGCAGGCAGTGCTCGCCCAACAGCCAACCAGATTCATCGCTGTCACAATAAAATTGATATTGTATACTCACGTCGTCGTTTTACTGCCGTTTTCAACATCATGACTGCATGCATACATTCTATGATTAACTTATTTTGACAATACTAGTAGTTTGGAACAATGGACAGCTTTATTATCTGCGAGTGCATGTATCTTTATTCAGTTATGATAAACATAGCAGATTATTTAGGCAAACACAATGTATAGTATTATAAGCGCTGCCTCAAATATGTAAATGTTGCGTCATGCTGATAGTTTACCCCTGCCATCTGTCGAAGAGTTAAAGGGTTGATTACAATAGACACGGAGAATTTCCATAGTTTTAACAGACCTGTTTTGCCGTTGGGCATTGCAGCTATAACAGAAACTTTTAAAGAGACTGTTCAGCCCCATATAAGGAAAGTGGTTGCCTAGCAAGCTGCTTGGTAACAGCACCTTGGAAACCAAACATGTTACATTTTCAGACTTTCAGTCGCTACGCGGCGCTGTGGTCTCAGAAAAAAAGATCCTTGCTTCGACAGTCGCCATTTATGTTGTCGGACATTATCCTTCCTGCTTGTCGGTCTAATGTGTGCACAATTATGCCCACAACTTGAATGAGTGAAGATTTTATGAAATCTACATTATGTAACTAAAGCGGAAGAATACACATCGTTAGCGAGGTAAATTCAGAGCGCGTTATGATTTACATCTAACATTCGTGTAGTTCATGGTTTTAGGGAGGCACCGTTATCGATGGAACGACATAACTGAATAAAGCAGATCTCCACAGTATATCATGAACATTTCCAGTCAAATAATAATGTTAAAAACTTATCAACATAACTTCCATCATGTAAACTCGGCGGCACAAATTAGAAGATGTCATTACTTACGTCTGCGTTAATCGTAGTAATGCAATAATGAAATGATCCCTCATTGCCTTATATGTGGCTGAACAGTCTCTTTAAGGGCAATATTATGATAGTCGTTAAGGTGAATATGCTCATCCTGTAAGTCTGTCACTTCACAGTGCACCTATATCAATTGCTTTATTTCAGAAGCAAACGCTGATATCAATTGACAGGTACAACAATGTTGCCAAATTACACTGTTATAGTAACGATCAGGACTAATGCAACAACTCATATGGAACTTCTTGAGAATGCCATGAGAACTCACCACCCCAGCCTCCTTATATAGTCCAACTATGGAACAATCTTAACATTTAACAACATATTAATGTAACGATGAGTAAACAAAACGCTATGATCACACCATACCGAAAATCACCAAACAAGTCGATAGGATTACGCTATCTAGATTTGAGTCATAATGTGTACACAAATCCATAAAAACAATTTATATGACACAGTCATTTAAAACCCATCATCATCTAACAATAAGCAAGTGTCATTCAGCAATGACATAAACAGACAACGAGCGAACGAACATGAGGCAAGTGAGCGTTTAAGAGAATTTGATATGCTGCGTAAATGGATGTATTCTGTTGAAGTAATTGTTTATATAATAAGGTTCGAACCATGTTTATATAAGAAGGCTGGAATAATGGTAATGCAACCAGCATGTTTTTAATAATGGAACTAAAGGGTTTATGATTCGAAGAGGTCATTGTAAGTATCACCATGAAGGTGGAAGATTGACAGAGCT
Source organism: Urechis unicinctus (assembly GCA_034190875.2). Taxonomy (NCBI): domain Eukaryota; kingdom Metazoa; phylum Annelida; class Polychaeta; order Xenopneusta; family Urechidae; genus Urechis; species Urechis unicinctus. The sequence goes on from CM067348.1 coordinate 17,554,490, forward strand.
TAATTTGCTTTTATATAGTCAGTTTTAATTCTGTAGTGTTTTTTTGTTTATGACATGTGGTGTGACATTTTTATGATGAAGAGAATCCCTTGTATTTGTTGGACGACAACGACCGCCGCTATCGTACGCAGACTAAAGTAAACGTTGATCTGTGTTCCATGGCGGTGGAATTTCTAGAAGCATCGTGCGTGACATCTTTAGCTTTTACAGATTATAATGCAGTAATATATAGTCCTAATGTGTAACTTGTCTGTTCTGTCATTATGATACGACATTGGTTTCTTACAAGTAGCTCATTGTTTCAGTTCTCTGGCTTATTATCCCAGGCAAATGGGAAATTATACACTGATAGCTTAATTTATGGCTAACTTCATACAAAGCAAAGGTTGTAGAGAGGTTTATAGACAATCCGCCTCCACAGGTCTTATCACAGCCCGTCGACAGAAGCAAATATAGCGTTTAGAGCAATAGAGGGTAATTGGGAAAATGCAGCAACAGCCGCAATGAGAAAACGTACTGTTTCTAATTAATCCATGGCTAATGATGCACAAAGTAAAATCTTTGACCCATGATTACCAGCTATTGATAACAAATCTCATCTTCTATGTAAACCCAATATATAATTAAAGTGCTTTATCAATCAGAACATCTACAACTATTTAATTCAGGCCAAGTTGTATAGACTAATGGGTCCCCGGATGAGAATGGTACTCAGTTTCCTTGACCTTATTTTCACGGGCATAGCCACAAGTAAGGAATCTTCGACTTTTGAAGAATGTTCTTGTATTTCGAGTTAGCACCCTATATCTACACATGGACCCCTCTTATGTTGATCGCTCCTTGCTAGCTTATAGACAGCTCTGAATGACATCTGGAACTCTGTTCGATCAATCAGATTATGTTTGATAATATTTAGAGTGAAAAACGCATTTTAAACAGATTATCAATGGCTTCTCACGTGGTTCAATAATATGTCCAATATTAATGGACTCTCGGTCTATCCCCCTTCTGTCCTTTGTTATTGTTTCGTCAAGTAGCAGTCAAAACGAGCATTGAATGGAATAACATATTAGAGCAACATAAATGTATTGCATTAATGAACTAGTTGAACCATGCATCTCTCTAATGTTTATTTTTATCCTATGCGCAAATTTTTAACCCTTGTTGGTTTTATATAATGTGTGTAGTTATTTGATGTTGCACTCCAGTCATCAGTTTCATACAATATATGTTTTGTTTTATGTACAAATGTGTTTTATGTGTTTCATTCATTTGTGAAAGTTGCTGTGGCCTTTTAAGTGTGAATATTTTGGTGAACCTGAAACATGGATGTACAATAACAGAGTTACTTAGGAGTGACAATAAGATATAGAATGAAAGTGAGATTTTTGAAGCATCTTAAACTTTTGAATGGCTTAAATTATCACTATGCAATACCACTATAATAACTGCAAATATAGTGAACTACTTGAGATATCGAACTCACTGGCTATATGGTGTACCAAAAGCATATCAGCTATCATTCATGACTAATGTATACATTGTTACACTTAGTATTTGCCGGCATACAGTGTTGGTGAATATTGATAGTATGTTTTGCTCTTTATTTGCATTTGACACTTTTCAGATTTAGGCCAGCTAGACTTACAGGCAGCACAACTAGGATTTATATGTATATGACTTTTGTTAATGGTGATTGCATTTTGGATTTCAACAATTATCCTAGCATACAAAAAGTTTTTGTATTATTTACAATGTAATCCGTGCGCATATTCAAATATTTCTAATGAACATAACACATTTACAATCGGAATATAACAGTAATAGTCTTCCACCTACTGAACTGAATGAGGCAAACAATAAGCCTAAAGCAGCTCAATCAGGAATAAAAGAATTTATTAGGAACGCATGATGCTTCAATACAGATAAAGTCATAGATTATTTCTCTTTCTTCTTTGCCTTACAATATACAAGCTAACTTGTTAATGCTAACCTTCTATCTAGTTGAATTACACCACACACATAAATAATTTGTCGCAAAATAACGAAACAGATCAATCCTGTGATATTCAGCAGTAACATGGTATATATCAAGATAAGATTGTCGCTATCCATTTGATGATCAATTCAATAAAGTGTTTATTTGCATCGCATTTTTTACATCAAGTGGTGGCATGTCGTATATTGTGTGTCGTTCCGTCTTTTGAATACCTAGACATCTCGTCTATCTTCATCCTGGTTAATGACAATATGATCATCTTCCAATGATGACACTACAGCAACAAGCACCTCATATTTGTGCTCGGTCAACTCTAGTACATTCTCATAAATGTTGCTAGCTGCACCAAGTACCTCATATTTGTGTTCGGCAAACTTAAGTTCATCCTCGTTAGGGCTGCCACTAGCACCAAGTACCTCACATTTGTATTCGGTAAACTCTAGTATATCCTCGTAAGTTGGCATTGGTGCCATGTTCTCGTATCGTTCTTTGTCAGTGTCTTTTATGCGTTGACTGCCTAGTTCATGAGATGTATTAATGCACGGAGCCAGATCTTCTTGTTCATCAGATATCTTATGTTCAGATGTCCTTCTGCTATAACGACATACGTATATTGCATAGATTTATATAAAGGGCCAATTATATAATGAAGATTCGCTGGTACTTATTGCTTGTGGGGAAGACATCTGTAATGGACAGATGACAAGGAGCAATTATTGAACAAACAGCAATCCACGGCATACTACTACTCACCGCATAGTGACAGAAGCTTCAATAATGACGATGATTACGAGTAACACACCACCTCCACATGCTGCTGCAATGACTACACCAGAGCATCATCTTATTGTGAGATACATATATGCTAGGTGCAGGCCATTTAGGTGAATTCACATGCATCAAAATGATTTTGAAATAAGAGGATGAAATATACACATCATTTATGATATCAATGTCACATCATTATACGTATAGAGTTTTTAATCTGATAAGCCATGTCATTTTTCTAATCAAGAAATTTAATTTGGCATTAACTATGTGGAATAGACTTACTGGTGATCCTTAGCTCGCCAAAGTCCACTTCATCCACTTGAGGCGTAGTGGTTGATACCATCATCGCTGTAATACAACCGTTGGTGTATCTTTGTCAGTGCGTACGTAGTAAATAGGTACACGATATCTTAGGCACTCAAGAAGTTCAACAATCAAGTAAAACTGTAATTATTCAACCGATCCCGTCCATTGCGGGTTGGATCAGGGTAATCGACGACCAAAACACATATTAACAGGCTACTTATATGCAGTGTGGGTTGTATAAGTAATCATACATGTTTGATGCAAACATTACCCATAGATGATTAATGCTAACAGATGGTCAATGGCTGATAAAAGAGCATACGCAATTGATGGCCGTTGAATGTAGAATCAATTGCGGGCGCAGCTGTTGACGGAGTTGGTGTTGCCGTGGTCATTAAGGTGACTGAACAGAGAACACCAAACACTACAGATGATAAGTTAAATCAACCATTACCACTCAAGCATGGTAACAACAAAGCATGTAAATTCTCTGCATACTTCACGGTCACTGTATCACGACAACTCAACTTGCCGCCACAACAAAGTAGCAAAAAATCATTCACAATATTGCTCGGCTTCCCACAAAAATCAGCAGTTAAATATGTTTATGTAACTCAATGTTGTTATGGTCCATGAAGTCACAATCAATATCCAATAGCCCATTTGCACTTGCAAAGAAAGAAATGAGCCCATTGCAAACCATGCTTACCAGATTCGCACACATAAGCATACGCGCCGCCAGTACACGGCACGGACAACCAAATGCTATCTATCAGGTTCACCACAGCGCAGTCGTTATCATATACGGGATGTGCAGGAGCCCAGTTACTGAAGGACATCTCCCCTACGCTTGCACCTGCATGAATACGATATGTATTGTATTGTGACGGAATAATGACGATATTATCAGTCACAACATGTAATGAATGTGATGTCATTTTGCTCGTAGTAAACCCACTGACATATAATTACCGTCGCGATGGTGCCAATTCCACATCGCATTCGAGGCCCCCATCCATATCTTGATTCCTGAAGAGCCCAAAAGTCTGGAGGTGTGGTTTATGGCATCACTGATGTTGATTTGCGGTGCAAGCAGATCGCCACCGTGACGTATTCTGCAGTAAGAGCGAGCTCCATACCAACTTGCCCCAGTACTGTTCACCATAATGTAACACCTGCCTTTCTCTACGCACCCCCCTGAAAATATTGTGATACCATCGAATTTTAAAATGCAAATATGATATACCATGGCCTTGTCAGTTATGTGAAATGGAAAACGGTTGCTTATCATTGTATATTGATAGCAATGTCCAGTATGTGAAGGCCGTTTCATAATTAGCACATATTATATAATATACAATAAACAATAATAAAATCAGAAACCAAACCGGTTGTATTATCTGGTTTCAAGGCTGAGCTACAGAAAAAGCCATGCTTTTCTGTACACGGTTCAGCAGCAAACCCAAAGGTGGATACAAATGTTAAGCAGGAAGGAAATGTGCTGTTGCCCAATGTGGCAAGCAGGTGGTCGTCTGTCGTTACGGACTCGTTAACCGACCTCCATTCATTCCCAATGTTAACATCATGTGATAACATCAGGCTGATCCAGGCGCGTCCGTATAACGATGAATTCACGAGTGATGCGACTTCCTGGTTGTTAATTGAGGCCAAGTAAGAATCTCTAGCTCTACACGACCGATTCGCGTTACTTCTGTCGGTTTCGCCGTCGTGATATACAGTAAAACATCGTGTGTTATTTGATTCTTCCACACACCCAAGAAATGTAGAGTTTCTTATGCCTAAGAGCGGCTTTAACAGCAACGCTATGAAATCTGGAACACAGAAGCTGCGTTAATCATTGTGTTAGCAGGTAATTCATTTCGGTAAATAATTCTACAATCTGCAAATGTTAAATGAAGACATGATAAACACATTAAACTCACAGAATAACACCGCGTGCTTGACGTGTACGAAATCCATTGCTCTTAGCCCACGTACATATGGACCATTGTAGACACAAATATATGTATAAAGTTTATCTGAAGCTCAGCTAGTTAGGCGGTGAAATCCCAAGAAGTGTGGTGGTCTACGCCTTGATGGCTATCTAAGAGAGGTAGGTACACATTCAAAATACTAGGCGGAGTCTTAAAGATCAGCATGTCTTTTACAGCCATACTCATTAAAGCGTAACCGATGGTGCTGGGCGATGATATGCGCAGGGCTATTCGGCAACTCATGTTTCATTTGTAAAAGTGTCGGACAGTTAAAGTTCATTCGGTCTTTTTAAAAACACCTCCCTCGTAACCTCTGATATATATACGAACTCATATCGGAAGTGAACGCAAAGGAAGTAAACACAGGGGGTATGTAAAAGTAAACATCGGTGGAGATATTGAACAAGTCCATTTACATGTTGAACTGGCTGCTTACTAATCTGACCATTACCGTATTTCATGAATTACAACATTGTTTATTGGTCTTGGTCTTTGGGAGTGTTGAGGTCAGTGTCGTCATGACCTCATCATCGCCTGTTGAGTGTACAGGGAACTTAGAAAGGTTAAATGATTAGATTTGACGATGACGATGACATCATAATGCAATATTTATCATACAATTTCACCAATTCAATTAACTCTATTCCAATTCTGCTTATACATATCACTTATCATTTTGTTATTGACAAGGTGATGCATACAAGGATTGTGAGATCCAATGTAATTTTTGGGGCTTACGTCATTTCAACAACTAAGAGATATTGTGACGCCGTGGGTCGGGATGCGTTATACAGTGGCACATGGCAAGTCACGTGACAAGTCACACCTTTGAATCAAACCACCAATATTAGGGCGTTTATAGCACTAATCCACCTGGACCTGCCAATAATGATTAAACGGAGGAGGGAGATAATCCAGCCAACAGATGATAATGATAGTTTAGTTGATAATGATGCTGGCGATCATAATGGTGATGATGGTGTGGACGGTGACGCTGATCTCTTTAATCCATAGCTATGGCGCCACACATAGTGTACCCTCTTTCAATAAGGGATCGGTTCATGTTCAATGAATCGTGTCAACAGGCCTTTGATGAACTTATGGATAAATTGGTGACTGCACCCGTTCTGGGCTAACCCTACGATCAGGGTTTGATGTCCCTAGCTACTGATGCGAGTAACTATGCCATTGGGAAGAAAGAGCTATTGCGTATGCAAGTCAAGCATTATCTTCGAGCGAAAATATTGCACCACCAGGTGCAAATTACTATCAATCGTCGAATTCACTTCCAAATTTAGAGAGTATCTATTAAATAAGGCCTTTGTCGTACAGACCGATCACGGTAGCCTACGATGGTTGGTGGATATGAAATTGGGGGAGTTCACCTTTACGATAGAGTATAGAATGGGCAAGGTACATACAAATGCAGATGCAATTTCTCGAAGGACATGTAGAGAAAGTTGCCCCTGTTCGATGCTCGTTGATCCTATGAAATTACCGCAGCTGGCGGCAGTATACTGCGCGATACAATGCGAGCTAGGCGGTAGAACAAGGAAAAAAGATAAGGGGGTCGTAGAAGTTCGTGTCGTGAGTGACTTTGGGGGGTGGAACCAGGGAGAGCTGAGAGAAGCATTATTGGCCGATGGGCAAATAGTGCCCGTATTGTGCCTTATGGAAAAATCCGGGGATCTCTCGAGTAGCAGCTATATCGCGCGCCTTAGTTTGGCTGGTTAATCTTAGATTGCCCAATGCAAGAGGTAGGTTATTTGGGACGGTGGGCTGTGCCGAAACTATGTGTCAGAAGATACGCATTGGGCCTGGGACCAGGTTCTTCTTCCTTGTAAATGGCACAAAGATGTAATGCAACAGATGCACGAATCGGCATCGGGGGGTCATTTCGGTACCTCAAAAACTCTGGCACGTATGCGGGATTGCTATCATTGGTATGGCATCCGGTTCGACGTTGGTGTCTGATGTTGTACGTGTGTGATGCGTGTGAATGTCTAGCCAGACCGCCTCACAACGGCTGACCAATATGGGCACTGTCGCAGTCAGGAAGCCATTCGAACGCATAGCAATAGACGTGATGGGACCATTACAGGAAACAGAGAGGAAGAAGTCCTATATCTTGGTGATAGCTGATTACATTCCCAAGTGGACCGACGCGTTCCCTATGCCCAATCAGACGGCGACCACAGTAGCAGGGGTATAAGTAAGTGAATGAGTGTCACGATGTGGTGTGCCTATCACACTGTACTCAGGTCACGGGTCAAATGTTGAGTCAAAGACGATCCAGGTTATGTGTCAGCTGCGTGGTATCGGCAAATCACAAACCACGCCGTTTCATGCTCAGTCAGACGGCGGGGTGAAACGCTCGTATGCGGTCATTAAAAAGATGCTAGCGGCAAACTCTGATACGTGTCATTTTGACTGGGATCTCCATGCCATGTCAAGTATGTTCAAGAGGCTTTTGTGGATGCTACACGTGAACCACACGGTTATTTATTGGTGGATCTGAAACAAGACACACCAGAACATTTGCGCCTTCCCACTAATGTGCTACAATCACACCAGACGGTTTATCTAGAACAGAAATAAATTATGTATATATATATAAATTGACAAATCATTTGATTTCTCAACGGTCAAGATGGCAGGTCGCTTACAAAGACACGCTGATACACTGCGAGTAATGGCCAAGGCAAAACCAGCCATAAACAAAGCTTTATTGAAAGCAGCGGACAAAGATCTGGTCAACTGTTTCTGAATGTGCCTTGAATGTCTTAAAAGGGAACGTTCCCTTAGCACCAATTCAGAAACGTAAATTAACCCGACACAAACAATATCTGCTCACCCCCCATACTCGAAAAACAGCCATTACGAAAAAGAAAAGTGTGTTACAAAAAGGTGGTTTCATACCCGCGCTATTGGCACCTATTAACGGTCCACTATTGGGAACGTTGATAGGTTGCATCGTGAAAAAAGTGGCGAAGAAAATGATACCTGTGGATCCTTGTATATTGAGTGCTTCACAATACGACCGGGCGCCCACGACTTCGACTTTGTTGAGTTTTGATGACGAGATGCGTATTGAATCATCGTGATAAGCCGGATGAGGATCGATTTTTTATGTACAACCTATTACCCACAGCATAAATCTCCACAACCACTACCACCACCACCACCAAGTCCATCCAAATCTGATGATACAACAACAGTCAATTCTGCAGACCCTCCTGTGGTGGTCAAGCAGGTGGCTGAAGTGATGGACGATCCTGTGATGGTGGAAGTTATCAAAAGCATTCAAGGGAAGTTCCAGGCTAAAGGACGCTTGATAATGAACCGACTCCAACGAAACTCAGACATGGGATGGAATGACAGCGGAGAATTAGTCATTAAAGGGCAGGTGGTATCTGGAAGCAACATGACTCATTTAGTCAATGATGTGTTACGGGGTCGTTAAAATGTCACTCCCCATGGTTGGCAAGAATTTGGTAGAGCCTTGACGTGACACCAACGTACCACAAGGTTGGATGGGCCATGCAGATCGATGGTCGTGGATCCAACACGGGGAAGATCGAGTGAGGCGATTGATTGATCATAAAAGAACTCGACCTAAAAGTTTGCTGGCCAGAGCAAAACGACAAGCCAGAGGTGTAGCAGCTAACTCGTGGACGAGATGGGAAAACTAGACAAGTTGTATTACTACCCAGGGCATTCCTGAGTGTACGTGCCTTGTTGAAAGATGCCAAGTTGAAACCATCCTCAGTAACGTCGTGGTTGTCACAACAAGATACATACACACTACATAAGCCTATACGACAGAAATGTCTTAACGTTGAGTGGTGGCAGATGGCATAGACCATCAATGGCAATCTGATCTAGTCGATGTGTCACGCTGGTCCGAGCACGAACGGGGTCACACCTTTCTGTTGACTTGCATCGACGTGTTTTCCAAATATGCCTGGGTAGTACTCTTCATGACTAATACGGGTGTTAAGCTAGTGACAGACTTCGACCGGATATTGAAACTATCATATTGTGCCCAAATTCCAAATGGCTTCGGACAATCAACCTCTTAGAATAACATCACACCATCATCACTTACAGGTGATGAAGATTGCAGCGGTTTTGTTACTTCTCGATTCTTAAGATACAAGAAAGACTTAAATTGAGTCACTGTTAACAAATATTCCATGATTAAAGAAAGACCTACACCACCATGGTTGCCGGTTGTCCTTTGATGTCATTGTTTGCGCCACAGTTGACATAATCGCTGGTATTTTGTTCGCAAAGGATTATATGACACTAACTCATATATGTCGTATTTATGCAATATCCATAGCTCCTTTTCACTTGCAAAGAGAGAAGAGAGTGTCCATTAAACCCCATACCTACCAGATTCACACACATAAGCATACGAGCCGCCAGTACACGGTACTGACATCCACATGCCATCTATCAGATCCACAACAGCGCAGTCGTTATTATCTGCGGGGTGTGTAGGTGCCCAGTTACTGAAGAACATCTCAACGCTTGCACCTGCACCTGCACCTGCATCAGTATGATATATGTTTTCTTCGACTGTATATAGTCGATGTTGTTAGTCGCAATGGTAATTGTAGTAATTCCACAATTACCGTGCTCATATTGCCAATTCCACATCGCATTCGAGGCCCCCATCCATTACTTAGTTGTTGAAGAGCCCAACATCTTTGAGGTTACATTTATAACTGCATTGATGTTCATGTTCGCCACCATGGTGTATTCTGCATCACGAGCGAGCTCCATACCAGCTGACCGCAGTACTGTTCATCAGAATTTAACAAGTGCCATCTAAAAGCAACCCCCTGAAAATATTGTGAATATATTTCCAATGCAATTGAACTGTATCATGATATGGACAACTCATAACTCGCCTCAATGGCTTGCTAAGAAAGATAGGTACACATTCAGAATATAAGCCTCCAAAGCAAATCAAGCTCCATGTCGTTAAATTGCAAGCCAAATTCATCGTTGATAGCTTTCATATGCTGGTTCGGATCTTTTAGAAGATCCTCATATTTCAGTGTTGGTATGGGAATATTGAGATCACGCTGGTACTTCCTTATATCTGACAGTGAACGGATCCAAACGCCTGCACCGAAGCTGAATAGTCCATCAATATTTTCTACAGATCCTACGAGATCGATAGACATAAATTTCACAAATTGTCAAAACATATCCGAACTAAGAGGCTTAACCTTAGGATCAGAACCGAATGCCTGCATATATGATTCAATGGTTGCCAAGCCTTTCCTGTACATGAAGAGATGGCTGACCCAGGGCACTAGCTGGCGAATCATAGGCACAAATGAATGACACATACTACGTGTTTTGATGAAGGCTACCTTGGCGCCATGCAGGGCCCTCCAATGTGCAAACATGACAAATATACTGATGAGTAGTTGTTTGACGTGGTCATCGGACAGGTGGCCGCTGTAGGGAATCAGGCTCCTAAAGGCAATAGAATGAACCGGTAGTCTCAAGCATCTGGGTGATAAGAGTTCACCTGTGTTTGACAAGAGAAGCACTTTAAATCTGGTATTCCCTGCAAAGAAGCTTGTTGGTGAAACTGTTCAGGGTTAATGAATATATCCATGTTGGCATGCTTGAATTGGGCCACAAAGAGAAATGGTGATACGTTTGATGAATGAACGACGACTTAGGGATACGTCTCCACGAATATAATCCTTTTCGCGTCAATGCAGTATGGTTGCATTGTCGTTCTATTCCGAAGTACTTCCAGTCTCACAGTTCCCCCAAACAACCATAGAAAATCATTACTACTTGCTGGATCAAGCTCCTTCATTTTTCGGCGATAGATAATTTTGTACACAGGAACTATTTCGGTTTATCCGTAACTTAACTCCTTGAAAATATAAATGCGACCACTCCTTGTAATGAGATTCCACACTGTGGCAAAATTTTTATACAAGACATGCAATGGCGCCAGCTTGGCAGACATCAAAAACAGAGCGATCCCCATTCTGTTTCTCTCTCAGTAGGACGGAAGCAATAAGAGGAACTCCAGCGCTCACCACCGAGTTGTACGCTGGCATTGTCAATATATATTTACTGCTGATATCAGTAGCGCGCAGCCGGCTAGAATTGGCGCTGGGTGGGGAGGGGCAACTCTCCTCGGGTTTATTTATTTTTTCATCATATATTGTGTTTGTGTTTTTTATATATTTATTGGCTTTCTATAGGACCAGCATGTCAACATGAATGTCGGTTAATCCCGCATCAAGTTGTCATTGTGGTTCAGCTGTTTGACCTCAGACTATCCGGATTTTTCCACTTCAAATTGTCACTGATGTTCAGCAGTTTACCTCAGCCTATCGGTTGGCATGTCAACTTGTAGAGCGTGAGTTAAGCTGAGACAGAACACTCCATTTGCCCTTTGCACCGCATAGTCACTGTGATGTGATCCGATCTAGCTGTCAACCGACTACTTGTTGAATAGAGCATGGGGTAATGTCTCATTGAACCACGATTCGAGAAAATCGTGAAGAAAATCGTGTGCTCGATGTTATTGTATAAATCTTTGACTGTCTTGTATTATTTCTACTGGAAATATTTGTGGCTTTCGATAATATGGCCTACGATAAAATAACCAACTACGAAAGCTGAGGGTGTTTCCACTAGGAATACTAGGGCCGTTTTATACTGAATTTGAACTAGCAACGATAGACAACACCGTACAAAAGTAGGAGAGTATGTTATCAGGGATTTTCGCGAAGAATATTTTATAAAATGTCCACAGTAGAAAATATACATCCATCTAAAACTTTCTGTGCGATCCGTTTTCAAAACTTTGAACTATACATTTATGAAAATCGCCGTCTTATACCGGTTTTTCTCGAGTAAATAATATTCAGCGCGGTGTTGCATAATTGGATACTATGACTCACAAAAATACCCACACAGCAAGGCAGTGAGGGCTGCTGCGTCTCGAGAGGCTGGTGACCGAGAACCGCGGAAAGTTATTCTGTAGAAGGGTGGTGACATTTGAATGACGAGTCATTGAGTTATTAAACTTTACGTTAAAAGTTCAGCGCTACGGTAGTACTGATGATACACACAAAATAATTAATCGGCAGCTATAAATATTACTTCTCAATACCCTCTTCGTCAGGCATTCTACATATCATCAGATCGTTTCCATGCACAATCGATTTTAGTACCCACCCCTGTCAGACGACCCGCTATCATTTCTTGTACATTTCAACATCTTCTTGCTTGTTACACTCGGGTGTTGGTTTTGTAGAACCTTCAAGCTTTTTACCTACACCGATAGACATACACGTTTGAGCTAACTGAGGGTACCCCTGTATGTAGTACAACTGACACCTATTATTGTATCATGGAAATGGGTTGCAAGATATGGATGTCTCCATGGAAGATAAGCACAGAAATGATGCAACTCAGTATTGCCATGCAGACTTCCACAGGGACCATATCCACTCAGGCCAACTTTAAGGCCATGCCATTGGTAAAGAATAAATGCTGTAGATTTGTAAGTATCAATATCAATTTTGATGTAACTTTGTGCGACATTTGTCATAACAGGAGTGCAAGCAGTGCCTTCTTGCAGAGATCAAACGGTGACATGCAGGGCTCGAAACTAACGCCCGCCCGCCCACCCGCCAATGGCGAGTCAAAATCGACTCGGGCGGGTTGAAATTACCAAACTGGTCGCCCGGGTGGCGAATGAACAATTAGCCTATATTAGGTATTTATGATGCACCTGCAAGAAACAGCAAACAGCCGAGCGCCTGACCTTTAATTTAAGACGCATTTAAGCTTCCGAACACCCATAGAGATCGTCGGTGATTGTTTACTCCAAACGCAGCGATTGTTTATCAAGACTTCATCGAAGTACTGAATATACCGATTTGGACATCTTATACGACCTCATCGGATGTCCCGTTGGTATTGTTAATTGGGCGCTAAAATACCGTCGCTCACTTAGCTGACCTCTTTTTCACATAGCTTGCCTAACTAACGCTGCAATGTGACGGTTATACTTAATGATGCATCCCCATTCATATGTTTTCTCGTCTTTTATATATAATAAAACTGTTTGGTTCATCCCAACTCCGCCAAACATTATCATTATCCCATTACCCCATCCGATATGTAGCGATATTTTCCGTACTAATGGAGTAAAACACCCCTCACGACCAGCCGTGATTTTTTGTGCAAGATTTGAGTTTTTTATCTTTGCATGTGTCGCAGTTAGGTGCGATATGCCACTTAATTGTTGTTGTTTCCGGTAAAATGTAAGCAGGTGCACGGAGGTAATACTCCAAGGTTAGCGTATGATATGAGAAGCTGTTACAAGAGCTCGCGCTTTCAACTGGTCTGCGCGTCACAATGCGGCGCGTGCTGTCAAAGTAATGACATCGCATTTTGGTCTCGGCGAACTTACGTGGATATATAAATTTAGTCATGATTAATCGCCAAGGTCTGTGTACGAGTCGACCAAGTCAAATCGTCAGCGTCCAATGCACACTGCCCTTGAAGCCAAAGAAGCAATCCTCACACAAGATACCACGAAAAGTAGGACAACTTGACTAGCATGACTGCTTAATGTAATTTTGACTTGTTTGACTATATATATATATATATATATATATATATATATATATATATATATATATATATATATATATATATATATATATATATATATATATATATATATATACATATATATACATATATATATACATATGTATGTATATATATATATGTATATATATATATGTGTATGTATATATATATATGTATATATATGTATGTATATATATGTATGTATAGTATATGTGTATATATATATATATATATGTGTATATATATATATGTATGTATATATGTGTATATATATATATGTATATGTGTATATATATATATATATATATATATATGTATATTATATATATGTATTTATGTATCTATATGTGTATATATATATATGTAAATATATATATATATATATATGTATGTGTGTGTGTGTATACATATAATAAATTGGATTTTTTGCTTCATTTAGGGCAGGTCCTATGTTGTTAGAGTTTGAAAAAGATCCTGATTACCAAAGTCAGAAGCTCTCAGAAACGACGCCTCCTTAACATCATCATGACAATGCCTTCTAGGAGACCTCAGCAATGCTTTAAAGCATCGTTTCCAAGACATGGATGTTGGTATACCACAGGCAACCCACATAGCCTACCTCCCTTCATGGCCTGTTGAAAAGAATGTCCTGTTGAAAAGATATCTAATGACCCATAAAATACATTTTGCCTTACTTGCCAGGTTGCAAGTCATGTCATGTGTCTTATCATTACCTGTCTGAAAATGCTTTTAGAATTTGGTGATCAGGCAGTAGACAAACTTGTGGACCATTTCAGAGTTGTACCCTCTGGAACTTTTTTGTCTCACCCCCTATCGCTGAATATAACACCAAACGTGCTAAAGGACTGTGGTCGATTACCAGGTATCATGCCACAGTTACAAGAAAAACATTCAATGGGAAAGTGAGGAGGAGGATGGACCAGAGTAGGACTTGGTTTACGTTGATTTGTTGTTGAGTAGGGTGTTTTTGCTTTGGATTGTACGTTCTTCCCTAAGTCTCTATATGTTTTTCATGCTGTGTATGTCGAGTGATTGATTTTGGCACGTGTTTGTTACAAATTATATTCTGCGGGTCATGGGTAAAAAAATAAAGTATTTGTAAACACATATCATGTTGTGTAGATTTTTTTTGGCTGGTTGAATTTTTTCTGGGCCTGTGGATTTTGGGAACTACCAGCCCGGATAGCCGGTAGCAAATTTCCTTAGTTTCATGCCCTGGTGACATGCCAACAGAGCACATGTACATCACTGCTAGCATACACACCCATAAAGAGGAAAGCTGAATATAAAAGAAGGAGGAGGAGGAATACATAAGCATGCAAGATCCACCATATGACGAAATTGACTACAGTCACTGTTATGACAACAAATTAGTTTAATTATGTTTTGCTTTTTTGTAGTCTCTATCTGCCATGGATGCATTTCAATGCGACCAATTGTCGAACACAGGCAGTTAACAAGTGTTCATAAAACCATGCTTTAGTTTAAACAACTACTTTAAATGTAATAAACGATCAATAATCCACACACTCGTGCATAGCTTGTCCACCGCTATCGCTGTACATTTGTATGCTCGATATGCAACCCTGAGTGCCCACGTAGTGAGACACACCCCGTCAAAGCCCGGGTGATGTAATATACTTGTGAAAGGAGCGGCAGCGGCAACCCCCCACGGTGCCTTCGCGATTGCTTGCAAATTAACGTCACCATAGGCTAATGTATTTGCCGTTCATGGCAATCCAGAAGGTCAAATGGAGATAGTGATATTGCATTTACATGTAATCCATATCTCTTGTATTCATCACTGCGTATCATGTTCATACAACGACAACATATCTTTTGTGTGAACAGACACTTCATGCATTGTGCATGGCGTAGATCCTTTTCTATTACAACCTTCTTCATTACTTTAGCGTTTCTGATGTCACTCGTATCAGAGATTAGGACTGAGTACATTTTGGGGCGCAGACCTACATACTCCTTGATGAGTACTCCAGCAAACTCGTCTTTCATTGTGCCTAAGACCTTCTTATTGGTGGCGTTATGTAGTGTGTGATTATCTGAGTAGTGATGAGCATCAGCAGGGCTGGCCACTAATGTAAGGATTTCTTCATCGTTACCGTGTGACGAGCAGCAGGGCTGGCCACTAATGTAAGGATTTCTTCCTTTTCCACTGAGTGGATGATATACACTTAACCCGTTTTCAGAGATATACTCCACATTATGCAATCGATTTGACCTTTCGCCTTGCTGAGAGCCTGCATCAAGAGGTGGGAGTAACAGCCCCGTAGGGTATGGAAGAAAACTGGTGTAGTTTTTGTTTTGTGATTCAACCGCAGCTTTAGGTTGCATGCTTTGGTGGCTGGTCCTCTGTACTCGCCTGTTATTTGACAGTGGTCTCCAAAAGAGTTGCCTATCAGTGGTTTGCTACATATATGACATCGAGTTGCTGTCCGATAGGTTTGTTTATCTGCACCGTCATCACCATGGTAGCTGGCTGGGATAAGTTTATTTTAATGATATTCTCCTCTTGCTGCATAGCCCGTAGGAATTGCTCAGCCATATTCGGTCCGGTATACACTACTCATTGTTTTGATTTACCATAGTACCTCACCACTACATACCCATAATCACAGGTTTCATGCTGCTCCATCTGCTGGGTGTTACTCTTAGTTAGATTAAGAGCAGGGCCGGGAAGTTTGACTGTGAGAATCTAAAAGTCGGCGTTGATACTGTAGGGGCCAGATGATGCCTATGCCAGTTTCGGAAGGAGACCCTGATTTTACCCTTCTCTGGTATATCGACCCGAACTGCTGTTTGACATATTCCTTAACATTCGGGCTTGTGAGCCTGAAGTACAGTTTTATTTATTCTGTTTAAGGGTTTTGATCCTTTTCAATCAACATGAGTTTGATGCGTGGAATGTCGGCTGGTTGTTTGCTGATATAGTGACAGTCGTTATACCCTTATCCCACCCAACAAAACATTGAAGGCTAGGTTGTTTTGCTTCTCGACCTTGTAAATCTGGGATATAGGGATTGGGGCATTGATGCCTGTGATATTTAGGCCACCATTCTTGCTATACTTTAATATTCTTTGGGGGTCTTTTACCGCTGGGTGTATGGCAGAGCATAGTGACCATCAAAGGCAGTTATTATCCTTGCTCATCACGTTGATTATTGCCTTCTTATATGATAGTGTTGGAGGTAGATCAATGTATGAGCCCCCCTTGACAGGCAGATCGCGAGAGATGTCCAGTTTTGATTTCTTCAAACACCCAACCGGACCCTCTGTTAGTTTCAAACTTTCTTGTACTACTGGCCTTGTCCTATTCATCGCCTCTCCAATATCGTCTGGGGAGAGCAATGCCTCTTGCAAGTGCCTTAAGTCAGGTTCAACATACTCAGTAATGCCTTCCCCGGTTTCCTTCATGCGCTTATTCCTAAGAGTACGCTGGAACTTGGTTCCCTGAAGCTGGTATATCTCAGAGCCAAGCTTTGCACGTATTTGTACGTACACCTTTCAAGAAAGTCAGTGTCCTTGCCAAGTGGATGCTCATCTTGGACATCCATAGCCCGAATCTGCAGGAAATGTTCTATTTTAATCTTTTTGAAAACAATCTCTTCCATAGGCACTGGCTTTTTCTTTCTAAATGCAGGCACTGTTTTTTCTTTCTTGGTGCAGGCATTTGAGAAGCAGGCGCTGGCATAGGCGGGGCAGGCACTGCAAGCGCTGCAGCGTGTTGTCTGCGGGACATTTCTACGGCCTCTATTTTACGCTGCAGAACCAAGCATACTGAGGCTCTATGCTAGTCTCTTCTTTGGTTTCTTATCCGATCAAACCCACAAACCATGCACACTCCTAGATTGTTTTAACGGCCTCTAACTTAGCTGAGGTCAAAAAACATACGCAGAGAGTGGAGAATTCAAGGCTAAATATGCAAAAGCATATTAGACGATCAATCGATGAAAAACCCCACTGATACAACTTGGAAAAGACGAAGCATCAGAAGATATTAGGTGCACCTACATCTACACCGACAAGAAGACTGGGAATGATATCGACCCACAGATTGATTTAATTGCCCCATAGAGTGCACGGACATGTCATGCGATGTAAACCACTAGCGTTAAAACGTTGCAAAAAAAGTGTAAAAAAATTTTGGTTACAAAGCAGTGTAAAAAATAGAGTAAAAAAGAGTAAAAGTCCCCTGGTACGACGACTGCTCTCCAGTTTCGGAAGGACCACTGTAACCCCAATATCACTGAATATTGGGCAACCCTATATAGCCTATCACATGTGCCTTATCCGATCTTCTCCACTATAGGGGAAGGGGGTTATATAACTAGGAATAAGTACTGGAGGTAGACGTAGACATGTATTGTACTGAGGGCCTGGGGTACTTCCACACAATACACATGGGCGGTGGTAATCGCGATTTCATACCGAGGCACACTTTTATGTCACAATTCTGCACTTTATACGAAAGAGCAACGTGCGTGCAGCAAACATATGGGTGTTCACCGAACATGCTGACGACAGAATAGTTTAATGTGCCGTGCACCAATCATAATGGCGCATTAGACTATTCACAGTCCTGCTCCCTGCCCCGGAGTTACCTCTAGAGGCGTTATCTGGCCGAGGTCCAATCGCGCACGGTGCTGCTTGTCGGGGGGAGGTGGAGAGGAGCCAACTTTAACTTACTGGTTGCTCCGGTTGATTGAATCGTGTTGCGAGCCTCTAGGTTAAAGACCACCTTTCGAAACCCATGGGTTCGCATCTAATGCGATGCAGATGAGGTGGAGTCAAAATGGGCAAATAGCTGTCAATCAGTAGGAGAGAAAGCATCTTGTGGATGTTGCTGTCACTGTGCCATAAGCATTGTGGGGGAAATGCAAATGTGCTGCTTGTTAAGGTCCTTAGCTAAGCCCACCCAGGTGAGTATCATAATTTGCCAAATTTAATTCTATAGCAGTTCACTAAATTTGAACGCGCGAGGAGGAATACTATGTGCTGTGCTATGTGCGTTATTCCGCAAAGTAGGCGCACAAGGTAGAAATGGTTGATGCAAATATATATGTGGTATTCTGGGTGATGAAGCAGCCTGTGACGTCAATTAGTGTTGAGGAAGTCTCGATGGGATGCATTAGAGACAGCGCAGCAGAACGTTGTTAAACATATGCTGTCGGAGAAGACGCACATGACCACTGAAGTCCGACCATCATAGATAATGCCAATGTGAGTGGTTTATTGGCAACTGGAAACCCTGGTCAAGCTTGGATCAGTCTGCATCGGACTAAATATGATAAATGGATCCATGCAAACACAACAGAGGACACATAGGATATGACTGTGCAATGTTTAGCACGCGTGATCGTTTCCGGTTAGGCAAATGTGAGGAAACTCATGGTTACCTGTGTGGACAAAATTGAAATACGAAAGGTTAATATATCATGGTTGAATGATCTTATCGAATCACTATTATTTTCGAGCGCATCAATACACTTCTGTTAGCCACATTGTTTTCAGCAGGTTTAAGCTTTGGGTTAGCATGCGTTCAACCGATAATGATGTGCTGTGTGGTTTTCGGGATCTGTGTACCGGTAAATCATACACAATAACAGTCAAGAGTCATGTTGATTTTACTGTACGTAATATGTTCATAATTGTGAAATGATAACAAATAATCATGGAAGCACAATCGCCCATGTTGTCTATGTTTCGCTGATTTGAGACATGACTAAAACCCACACTGACAATGATAGAAAATCGATATTCTTCTGTTGTTTGTGCTATTTTATGCTGAATACAACGAATTTCTCGAACAACCTTATTTCTTTGCCGTACCAGCAAAGCTGCATATGTAACATATATCACTGATGCGATGGTTCACTGTTGTCTTATCATTATGGGAACAATCAAAGTATATAGCCATGCAATGATAACACTATCGCAAGGTTAAATAGTCCCTTCGGTCACTGATATAGGACATTTGAACTATAAAGATGCACTATTTTATAGTGTTGTCAACTTTATATCCTTTATACAAACAATCACAAAGACCTTTCAATGAATACATGCAACGTAGTAGCATATTCGCAGTATGTGTTTGAATCGCCTCTAATGAAGGAATATGAGTTCTACCAGTTGCAACAGGATTTGAACCATATTCTCAGGCCTTGACCTCATGCATAACAGCACCATAGTTAAAGACTTGATTAAAAGTGGTCTTCTCCGACATACTTTCTCCATATTCATCCGGTATTTGCCATTTTCATTCAAACTTTTATGATTTTGCTGTACCTATGGAAAGATGTACAGGCTTATTGTACTGAAGTATGCACTCTAGTGTTAGTACCACTTCACATTGGAAAATGTAAGAAATATTGCAAAACTATAAGATCTTACATTATAGTGGCTTTCAATATAAATTTTGCACATAGAAGATGTAAACTTCTATTACAGACGAATGTCATGACAGAACTAAGATGGTATTTGAAATACGTGCACTTCCCTACCAATAACAAGTCGCATGGTGCGAGTTGTATCGAGTCCCCAGCGTGTAACCACAATTGTATAGATAAATTTACTCTAACCAGGATTACCTAAACCCACACAAATAACTACATGAATAGACCATACCAATGAAAACCAGTAAATGGAAATGACACCACATGAATTGGAAGGACAACATACAAACAAAATGTTTTCTCTGTTTTTTGCTAAGCTAGCGGTTTTTTTATAGTAATATTCAAATGATACTACGCAGCCAACAGCTATTAACAGCTTATACTACTGCCACGAGTCTCAAGCAATATTTCACTTTTGAAGAGAAAATCTCAATTTGAGCGTACTCGTCGAAACATCTCCTCGGTCGATTGAATCCTACACTGCGTTATCAACGCCGCGGCTACGACCTGTCAACTAGTGTAATAGGTGGTGTTATAAATTATGCCATTCGGTTTTGACATAATAAGACTTTATGAAGAAAGCAAGGCTGTATATCAAGGATATCGGATCGTGTGACTGTGTGGTGTGTATGAGCTGTATGCAGATTACATTGAGACCCAATCTATCTGCCATGTTTCAGTGTTAACCAAAATACAGTAAATGAAGCTGTTGGTGACACCTTGATTGTGCTAAAGTATGTCGCAGCAGAGAAGATGCAAATCTATATAGGATTGGCGCTGGGGAGTGTTGTGCTGCACACAGCAACTCAAGTCTGGCCATCATAGACAATGTCAGGGTGAAGATCTATTGACGGCAGGAAACCTTGTTCTAGCGTCTGTGTCTTAAAGTAAATATATTACGTCTTTCAGTCACATATGCAAAGGACCGGATTCCTGCTCTCGGTTTACAAACAATTATGGTTGGTTTTTATGTTCATTTTATTTTTGCTGAAATTAATCTTATATGACGTTCGAATAAGCCATTAGCATGATATGGACCCCAAAGCGTACAATTACCTTCACGAAGATTCCCTAATGATGCACACATTATTTAGACAAGACATTTTACACTTTGGTCTGACTTCTGAAATGCGTGGCTGGAACCTAGCCTTTGGATTTGTACAAGAGTTACGACTACTACATGTGGTGTGTGCGTGCTGTATTCACAAGCACAAACCTTTCATTTAATCACAAAAACAATTAGAAGCAATCAACATAATGTTGATACACATAGTGATACTTAAAGTCTATGATTTCAAATGTAATGTATTTATGTGTCCACTGCGATGGCAGGTAATGGTGTTTTGCTACGAGACTGGCGTAAGAGCGAATGACTTCAAATGAAGGCATGAACAGTCAGCACATGCCACAAATATACATACCACTGGCCCCGCATATATCAGGTCAGAGCATATTAATGGTAAACATGAGAACAATGAACTTCAGAATGATGTCCCTCCATTCCAAGGTGATTCCCAGCCTAATGAAGACCGACGTCAGCATGATGACGTCGACGGTGTCAATGCACCACTATATGCTCGTCCTCAGTGTCAGACATTTCGTGAACAACAAACAAAACTATTTACCGTTATGTAGAAACAATTGATAGTGCAACACGTTAACGACGTTTTCCCAATCTAACTCAAGAACGGACGCGTTCTTGCACCATTTGTTCTTCGTGCAAGTATGTGTGAATTAATTGACGAAATAGCACCAGCAATTACAACTTGCAGCATGTGTTATTCGCCTTCTTATTGCATATTGATTGCAAATAATTAACAGTTTATGAGCCATATTGTGTAACATATATACAAATGTGCTTGTTTACTTTTTAACCGAGGAATCTCGGGATATGCACAGACAAATAACAACACCCCCCCTGTCAAGTTCTCATATTGTTGTATTGTACATGAAATACATACATGGTCTTTATATGATTACATATAACCATTGAACCGTTGTCGCCCATGATATATATGTTGCGTTGATAAGAGACCTGGATAAGAGTAAAGTATTACTACAACTGATAACCTGCTAGCGTTAGCATAAAGTTCATGAACAATCTACCATAAGTGCATATATATATATATTTATATATAAATATTCACATATATATATATATATATACACACAGTACATAAAAATATATATACATATATATATATATATATATACATATATAGAAATATACATAAAAACGCTACATACAGATATAGATACATATATACTTATATAACCAGATATAGATTATATAAAATATATATATATATATGTGCACAGCCTGACACATTCTGGATATATATATACATTTACATATAATCACTATACAGAGAGATCGAGAGATTCCGAGAGATAGAAATAGATATACAGATACATAGACAGATATAGATAGAGAATATATATATATATAGAAGGGGTCATATATATATATCTAAAAATATAGATCATTATTATATATATATATCTATTTTCTATATATATATATATATATTTATTATATATCTATCAATATATATATATATCTATATATATATATTATATATATATATATATATCTACATGTGTGTGTGCGTTTGTGTGTGTTGTTTATGCGGTGCTATCTGTCACGCTAGTATACAGTTACTCAAATATCACTGCATAACGCCTCAGCAATACCTTGACAAGTCCGATTATTCTCCGATATGATATTCAATACGACATTTCTGTGATAATTTGGACAGCACCGCATTATAAACCGCATTATAGGTCAAGCTAGTAATAAGCGTGATCCATTTCACCCGACAGTTGCAAATCTATTCCCTTTTTTTTGTTAAACGTGAGGTCAGTTTTTGAGGACACAGGAAGTCAGATAAATATATATATATATGTATATATATACATATATATAGATATTATGCATATAGATATTTATATATACACCAATACAGATATAGGAATATACATAAAGGGAATATATACATACATATAGAGAGTCAATGGTCCCGTATGTAGGGAGAGAGACATTCAGATCTAAGATAATGAGAGTTATATAATCTCTCTAGATAACAATCTCATAGAGAGAATAGAGAGAGATGAAGATCTAGAGATATAGAGATATAGAGAGAGAGAGAGATCTCTATGAGAGAGAGAGATATCTATATCTCTCTCTCTAGAGATCTCTATATATCCATATCCTATCTCTCTATATATCTCTATCTATATCTCTATCTATATATATATATCTATATATATATATATATATCTATATATATATGCTATATATATAGCTCTTGACAATCCGTTCTATGCACACCATCCTAATCAGTGTGCATTGGATGTGACTGCATCAACTGGTATTTCGGGCATTGTTTGCAAATGTCCTGTACGTTTTTCGGTCTCGTGTACAGTTTTGACCACATCAAAGATGGTGTTAGTGGTAACGACCCTCAAGGATTTCTGGTGCTCACCAGTGGCCGCTTTTTTAAAAAGAACAACTAGTGCATCTCTTACGCCTAAGGCTGGCAAATCCATAAAGATGATGCACAATGTCTTCATTATTCCCGCCAGTGATCACAGGTGTTCTTTTTTTTCTCTCAAGAACCTTTTGAACGTGTTCATCCAAGATGATACGCAGGCGTACTCCGTCAGCAATGCTTTTTCTTTTTGTGTCCTCAGTGGTCGGTTTGAAAGTGAAAAAGTAATTGTTATTGCTAGCGTTTATATTCAGCATCTCCAGACCAGCTTGGGCGCGGGAGCGTTCTTGACGTGTAATTTTATTGGTTTGATTTTTCCTATAGCATTGGAGTCTTTTCTAGGAGTTATCTCATATATTCTCCGCTGAATACATGACACTGCATAAACGTAAGAGGAGTCACGACGTCGTTAAATTGCGCTTGTCACTCACTAGTTTCAATAAACACCTATCCCCGATACGCCATTGTCCCTAAGCGAGCTGACGCCAGAGGATAACGATGGCAAAGTATACCCGTGGTACGATCTACCAATAACAACATTGTGTCTTCGGATATATGTAACGGAGTCAAGATCATGATTAAGTACATTCAAGTTTAAAAAACAATAATGGCGAGCTTCATGTGGCACTCAGCATGCTTTGATGGGAACATTTGAAAAAGAACAGAATTTCCTGAAACTTACTTAAATTGATTCAAATACCGATAAATAGGTCAGAACCATCTGAAGATGGGTCGTTTTTAGTCCATCAAGAGATCCGCTGTTGGGTCGCCCATGTGCGGATGGGCCATCCATGTGCGGATATGCAAACAGGTCAGACCCATCTGCAAATGTTTCTTTACATATATATATATATATATATATATATATATATATATATATATATATAGATATATATATATATATATATATATATCCATATATATATATATATATATATATATATATATATATATATATATATTATATATATATATATATATATATATATATATATATATATATATATATATATATATATGCTAACGAGGCATCCGCTAGCGACTCAATTTCCTTGTCGTATGCGACGACCTAGGTAAAATAATTTTGGGGTTGAACGGCACACCAACAGTTAGGTGTCATATGGCGCCTACAAAAGTAGAGTAAATGAAGGGATAAGATTGACCTGATTGAGAAAATAGAAAAAAAAAAAAAGGGAAATCAACGTGGATGAAAAAGAACAAGAAGGTAGAAAAATTCAAATACGAACGCTTATCCTAAGGCACGTCACAACCAGCAGATAGATTAAACCAGGGCATTTAAGCCTCTCGTCTGGGTAGAAGCACTAACAGGAGTCGCTGTTTCCGTCGTGTAGGAGGTTACAGTAGGCCTTACCTACCCCCTGACCTAGAAGGGGTCAAACGACGGCTAATTAAGAATCGACTGACACGTTTTCTCTTCACTGACGTGTTTTATTATATTCATCAAAGAAATAAAGTACGGTCAAGATCCCTTCAGCTAAGGGTGGCTATATGATTTATGCATTCATATCTGCTACTCTATAAGTTGTTCATCAGGTTAACCAACTATGGAATAATTCTTAATGGATGAAATAAAGGTATTCCTAACAAGCAGCGCATAGTAACATAATGAGCTTGGCAATTGGGACATATAGTTGACATGGTGATGTTATGCACTGGTCACGGCGACACCAAACAGACAGGAGGACGCCAATAAAACGCGTGGCGGTCCATGGTCCCGTAACACACCGAAGATAATGCATTCACATTATCAGAAATAACACCAGATGTTATGATCCATCCATTACCAACAATCTCATGTGTTGATAGAAGCATGAAACCAAATACTTTTGATAAATCTGCTGACGATTATCATCTTATCAACTGTTGAACAAGATGCCAATGATTTTTTTACGGACTTATTGTGTCAAACAATAGGTACTTAAATAACTGGCACTTTGGCTGTGTTAACGTCAGAACTGACTCACCACGCTAGTTATGTGATATTCCTAATACTACCCATCCTATCACTTCGAAGAGATACTCGACCAATCTTCAGTAACCATTCACGAGTTCTCACTGATAAAACACTTACTTACTGTGCACATGCTAAAACATTTCCCAGTGAGTGGACTCGCCCCAAACAAAGGCAATGATAAACGTTCAGCTCTTCAGCGTAAAACTCAATGCATGTCAGATCCGTTACCAAGAGCGAGGATTTATATTTTAGTTCTCACGGAATATGTCTTGTAGCAAGCACACAATGGCTTTGTCATTTGTCTTCTTCGTGGCTCTCGAGGTATTCGTTACCAGTTCTCAGGGTGAGATTTTTTTATAAGATAAAATTTATGCTTAATGGGTTGAATAATAAACCAGCTACAGTAAATGGCTGTCGGCTCACCCTGTCGGTGAATCCTATGCAACACAATCGCTTCATTGCATAACATATTTGATAGAATGTGTTGCATTGCCATTGAAACAACACTCCAGCCCTTATCTCCCGTTGATGGGGTTAGCTCGTACATTTCGCATACACGCTGTAACTTCACCACGGTAACTCCACTGAATAACCCTATCTTTCTATCTTTTTTCCGTTCCCCATAATGCCTATCCCATAACGTTTTGTCATTCCTGACATGCGGTACATTATCCTTCTCCCATCATTCACTGGCGTTGTTTTCTCGCCCAAACCTGATCACACGTTTCAATCGGATTGTTACTTATGACCAGGTACTTCATTGAAGTTGTCTAATTCTATTTATTCTCCCTTCTCTGGATGTAATGTCAGCCCTTAGTACACTATGAGACCAATGATGGCAGTATCATTTGCTTTGGGTTGGCAGTACTGATTGTCAGGAATTCTCCCTTCTCTGGATGTAATGTCAGCCCTTAGTACACTATGAGACCAATGATGGCAGTATCATTTGCTTTGGGTTTGCACAAAGTGGCTGTGGAGTAAAAGGCATATGAATTAGTTTATGATTATACTTATGTGCACGGCATAATCGTTTGCGATTTGCAGAATATCTTGGATGTTACAAAGATTCAAGTTCAAGAGTTCTGAGCTCTTACGACACATACAGTTATTACAGCATGACGAGAGAATACTGTATCAATTACTGTTTATCATCCCCGGGGAACACATATGCCGGTGTTGAGGTAAGCATACAATATCATGAAGCATAATAATTATACAAGGGACAGCCCCTGCACTATCCGGTTGGTGGACAAATCCACTGGAAAAGACTTAATATTTGTCAAACAACAATATCAAGTTGGATCTAGCTTTTTGTCTGAATGATTTTATGAGGTTAGTGTCAAGAACATCGTGTATTACGTGTAAGACAAGGGAATAATATATCCCCGAAATTCCGCGCTCAGTTTTGTTCCTGTGTATAATCAATCATTCAGCAGTGGACACGTGCAAGAATCAGTCACGTAGATTACAACGGAATCACTCACATCGAGTAAGTGTGTTATGCTGTCCATGCAAATAAAAAGGTATTTTACAGTCAAATGAATATGTGTATGTGTTCGGCAGTCCGGGAATGAGTGTTATTGTGGAGATAGCCACCGCCATAGCCGCTATGGTGCTGCTAGTTACTGCAATGAAAGATGCAGTGGTAACTCATACCAGCAATGCGGGGGTCACTGGAAGATACAGATATTCTCCGGTAGGTTAGGATATTAAATGTTTTCCAACAAGTAACATTACTAATGCGCCTTTGAACTAACCATCGGGAAATATCAGTGTGTCCCAGAGGCAGATTTCGTAATCCAATGGGTTCATCAAGGAATTGCGACAGCTACTGTCACTGTCAATATGGGGCAATTTGCAGCTACATAAGAGGAGTGTGTCCTGGGGGCTGTCAGAGAGGGTGGAGAGGAAGAAGTTGTCAGTACCGAGGTGAGTCAGCCAAGGTATGTCACACAAGGAACCTGTTTAGAGCGCACCCTTATCACCTGCAATTTTTAGCGTTTGGCGTGACAAATATTTTACTGTATGGTTCTCAGATACAAAGTACGGCTTCTGCTGTTGTGTGTTTAGTATTGAAGACTTAAGGGCGCACTGATTACAATTCAGTATTGTTAGGAAATCAGTATGTATAACTATGAGAATTGTTAACTTTCAGTTCCAACAACTACAACGCCGACCACAACCACAACACCGACCACAACACCGACCACAACACCAACCACAACACCAACCACAACACCAACCACAACACCCACCACAACACCAACCACAACACCAACCACACCAACCACAACACCAACCACAACACCAACCACAACACCCACCACAACACCAACCACAACACCAACCACACCAACCACAACACCAACCACAACACCCCAACACACAACACCAACCCAACACACCACAACACCAACCACACCAACTACAACACCAACCACAACATCAACCTCAACGCCAGTGACAATTATGGTAGCTTCACCTGCAACAACACAAACCCAACGGCCATCAACTACACGGATCGCAGCACCAACCCTAGCTTCATCTGCTAAGATTATTGACATCATGTCGGGTAATAATCAAATAGCTTTCATGAAAAGTAAGAGAAGACTCCTTTCCATATACCCACAGTCTTACTAGGCGCGTATATGTTTGGGTAATCTACCTTATGATTTTGCAACGTGATGATGTTTCCTAAACAACATAAACTGAATGTCTCTCAGTATAAAATACCATCGATTGCAAATGATTATTATTAACATGATCTGACCATCACAAAATTGAAAACTTGTGAGCTTATTTTGATGACTTGTGGGTTCCAATGAGTCTGGCATGGCTCTTTGAACCACTAGCCGTAGCGCCATGAACGTGGCACAGCCTGGTGAGATGAATACTTTCCGTTTCGTCTCTCTGATCACTCCCAAACTTCCTAGTTAACACTTTGCCATTTTTGTTGCTTCAACAGCCGTCTTATGGTGTGGAGTGGGTGGAATTGTGAGCGCCATTATCATTATGTATGCTTGGGCAATATATGTAAAGTAAGTATTCACACTTTATCCCAAAGGTGTTAACTTCTTGAAGGTATGATAGAAATCATATCAGTGTATCGATCTTAAATCGTAGGATGTCGATAGTTTAAGCAAAGATTGCATTTATTAGCAATAATTCAAAACCAAATCGTTTGATACATCATTGTCTGTACCCAGGTATTGGAATGGAAACTGCATTCACAATTCAAGGTCGTCAAACACCGTAGCGGACGTGGTGGAGATGGACAACATCGACTCGACAGGTGGCGCAACAAATCTCGGTGACATTGTGCCGTTTACAACACGTGAGAACCACGATCCACTGTATGAAGGGCTCAAACTCAACGGTCAAGAATCTGACTATGAGAAACTATCAGTTTATGCACGTTTGGATACTTTGGATCGCAATGATTATACAAGACTTTGGCAACTTCCGCATCCCCATTCAAATGATGAACCCCATTACGTTAACCTCGAGCAAACAAGACATCACAATATCAAACTGTCAACTACCATAAAATAGTTCAAAAGCTAGAAGCTGTGAAATCATTTACCATTATGTTTGTGCATTCTTGTACAAGGAACCCAGCAGAGTGTCTTAAGAATTGGCTGTTTAGACGTTCAAGTCATGTTTTCAACCCGAAAGCATGGCACAATAGAATAGCTATGTGAGG
The DNA here is from genome assembly GCA_034190875.2 of Urechis unicinctus. Taxonomy (NCBI): domain Eukaryota; kingdom Metazoa; phylum Annelida; class Polychaeta; order Xenopneusta; family Urechidae; genus Urechis; species Urechis unicinctus. The sequence continues at coordinate 17,583,818 of CM067348.1, forward strand.
TAATGAAATATTGGTGACATCCTGTAATGCCCGTTTACGCTATTTCGCAGCAGTAGTGAAAGCCAATTTAAATTCAAATGTGGGACATTAAGGACCTGCACGTTAGTTCAATACGGCCTAATGTCATTGAAGTAGAATGATGTTTGTACCAGCAAGCCTTCTGTGTTGCCAAGGGCAAGGTGTTCATATCTCACCTTCCAGATGCATGTATGTTAGCTGCACGACGGGTAATAAACACTCGAGTGTTCGTACCATTACACATTTGTTATAGTTAATTGCTTTCAATATCAATTTAACGATACACATAGAAAATGAAGGATTCTGTTATGGACAAATGTCATGACAGAAGTAACATGGTATTTGAAATACGGGCACATTCTTACCAATCACACATCGCATGGTGCAAGTTGTATCGAGTCACAAGCATTTAACCACAATCATATAGCTGAATTTACGTCTTAAAAAGTTTTAGCTAAACCCGTTTAAGCATCCAAATAAATAGATCATGAAAATGGCAAAACGAAGAAATAAAAATAACAACACATGAATCGGAAGGACAACATACAAACAAAATTGTTTCTGTGTTTTTGCTAAACTAGCATTATTAACAGTGATCTTCAAATGAAACCACATAGTCAACAGCTATTGACAGCAGATACTACAGCTAGGTTGCTCAAGAGATTGTTTACATTTGAGGGGGAAATCCCAATCTTAACATTTACTCGGTCGATTGAATCAAGTACAGCGTTGTCAACGATCTTTCAACTAATGAACTAGGTGGTGGCATAAATGTGTCATACGTGTTTTGACGTTATAACACTAGAAACGCTGTATGAGATAAGCAAGGGTCGTATATCGATGGGTTCGGATTGTGTGACTGTGTGGCGTGCATGAGCTTTTGGCAAATTGCATTGTGACCTAACGTCGCTGCAATGTGTCAGTGTGCACAGTAGAGTTACTATCAATCACACAAATCTACAGTTACTCAAATATCACTGCATAACGATTCAACAATACCTTGACACGTCAGATTCCTCATATTCCATACCGCATCTCTGTGATAATTTGGAAAACTGCGCCGCTTAATATACTTCATTTATAGGTCGAGCTAGTATTAGCTTGATCCATTTCACACGACAGTCGCAATTTCATTCTCTTTTTCGTAATGTGAGGTCAATTTACGACGATACAGGAAATATGGTGTGACGAAAGTTTAGAAACTTGGACCACACTGAATCAAATCGTGCATCTTCTTCCAGACTTCAACCAAATTGGCTCAGTATTTGCGTTCAAGTTTAGTTTGTGCAAACGGCAGACTGATCTGGAAAAGTTATGAATTTTTTTTTTCCTGCCAACAATACCCTCAATTTGTTGCTTATTGTCGATGCAGGTTTATTCACATATCTCACGCGAAGGTACCGTTTCACGTCGACATAAAGTCTTTTATCTGGATATTTAGGGTGTCTTAACCTGTTGAAGTTATTGTGTCAATACAGATTGAACCGGTTATCATTTGCCTACAACTGAATGATAAAGAATTAAAGAGTCAGATTTTATCTGAAATGGCTTATTTGTGAAATGGTTTCGGTCGAGCACGAGGTCTTTCAAAGCACTACTTAGTCCACCAACAATTGGAAAAGATGTTAGCGCATTATAGCCTAGATCCACCCAAACAATATAAGCTAATGCACCGAAGACGTTTGCTATTATTTGCTAATGTAAATTCTTCACAGTAGTTACGTTAGAAAATTCGGCCAAAAATTTCGTTGATGGTGAAGCTTGTAAAATAGGTCATTAAAGGGTACGCAATCCCGGCGATTATTTTATTTTCTCTTGAGGAAATATCTCTTGGAATAGCTGTAAAATAATGACAGGACTTGGATTATCGAGCAACGACAACAACATTGAGGGAAAAAGCTAAATCAGGTACATCGTCAGCGCAACTGCGATAACATAACAGCTGATATATATATATATATATATATATATATATATATATATATCAGCTGTTATGTTATCGCAATATATATATATATATATATATATATATATATATATATATATATATATATATATATATATATATATATATATATATATATATATATATATATATATATATATATATATATATATATATATATTATTGTTTGGGGATAAATAGTACAAATCCTTTTTTTAGCTACAAGTATCTTTATTTTCCTGAACTTTCTCTCTGAAGCCTCGACTCCTGATTGCCTCGTACCTCAACCGTACCGAGATAACTGGCTCATACCCAGCCAATCACATATTGATATATATACATCAAACCACATCCATCCAATCAGACTATGCGAGAAGTAGGGTCCATCACAGCTGTTTGTGGCAAACCAGCCTCCGCATTTTTACATAAGGGTAATCCAATCTGACCGGATGTTATTATCATCAAATGCACTTAGGCGACCGCATATGACCGACTGAGACAATTATAATTTAGAATACATCAAAGGTAAAAGGATGGTCAAACATGACAGGATGAGACACAGAACAAAGAAACACGAAAGTACAAGGAAGGCCTGTATGGACGGATACGATGGAAAATAAAACAGACAGCGACAAAAACGACTAGCCAGGATGCAAGCTAAAG
>CM067348.1:17588943-17756443 GCA_034190875.2 Urechis unicinctus
ATGGATGTTCACTACGAATATCCCTCTAATGCATAATGCTACTCACACGCAGCGAGCATGAAATCGCGATTTAGCTCACAAGACTGTGAACATAAGAAGTTTCGGCAATAAGGAGATAGACAGCAGCTATAGTCAAGGCTAATATCAGGTAATTGTGCTATTTATATAGCCGGAAATGAGGATTATAAGGCTTTTAATGCTGCTACCTTCTCACATGGTCGAAAACGGTTGCTGCCTGAGAGCCTCTGCCCCATGAATTCGATTCATTTCCGTTACATGCAATTCATTTCTAAACATACGGCGGATGACTTGTCTATTGCTGTATTACTATGGAATCCGAACGTAATTGAGATATATTGTTTTTTTACACATAATTCTTTTGCAATCAATTTAGATTTGGTGCGATAAATGAAGTCACAATGTGGCAATATAACATAAATCTGGTCACAGCAAATGATGGATTCAAAAAAGAATTCGCATATAAATCATGTATATGCATTTAAAAGAGGCGAATCAATTCACAAATTTGTTGTAGATTCTATAAATTAGCTAAAAAAACGTGGTATACTATTTCTAATGACGATTACCGTCGTGGAGGGCGTCCCTGAACACTCCGCAATCTATTTCCCTCATTTTATTCCGATAGTTGGGATAATATTAGCCCTACAAGACGTCTGAGTAGACGTCTTACTTTCTCAGAAAACGACGCAATGAAAAAGAATTGAGATCGATTCAGACAACTACCAAACACCAAACATACCCAAGTGCTGGAGTTATAGAATGCAATGATGCTTTACGGACAATTTTATCCCTTTTCGGCGAGGGATTTCATCCATGGTAATTATTTATAGTTCGATCAATTTGGGAAGCGGTAAAAAGTCCGAAACACAGCAACATGTTTGTTTTCAAGTTCAAGACCACGTACATCGCGCATGCTCAGAATGACGACTAACGTTAAGCCCGGGGGGGGGGGGAGGGGCACTTAAGTGTATAGAGGTATTATACATGTGCCGCGAGACCGGGTATGTTTTTTCGGCCTCTCGTCTTGTACGACGGTTTATACATTCGCATTATACCTTGTACGATGGGGTATACTTTTTGCCATTCTCAACTTGTACAACAGGTACGGGTTTTCGAGGTACGGGTTTCGAGGTCCCGCGGCACACCCCTACCCGAGTTAGGGTCAAGTGCCCCCCCCCCCCCCCCCCCCCCCAGGATGCTACAGCAATGCAAATGAGGCGGCGGTAAATCACGCGACACAATATGTTTTCAAAATGGCGGTCATGGTTTCTTGACTGTTCGGAAATGATGTATCGATGGCATTTCATGAAGAATAGCGTCGGGTTGGGGTAATTTTTTTTGCGCGTAGGGACTGTCTGTTGTACAGGCTCTTGATATATGCTATTTTTTGGATGCGTAGTTGAGCACCCAAAAGCGTAAGGACACAAACGTGTGCTTTTAATGAAGCGCTAAAACCGTCGTATCGTAACGGTATAAATTCATGTTACCGTTACGACCGGAGCTAGGATAATATGCGTATGTCACAACAGTAATCAGTGCGAACACCATCACATACAATAGCAGCATTTTATGCACTGTATTTGACACAATTATAGAACTCTTTAATTCAAACGATTCCGAGTGACGGGAATCCTTACTACGTGTAATTTTGCTGTGACTTATAACAGTAGTTAAATTGTGATAGAGAACCTCTCTGCTTTAAATTATATATTGAATAGTAATTGAATTGTCTATCGTAACACATGCAGCGTCAACACTACGCCAACTGTATCATTTACTGCAAGCTATATTGTCAAAACGACGCGTCCTACATTGTGAAGTGTCGCTGTATTCGCCATGTCTACACAAATTGCCACCATTGTTTAATACACATTCACAAAACAAATTATATCAAGCCACTAATTGTTTACATTTTCGTTAACATGTAAGCTTCATGTATAGTTCTTTGCCCGTGCTAACTTTAGAATTGTGGAGACTAACGGCAGTATTACACGGTGCGATCCAGTTCATAATAGCTGTACTCTGCTTTATCCGTATTCACATTGTCATTTGCGATATCAGCGATAATCTCACACTGAACTCGACCGGACTCGTCTTTATTCTTGCTGAGGTTGAATGCCACGCAAGTGCATGTTTGGGAGCATGTGGCCAAACACTCAGTCAGACTACGCACACTGACAACCTTGATAGTGTTAGTTTCAAGCGCACCTGACATTTCATGAAGGACTGCACTATTTGTTGTTATCATCCACGCCTTGGAGGTACCTGAAAAATAATACTACGCCTATGTAGACGCTGACTCAATACCGAATATAATTGACATTACCGTGTATATACCTGGTGAAGATTTCAGGACACAAAATTATATCAATAGCGAATTAAATCAATAATTAAATTTAAATCATAACAGGTTAATGTATTATTAGAGCTCGAGCATTAACTGCATACAGGCTTCATATATGCTCAATATTCAACCGTTCGCAATCACGAATAATGTTCCTTTCAGGGGCTCGGAGATAGCCATGAATGCTGCTTAAGTAAGCATGTTGTTTATGGCTACGACACATTTGTGAAGGTGGTATTAATTGTAACTTGGAAATGATTGACGATAGCCATTGTTGGATGCTCACAAGTATTATATGCTCTGGAGCTATCAAGCTAAATAGACAGCCAGAGCTAAACGTTTTATCACTCGTGCAATGGACACTGCCATGATGAAATGTAAATCGCCTCCATATCCCCTCCAGTATCCGAGCAAAACCAATTGTATGGTCCTGATATAATGTAAAACAATACTAGGCCATCGTGCAAGCTTTATCGACCATTAACGTACTATAGCAGTGAAACAGGTACAGGCCGATACTTTATTTCTCATTGATGAACATATCTGTTACGCATTCTGTATGCTTCATACAGCGAGCGTCTGCAATGTGTTTGGTATAAAATATATTCTTCAGCAATGATGGTGTGAACGGGTGTAAACATTTAACTTACTATATTGATAGCCAGGCAGACATGCCTGTGCGGACCCAGCTTCACCTATCTCTTCTCGAGTAAGGGCAAGGTCATAGAACTGCAGGCAAGACACGTGACCGTCAAAGACATTCGGCGAGTGGTTCAATTCCCCGATCCTCACGTCTCGTTTGGTTTCTATCTCGTGACTTCCAACGTACTTGCTGTCTACCAACTGATTGTCTCTCCAAACATACACCGTTCCCTTACAGTAATCGTATGTATAGGCGACATGGGTCCAAGTGTCGTAGCCTGTAAACGAGTCGACAGGAAAGGGAACATAAGTGCCTGAGGCTCTGGTTGCGAATCGGGGGTTGATTTTTATCATTCCGGCTGAAGCTTTCAATTGTATTCTCAAGGTAATCCATGCTCCATGGACATAATCTATGCCGTATGATATCAAAGGTGACTGGATGAAAGTATTTGCGGCCCGAAAATATCCTAACAATGTAAATGACCTGTTGCATACCAGACCACCTTTACCTTGGCTTATTGTCACTTTGGGGTTAGACAGCGAATCCAGAATGACACTACTGGGAAATGGCGTCTGGGTAGGGTCATAAAATGGGGTTGACCATGATGTTCCATCGTTTCCATTGCCGGTAATATCGCTCAAGCCGTGGGACGAATCTAGTGGAAGTACCGCCAGGGGTTGTGGGAGAGCGGCGGCAAATAATATCCTGTTGTTGTTATCTGCTACACGCAAAGATCATGCATTTGTGACATCAACCGGCCCACAAAAGGAATTATAGTAAGATATCATAATGCAGTCATTGAATTCTACACACCCAATAATAGTACTTTGCACTGCTATATTTCATGGATCGATCCAATGAAATGCAATTCATAATATGCAATGTTAATTGTAATTAATATCATGATAACCCCAAAGGAGTTGTCATAAGGTGTAACGTCCAGACTGAAGATAAACTATAATTGACACAACTGCTTGTTTACAGTGGGATAATCAAGTATGCTTTCGATTATCAAATTGTTTGTAGTAGATTTATATGTATGAACTTACCTCCGAGGAAAATGGCAACACAGACGCACAATAAAGAAAAGGTTATTCGGAAATACATGCTTATCCAACCAAGAGATGGCTCTGTCTTCGCTTAGCAGCAACAAACCTTTCGCAGATTTATGGAAGAAGCGACGTCATAAAAAACAGTACGCCTCAAACAACTCGCGAATGATCGAGATCGAAGCTCCTCCCAAACGCAACGCTCCCCCACTGAGTATCATAGGACCTGGCCTCTGCCGGGTTGATATCGATCTGCGGGCTTCATTTTCTGTTCTCAAGCAATCAAACTAACCACAGCTATTTTTATTACGTTTGATTGACTTCACATAAGAAAATGTCGCTCCAGAAAAGCTCACAAAATAATTGGTGTGACAGAGATACAGGCACGTCACAGCAAATCGAACTAGTTGAATTGGGTAAGCAGGTTCAGAAAGAAATGTGCAATAACGCACAGCGTACATTGGGTAAAGCTTTCCAGAATGGATAGTTACACACAGTAAGCTGTTGCGTCAATCGGAACGTATCAACAACGTGTGTTGGATATTGATTACATATCGACAGCTCATTATCCCAAAATCAGGTGAATGGGATCCTGTGACGCGCAAATATTACCTTGACATTGATCGCCATAATTTTTTGCGAGCATTGACTACGGAAAAGAGCCAGATGTATTGTGACAGACATGGCGTGTTAATATAAAGAATGCCTTGACATTAAGCGCGCGGGGCATGGTCATTAATGTTAAGAAATAACAGCATTCATATTGTGCGGCTATTCATTACATGTCAACGTATCAATAATGAAAGCACTTATAGAGCACCGATTTATGTTCCCCAATCATGTCAATCCAAGGTTCGCATGGGATGGTAATATTCCATATATTCATTGCGGTTTAGTATCCTAACCCTTTAGCACTGAACTATTTACCTATAGACGAAACGGTCTTCCTGTCCTGGCTACCCCTCTCCAAACACTCGCGGGTGCTATTTCTGTAAATTCTTGTTACATTTTCCATTGCTTTGATTTGTTATTAAGCTAATGAAGCAACTAGCTAAATACCGTACTGATATGAAATAGGTTTACGTACAGTGTAGCGCCCATAAGACCTACAGTTGCTATATTTAGCTCTCATATACATTCAATGGTGTCCATCGCGGCGAATACACCTCAACGCACGTCATTCCTTAGCAGTTTAAACGTCTAACTTACGTTCATACAATCAATTAAGGGCGCGCATAAAGGCCATCTTTCTATCTTACCCCATCTGCACTCACGTCTTAGCCTGATAAGAAAAAATTCTTTTCAATGGAGGAAAATATGAGTTAGGAGACCCTGTATGGCGTAGCATATGCTTCATCTGGACCACAATTGTCATAGTACACAAAGTGATAAATTAGTTTGCTCATGGCACGGAAATAACATTAAAAACAGCAAGATTTATCTACATGAATCTAATCGCTATTTAAGTTTTGTCAAAGCATTCTGCCACATGACTTTGATCGTCACTTAATGTAATTTAAAATTCGTGGTTACTTTGCTGGTACATCATTTGCTCACCGTATTCAATAGGCAAGTAACATATTGTTTACGACACCTACTAAGCGATATTATTGATTTCGACCCTTACAACTCGAGTATACGAGCTGTTTAAATATTCACGTCATCATCAGGCGACTCTGTTGTGATTTGCACGCCATTATGACGGTTGTTTTTCTCCAATGGAACATTGTATTGACAGTATAGAGTAATTGAGCTACTCGAAGACGGCCATTCACGACTAATGGCTAGCCGTTAAAAGACCATCATTAATAGCGTGCAATACATTGTCGATGCTTGTTGATTATAGCAATGCGAGTACTTGCATTGAACTGCAACTTCCGTTATCCCAAGGTCATTCAAAGTGGCCATTATCCCTGTACAACAAACGGATTTCCAGTTCGCCATTCAGTCGTAGGTTAGCTGTAAACACACATCGTTCAATATATCCTTACCTACGCACTGGTGTCATTTGAATATTAAAAAAATTCAGATGACGTGCACACTAGCTGATGAATTACCTTTGCCAATAAACTAATGCTTAAGAAACATTACGAACGATGCGGTATTAGGCCGGTACTATTCGCCTCTTAGTACAGCAGTAGATTACTGTCATTAGAATAACACGTGGGTCATTCAGCAAGACAACGCAAAGCTAACAATCGCAAAGCTAACAATCGCAAAGCTAACAATCGCAAAGCTAACAATCGCAAAGCTAACAATCGCAAAGCTAACAATCGCAAAGCTAACAATCGCAAAGCTAACAATCGCAAAGCTAACAATCGCAAAGCTAACAATCGCAAAGCTAACAATCGCAAAGCTAACATTCGCAAAGCTAACAATCGCAAAGCTAACAATCGCAAAGCTAACATTCGCAAAGCTAACAATCGCAAAGCTAACATTCGCAAAGCTAACAATCGCAAGGCTAACAATCGCAAAGCTAACAATCGCAAAGCTAACAATCGCATAGCTAACAATCGCAAAGCTAACACTCGCAAAGCTAACAATCGCAAAGCTAACATTCGCAAAGTAACAGAAGCTCAGAATGCAATTAATCAGACCATTAATATTTCAATTGAACCCTTTACCGGATATGGACGTCCAATATCCATGATCCAGTATACTAATATACTATAACAAACTCATGCAGCGCTTGTTAATGACCAAGCAATCCTTTGCAAGTTCAAGTTATTTGCTATACAGTATCAACTCGTGGTGCAACCATTGTGGTGATGTGACGATGTTACTCATACAGTATGAACACCTTCATGGCATAGTTTCATTTGACGTAAAATAGCGGTATTCGTCGTGGATTGTGTGTTTCTGAGAAGACGATACTCAATAACGTATGTCGGAAACAGCAAAGACAGGACGAGGAAGAGATATACATCCGAGCGGATGTGAGAGTGTTCATCATTGGGTGAGGGTGGGACGAGTGTGGGTTTTATTCAGTTTGGCACACAAATAATATTGTAGGGTTCCTCCACATAAATCTAATTGCTATTTAGATTTGTTAACAAAAGGCTGCCACATGGCGTTAGTTGTAACTTAATGGCATTTAATATGCTGAATTATTTGGCTGTTAGTTTAGTCGCTCATTGTATTCATTCAATATGCAAGTAACATATTGTTTTGACACCTACAAAGCAACATTATTGATTTCGATTATTCGCAACTCAACTATCCGAGCAATTTCAATATTTACTTCGTCATCAGGCAACGAAGTTGCGATTAGTGCGTCATTAAGACGCTTGGTGTTGTCTTATAGAACGTTGTATGGACAATATGGCTCCATTAAGTAGCTCGGTGATGGCCATTCAGGTCTAATGGCTTGCCATTACAAAGACCATCAATAATACCGTGCAATACATGTTTGAAGTGCATTGATTTTATAAATGCATGTAATCACAACTGCCATTATCCCAAGGTCAATCATTGAGGCTGCATTATTCCTCAACAGCAATACCTAATAGCTGTCAATAACTAGGCACTGTTCACTATATCCATACCTACGCATTAGTGTCGTTTGAAGACCTTAACACGACCGCTGACTAGATATTCTAATTACATTTATTGCTTCCATGCATACTGATCAGAAGGAATGATTGACATAAGACGATTGATCTGTTAATCATAACCTAAATTATCATCATCCAAACACCACCATCCAGAGATGATCATCATACAAATGATCATGTATCGATCTTTCACGTGATTCAACCAGCCATTCACATCAGAAAACAAAGTAACTGTGATTGAGCAAAAGCTTAATTTAATTGGATTAACTTGTTCATTGGCAAATGATACAGGGATGGCGTGCTATTGCATTGGTGCTAGGAAAATTAACTAAAATAAGAAACCATTCCGAGGTAGCATAAGCCAGTGGTACAGTGATCAATATCATGCATGAAAAGGCAAGGTGCTAAGCGATTTCCCATGAGGCCATAAAATGCAACGTAGGAGAGAGGCTGCTGGTTTTACCACTGATTCAGGTTGGAGAGAGGCTGCTGGTTTTGCCACTGATTCAGGTTGGAGAGAGGCTGCTGGTTTTGCCACTGATTCAGGCTGGAGAGAGGCTGCTGGTTTTGCCACTGATTCAGGTTGGAGAGAGGCTGCTGGTTTTGCCACTGATTCAGGCTGGAGAGAGGCTGCTGGTTTTGCCACTGATTCAGGCTGGAGAGAGGCTGCTGGTTTTGCCACTGATTCAGGCTGGAGAGAGGCTGCTGCCACTGATTCAGGCTGGAGAGCCCGATCATGTACAAATATCATCAGTCGGTTGGGCGTCGCTATATCTACAAATGAGTGCAATTATTTCTCCAATGAGACATATGACATGATACAGTTGGACGTTTGGTTAAGACGCATTATCAAGGAATCCTCTGACTCATATGCGTGTGTATTGTCATTTTGCTTGGATGTAAGTGTAAGAAATTCGTTGCTGAACTCCAGAGTGACAAGGTGAAGGTTGTCTAGTATACAACAGGTCATTTACATTATAAAAACGCCATACAACATCAAGTCGATATTTGAGTCTGTAGGCTGGTATACTTTAGCGTCGTTATATGAATATCGTCGTTATATGAATATTGACGATCTTTGCAAATGTAACTGACAGAAACATGTATGGGGGGAGTGAGAGAAGAACATATGGCGCTGTGGCGTTAATGCAGTGTGTGTTGTCTTTAAATGCTTAGCTATATTACAGAATATACATTATGTTTTGGATATTGAGACTTTAAATCATATATTTGTATTCTGGCGTTGACCTTCACAAATGCACTAAAATAATGTAGGTCGTGCAACGGCATTTGTGCACTTATAAACGGACAATTCGTCTCATTATATATATTCTTTGATGGCATACTATCATGACATCCGTCGATCATCTCAAGGGCACAATATTTGCAGCAACTCGTGCGTACTGTTGGTACTTGTAATTCAGCAATATACCATTTTAAGCCATTCAATATAAACTCATGTTTTAGAGCAACAAATAAAATTCCTTATCTGAACTGCTTAACATCACGATATACCAGGAACTATTCGATTTAATAAGCTATGATGCTCTAGTCTCAGTACTACAACCCAAACAAGTCATGATCATCTTGAACTACGATACATATACTCGACAGGCATAGTGAATCAAAACCTGGGAACATGTGATCATAATGGTTACAATTGGTAAGTTGTCGACGCTTCCACTTCTGCCGTTATGACCACTATCCATTCATGCCATGACGTTGATAAAATATGCATCATCTTGAATGCTGTAGGATATTCACCCCACTATCAGCGGAGGCACAAAGAAGCTAACACTGAGCAAGGCTTGTGCAGGGATGAGGCAGCTGTCACTATCAAAGTAATTACAATGGTACTATGCTTATTTCAGGTGTTATATAATGGCATGTCCAGGACAGGTTACTCCTTATATACGCATTTGTTAACGTACATTCCAAGTGGGTTTTTAACACCGACTTATTAGAAAACGAAATTACTTGGTTTCCTGCATTGGTAAATCGCATCAACTTAACCAAGAACCACCGAATTTCCAATCGTGACCAATATGTCTGGAACCCTCGAATACTTTCAATCGGCACCATGACAAATCAAAAGAAAGTGCAGGAATGAGATCACAGCTTATCCAAATGTACCAGTATTATCTATCAGCATCTTACCCTACGATATCTTTACACAGCGAAAGCACTGCATTATCTTTAAGTACGAAACAACAAGCTGAACGCCCCAAACTTAACACACACAATATCAATACCAACAGTAGCTAAACGGTAAAAAAATAGACGGTCATGCAAAGTGGATGAAGAGGATACACGCACGAGGTAAACAAGAAGTCTGTGATATTGACCAAACGTGCAATGTTCAATATTACAACAAGAACAAAGCTTAGGAAACTGCATGTATAGGTAAAGTTCGAGCATATATGAATATTTTCAAGGCGTCTACTACTTCAAACAAAACTTACCCCTTTCTGTGTATGACATTTATTTATTTACATCGCTTCCCTAATTATAATTCATTGCAATTGTTAGGTGGCGCTACCGTGACACAAACAAAAGCACATGGGAATGCTGGGCTGACGTCACTGCGATTGTTGAGAGCGGGCAAAATGTCTTTTCATATAGCCTTGCAACATGGGATTGTTGACCCAACGTCTCGTGGCTCGGCGGTTGTGAAAGATATCGAATCATCTTATTGGTCGAGGCGCGAGATGCTCGTCGTAACTTTAAGCCACTTGGAATTTCCTGGGCGTGGTCGTTTTGACGCATCTTCAGCGTAAGCCACACGGCTGCATTCCTGGTAATAAATCGAACTTTGCACGCACAAACATCCGGAAATAATAGACTTCCGGCAACAAATATTTCGAGAGTAAGTCTTCCTTTAATCCCACATTTGAGCATGGTTCCCATTGGGTGATGAAGCTGTTGGGGTTTAAAATCACATATCGGCGTCAACACAAGCAGGGCTACTACAAACCTCAGCCGCTAAGAGAGGCATACAACTCTACATACACGAGTATATCGACTCATTCGTGAGTTAGCTCTCTTTGGAGACGATTTGTGTTACTAGTTTACATGTAAAGCAGGTTATTACGGGACTTTGACGACAATCTGCAAAACCACATCTGGTTTCAATGTTATAACTCATCCCATGGCAGTTCAGCATCGTCACAATGCGAATTATTTAACACAGCAATCACGCGTTAGTAAACAGAAATGTAAATCATACGGGCCTATCAGCGAATGACCAACGAATGCTCTTTTTTGGCAGGAGATTGTGGATAATGGTCAAGGGGGTGTTTTGGTCGTGATACAGATTTACGATGAGTGGATTTCTTGAAAGCTGTTGAAAAAAAATACCGCAGCCACTCGAAATGAAAGCGCAATCACTCAAACTTCGCTGCGCGGGTGTTTAAAGTGTAGTCCTGTTATTGGATGCGTTTTACATTTCGGGTTTTGTGATGGGCCTTTATAGGCAATCTATATAACGGTCGTTTAATTACCATGACGCAGGCTGCACCTAACTGCGCTGTCCACGAGTCTACCAAATTTAACGGCCACCTGCTTAGAACGGACATCGTTGAATCGTATCTAACCTCCGTTTAAAGAATATTGTACATGGTTACATATTTATAATGAACTCACAAACAATCCCAAGCGAATGGCTTAAACCGTGGCCTCAAAGTAAATGTGCAATGTTCAGCTTCAGTGATCGTAGCTTTACATTTACTTACAACTGATATGTAGTTGACTGAGCGGGACATTTACATATCGGCGCTCCCGCGAACAGAACACAAGTATGTTCACGGAATTTCCCGGGGATTTCCGTTATGTGCTGCTGCCCTTTTTTTGATTGATGAATTGAAGTTTCTTTCGAAGATTTGTTTTAAAGCAGGACCTCTTAGAGACAATGTAATAGAAGATTATCCCACTAAGAATTGCGGATGGAGCTATTAACTGAGGATAGCGGGTTCATCAGTAATTTGAACAATCGAAACTCTGTTCAAACAGATTTGAAAGGTTAGTCATCACATTGATGAGTTAAGACATACGGCTGCCCAAACCTGTCATTACTGAGGGATAAATACCCATTAGTATCACACAAAATAGCTCAACTGTGCTGTTACTGACGAAAATTGGCCTGAGTACGATCGTCCTGTGAGGCAACTGATGCTCCACATACCACATTTACAGATCCTGTTGATCAATACCGGCGGTACCAGCGACTTGGTGGTCCAGATGTCATCAACTCTGGTCCAGTCGTTTTCGACTCATACGGCTTTTGCTTGTGTTGTACTTTGGTGTTTAGGGTGGCTGTTTGGTCTCATTGCATCATTTAGCCCGTGAGTTTTTGTCAATTCGATTGATTTAATTCGGTAATGACAGGCATTAACTGCTCAGTCTGTATTAATCAGACACCTATAATGACAGGCATTAACTGCTCAGTCTGTATTAATCAGACACCTATAATGACAGGCATTAACTGCTCAGTCTGTATTAATCAGACACCTATAATGACAGGCATTAACTGCTCAGTCTGTATTAATCAGACACCTATAATGACAGGCATTAACTGCTCAGTCTGTATTAATCAGACACCTATAATGACAGGCATTAACTGCTCAGTCTGTATTAATCAGCCATCTAGGTGACAAACGTGGTGATCCACCACAACGACAGTGTTTACCACAACGAAAGTGTTGGATAGTGACAGAATTCATCTGAGGGAAGGGGATTGTTGACATGTTTGCATCTATGTACATCTTTCCTATATACTAAGGCCGCTATCAGATTATGTCTGCAATAACTTATTGGATAAAATTGGTAATGGAAATTCTTTTCATTGAGCCCTATACGTAAGTAACAAGGGTAATGTATTCGTCGGGTTAAGCATCATTTGGAATTGATTTATATTCTTGCCTAGGTATTAAATCGATTTATGCTAAGAAAATAGCATCCGTTCCTCGCGTGCGAAATTCATTGTGGTTCCAATTTACATGAGCCTTTTGATAGTAACATTCCGATTTATTCGATTTATAGACAAACCATTAGCTGTTCGAAAAACCCTGTTCAACAATTTATGAATGGCTTGCAGTTGTCCACGTTGTTGCTTTCTCACCAAATTTATTCAGTGAGTCAAAAGTGGAGTTCAATAATGCGCCACTGTATATTGAGGACGATACACGCGAGGAAAAGGCAGCCAAATCAATAAACAATCATTCTTGTTATCATTCACAAATATTCTCTTCTCTGGCTCGGCGAATAAAATGAATATGGAAATATTGGAGGCCACCGTTTTGCGTCCCTGGACCCAGGATATATTCTCTTCTCCACCACATCAGAGCTGGTTCAGTTGTCAGTAGGTCATAGGTGGGTGGGGGGTCGCCCTGTATCTTCCGATATTTTCTAAGGGGACGCTCCCTTCCGGGTAACCCCAAACCATTCAGGGCTCATTGCCCAGAGTAAAGTGCTGGATCCACTCATGGAGATAAGGATCTATACTAAGCTGCGATCCCATGATCTCGGTGTTATCTATGGATGACTTGTCACAATTACATGTCCAATCGCACCGTTATGATTATACTTATTACAACGAATACAGCATCGGGGAATTTATTCTGTTACCCCTAATTGATTTGAATAATTAGCTAGTGTGGAACCAAAGAGCATATGGCTCAGCTAAGACGGTTCATTCCTGACCAAATATTTGATTACGCCACCTGTGTGAAGTTAGCTCTTTGTCATAACGTCTATTTTGAAACCACATGGACACTTAGAAGCGCGGTCGCGTGAGAATAGGGTTTAACGGCACTATCCTCACACGACCGCGCTTCTAAGTTTCCAGGTGGTTTCAAAATAGACGTTATGACAAAGAGTCGCCTTGTTTGATAAGATGGCTCCGTCATTTCAACATAAACAACAGTCCGACATGCTCTTGTTGATTTGATGGTGGGCGTGGTGGAAATTCTCACCGCATGAGCCTATTGGAGTCAACCCTCTTAGCGTAGCGATAAGCTCATTGGCAGAACTGGGCTTGTTAACGTAGTGCCGAGACACGCAATGAATTATAAAAAGGTTCTTATATTCATACAAATTTCTTTTTTTATCTGTCCCGGGGAATAAGATATAGGTATCGGGATATTGGGTACCACCATTTTCCGTCCCTTGACAACGGATATTTTCTCCCCCTCCACCATATTAGTCGCTAGTAAGGAGACGGCCGTCTTGATTATGATTTAGATAACTTGACTGCGTCTTAGGATGTGTATTCAATCATAACGTTTTGGTTATTTCTTGTACTTACGTTTCGCTGAGTGGTGTGAGCTTAAGATCGTCATTAGTAGCGATTGATACAGAACAATACTCTACATATGGACAATCTATTCTTTAAATGTCTTAAAGGATTGTTGCACATAAATGCAATCAAAACAGAATGACTCAGCCCTCCCCTGCCTCACAACACCCAATACGAACGTTATGATATATATGGAATTGATAGAAGGAAACCATTATGATGTAACTTGATCGATAATATATGCTTAACGGCAAGGGTGTGGGTAAGATTAAAGTTATATCTATTTGCGGTGATGGCAACGTTTCTGACGCTAGGTTCCAGGAAGAGAGGGTAAAATTTGACTCCGCATGCAGGTGAATTCCATTCCCGTAACAGCCGTCATTGTGGCACCGCGTTCCTCCTTCTGTATCCGCTTCAGCCGTTATTTTGTCGCAGATGAGAAATTTTTCCACACAAACGAGGAACATTGAACAAACTGGTGCTTCTTCCGAGGGCACATTCACCTGTGCTAGCATTCCTTACTCACTGATAGTATTGTACGCAGGAGGTCCACGACGTTGAAGCTACTCAGTGGCCTGCGCTCTGACTAGCCATCAGAAGCGGCGTCCGGAATTCGACGTCAGGCTTCCGAGCGATGGGCGGCTCAATGTAAATATGGCACCAAGTTAGTTCAAGCGACGCTCGTTTGAACACCCCGGGTCAAGTTTATGAGATGTCTAGTTCAAATTGTTTATTCATAACGGCGTACAAACTTCTTTCATGCAATATTACCAGATATTTAAAACGGCTACCTGATTATTGCGGATAATTCTCATGATATCTGCATTCGCCGAGAGGTTCGATGCTATAAATGGACATCTCCATAAAGGAACTATGAGCTCGGGAATCAATTAAAACCATACTGAATGTACGTTAATAATAAGGTAATGGGTTGCCCACTCAACTTTGAAAAAGTGCTTTGTTGCGCCCCAATGAACTTCACATGACATTCACTTACAGCTGCTGCCTGATTGGCTGGGTGGAGCTCCTATGCGAGTTCCCCGGCGAGTTCCAAGGAAAAACACCACAAATTTTTTCAACTTTTCTTGGCGCTTTATTCACCATCTGATTGATGGTTTGTTACCTAAGTAAACATGTTGTTTGGTGTAGTCTGATTCAGCCCCACTCAGAGGATATTTATGACGGCACGAACTGCAAACGTTCGACAAACAGGACCATATAAAGATAGTGTACTGAGCGCTTTCCCCACAGACAGTCACGATTTTTTAAAAGATCCGCAAATTCCGAGGAAATAACAGAGCTGAGTAGCTTGCCGACGATCGCCAGATTGCCAGTTTTCGTTGTATCTGCACCCTACATCTGTTGAATTCAAAGGTTAGTACATTATTGGTTGGAATGAAATCCATGGATAAGTAAAGTTCGGGTTCAGCCCAAAGCAGACAGTCAAACGCGTGACATGTCTAGGGTGAGGGCTAGGAACGAACTATCCTAGTTTTGTTACGACAGATCTGAACTGTGCAAGTACTGACGTAAAGTCTGTCTGGCTGCGATTGTTCTGTGAGGCAGGCGCTTCTCTATATTTCACATCAAGCGGTCCTGATAGTCAAACGTTATTGTCATTTTGCAGTTTGAAACGTGGCCATAACTGCTCTATAGGCGACACCTTCAACTAAGGCACGCGTCTTTCTTCTTTTTTGAGGGGGGCTCTTGGTAACTTTGTTTAGCCAAGAGTGTGAGATTCCTTTCTTGGACAGACAATGTAGGCGACCTAACGTTATGAAATGTATGAGAAAGAATTGTTAGGCAGTGTCAAAGGTGTATTAACTGGATCCTCGCGAGTGCTTTCGTGACCCGGAAGAGCTACAATTTGTTAATCAATGAATATGCCTTGTATTAAGGTCAAGTAACAAATGTAACCCCTCTCCCCCACCATCCATTCGTGTCACGTGAGAGACTGATTGACTCCGTGCTACCCCCGAAATCAAAATGGCTACCACAGTGTAACTCAGCAGGCGGCTGAAATTCCCTCTGGTTTGGCTCACAATGTTTGGTTTGCTTTGAACCAAAACAGTCATTTCGTTGATTATTTGATATTCAATTCCCATATGGAAGCTGAGTTTCAGCTTAAGAGTTGATATATAGCTTTCAAATCAAGCCCTATGAATGATCCATATACCCAGAGTTCATTTATGGACTGTATAACTACAAGGTCGATGGAGTTGCCACAACTCTTTGGATAAACCTAAGCTCTCGGAGGTCAGGAAATGATTTGAGATGACTCAATGATAATAAAAACCGGCATGTACTTGATTCAAGCATATTGTCTTTTGTCTTTTAAATCACTATCCATTATATACTGTGGGAGTACGAAGCATTCAACCTAAATTTGCAATGATCACCTATGAAAATACAAGCTTGGCTTAGTCGGAGAGCAGCACTGTATCTGTCTCTAGAGGATTTATAACATAGTGCCAACTCGCAAGGTCAGGGCTCACAGCATATGATGTCGCTCCGCACTGAACTGTGTTTTCTAATATGGGCTCTAAGTGTGTAGCCGTGTGCCGTGTTAATTTGTGTCACTTAACGACCCCACAAGTTGCGCTTTAGGGTTGTACTGTCATCCAACCTGCTATCAAAGAGCTTGTGCGATCACGGAAGCCAAATTCAGGCCAAATTCAGAGCGATCACAGCTGTTAATGCGTATCCAAATAAGGACGAGATATGAGAAACACACAAGCTATACAAACAGGCGCACACGAAACAGCAGTCCAGGAAGTAACACGCTGAACACCAGAAGCAGGCGGAAGAGAAAATGGCGACCATGCGATGAAGTCCAATATACATATATATATATATATATATATATATATATATATATATATATATATATATATATATATATATATATATATATATATATATATATATATATATATATATATATATATATATAGATATAGAGATATATATATATATATATATATATATATATATATATATATATATATATCTCTATATATATATATACATATATATATATATATATATATATATATATATATATATATATATATATATATATATATATATATATATATACATATATATGTGTTTATGCGTGTTTCTGTGTGTTTCTGTGCGTGTGTGGGTAGGTGCGTGTGTGGTTGGGTGTGCGTGTGTGCAGGTAAAGTTGAGCACCTTGCCTGTATCAAGAGATTGGTTGCAAATTAGTAATCTACTTTCGGCTGTTGAATCTTGAAAAGGCACAAGTTTGTGAATGGCTCTCTTGTTTGATGTCCTTTGGAAAGAGAAATCAATCAATATCACAATATATAACTACTATTCTTCTCGCCTCTAGGGCAGCCTCTGATTAAAGCGCCATGGATTCCAAGCAGCCCCGAGTTGACCCCTACAACGCCGGTTATGACCAACCGACAGGTAACGCAATCTTGTTATTTACTGTCATTTGTAGTGCACTGATGTCATAAAGATAGAAATTAATTCTTATCTAATGACTATTGCCTATTCGTCTTGTTGTACATTGTATGTTCCATGGTTTTCTGTCTCATCTGCCAACTTTTTCAATTTATTTATTGCATTTATGTACATGCAAATATTGCATAATCTACCCCGTCATTCGTCTATTTTTCATATATCTGCACTAGTCGGGTCATTCATTAACAGTCGCGAAACTTATAGTTATTCTATTTCATTTTTAATTTGTTCACTCTCATTTACATAATTATTTCACATTGATAAATCTGTTGATAGGTAAACATCTCGTAATGGTGAGTCAGCAACCGCAGGGTTCCCCCCCAGGCTACGCAGTCTCGCCTCCACAATATGCTCCCAGCAATACTACCGTCATGGTGGTGGAGGTGTCGCGACCACCCATCCAGTCATTCGTAGCTCACAGGGCTCTTGCTTGTTGTGTGTACTGGTTCTTTGGCTGTCTCTTTGGAGGGATCGCATTCCTTGTTGCCCGTGAGTTTTTATCGAATTTGCCCTTTTAACTTGATTTGATTTGAAATAAACGTATTTATCAGACACATGAGTGACACAATACCGGTGTCCGCTTTTGCTGACACCAGAGAAAATGTGAGGCAGTGACCGATCCACTTTGAAGTATTGGATTCCGGGCCTGTTCGCATTTATGCCCATCTATGTTGTATACCTTGATACCTATCAAAGCTGATTTCAGTCTATGTAGTAACATAATTAATCGTATTGGTAATTGAAAACCGTTGTATAAGTGCCAATGCCTTAGTGATGGGACTACTTTCCTCGTTTTCTCATGCTCACGTTACTGTCCCGTTAGGCATCATTTGAATTACATTTCGTACCTACCTAGGTTTCCATTTTGTGCTTTCGTAAGTCGTAAAGCGAATTTGTCAGATTTCAATGTTGCTGCTTGTGTTACAGTTGCCGGCCAGGAACGGGCCGAAAGTGGCGATGCTGAAGGCGCTCGTTCAATGGGTCGTGCCTCAATGGCCCTGTCCATCGTCGGTATTGTCACCGGCATCGCTGCTATCATCTGCATCTACGTATTAATGCCCAAAACCGACTTTGCCAGTGAATATGACTATTAAGGAAATGGAGCATTGCATTCATACGGAAAGGGGCAGACCTGTGAATGATTGAATTGGCCTCGGATTGTTGTAGCAGGTGGTAGGATTATGCTAAGCATGCAGTTAATAAACGTATTGCTAATCTCATTGACGCTTATTGTGCACACGGATTATGTTGTTTTGTTATTGTTTTGAGATTTAACATGCTGTTATTGTTATCCCAGACTGTTAATTCGTTTGTGGCTTTTAACTACGCTTGTACACTCGATATATATATTAACGCATCAGAAAATATTATTGTCTCACACTGTATGGGTTATAAACACTTGTATAATTACTCGATTTCAGTTTATATCGCAAATCGAAGTTCTTTATTATACTTTTCCTTATTAAGTGGGATATATGTCGCTTTTTAGTTGCACATTATCTTTCCAAATTTGAAAACGGTAGGATTTGAATTATATTCCGCTTTAATCAAATTGATATAAATGTAGATATATATACCATCGTAAATATTCAATGAATTGACAAAACGTAAATTTAAAATAGAAAGAGTGTTTGTTTAACACTTGATATATTTTTGGCATGTTATATACTTGTTGGATATTAAAATATAAACCTGGGGATAATGCGTATCATTTTGTTTGGCATGAAACGCACGGTAAATCCATGACTTAGAAAGACACATATTCCCTGGTTTGACAAAACATAAAGTGAAAATTCAAAGAGTAGATTTTTAACAATTTATGTTTTTTGGCGTGTCAAATACTTGTTGGATATTAAAATATAGACTTTGGGTTAATATGCGTCGTTTTGTTTGGCATGATAATATACTTGTCGGATAAATTTAAACTTGGGATATAAGATTTTTTGGTTTAGAATGAAGCGCATGGTAAATCTATGAATAAGAGTAGCAATGTAACAATCCTTTCCAATGAGGTAAACATGATTAAACGCACGGTATATGCTTACTTGTATTAATAAGAATATCTTGGTTTTTTGGAGAAAAGGTATAATCATTGTCAGAAAATATGAAAAGCTTTCCAAAACAGATAGTTTCAGCCATGATACATGTATGTCCGCCAAATTCTAGCAATGAATTCAAATAAGCCTCAACAGAATTTTCAAGCGTCAACTCACGCGTGAATAAGACACCATACAGTCATAGTCCTGTAGCAGAAAGAGGGAGATCTAGGCTACGACAGCAATCAATTGACCACGGAGGATGACATACTCTCCTACACCAGACCTAGTACTGTAGCCAAAGGATGGAGACCTAGACTATGACAGCAGTAACTTGACCACGGAGGATGACATACTCTCCTACACCAGACCTAGTACTGTAGCCAAAGGATGGAGCCCTAGACAGCAATCAGCAATTCTTGGAAGGAATGTTTTCATCAAATTTGTTCATTTTGTTAAGGAATATAAAAACTACAACAATTAATAATCTGCTCGATTTTCACTCGATCATCTCCGACATTACGATGCAGTCGCTGAGCAAAAATGTAGATACGCTTCCCGGCCGTTTGAGGGAGCCACTGAACGTCGGCGCACGCCTGAGGCAAGCGACACTGCGGGAGTTCACTATCTCTATATGAACTATCCCTGGTCACATGATCTATTTATAGTGTCATGTTTTGCATATGATCTATTTATAGTGTTACATGATCTATTTATAGTGTCATGTTTTGCATATGATCTATTTATAGTGTCACATGATCTATTTATAGTGTCATGCTTTGCATATGATTATGAATGTCCGTAAGATATTTCACGCGTCACTTTTCATGTATAATATGATTGGTTGCAGTTTATCCATATATATTTTGATTTCGCATAACGTTGTACGAGGTCTTCTTTGAGAAGAAATAAACGGATTATACGTTGCTTTTAACTCTGTTTATTAAATATCACAAGTACCCATTCGCAGCCACACTACATGCTTACTAAACTCGCGATAACTTAGACACCTCACAACATAATAACGAATAGAAATAAATATGTTACATTCTCAAAGCATTTATGCAACAGCCAAATTCCATGCTAATCTCCTATTTCTAATAGCTTATCACATATCGGTATGCTTATGTGCACGATAAATTAATCATTGATTTCCTAGCCTTGCCAGTCCCCAGAATGTATCGGATCCGCGCAACATGAGCCTGGTGTGACCATATCCAGCAGCTACCCAAAGCTTGTCTCCGGCTTGTAGAGGCACGACCATGCTGGCATGACAGGTTCCAGTTATGCCACGTCCACTGGATGACATCAGATTTGTAGACACGCATTTAAGAAGGGCTTTGCGGCGTACATCTGTTGGTGATACCATATCCACCTCATGAGACCCGCGGAATGTGGCGTACAAAACCTGAAGGGAAGGCAACAGAGGTGAAAGCTGCAATCGCCTGAAGCTGGATTAAACGAGGTGATTTGAAAGCGAACACATACATGATTATATTGTAGGTGTTTATAAATATGTATACTTGATAAGTAGGATCAGCAACAAATACGTCACCAAAAAACTGCGTATTGCTGCTTTGACGCCATCAACAGCACCATCACCACTTAGCAATGTACGAGTGATCCGATTACACTCATTTATACCAACACAACTGAAGTACGCTATATACCAGCAAAGTTGATAAACTCCTTACCTGTGAGTACAAGAAGTAAAGTCCATCTCTGTTGACAGTGACCTCCCCATTCTCACTGTCAAATGAGTAGTCAGCATTTGTCTCGTCAGACGCAACTCGCCAGATACGTAAGTCGTATTCAGATTCTAAACAAAACCCATCTAAGTTTCAAGCACAATCTGTTGCCTAATGTTCATGGAGAGTATGAAACAACAGCGAACATTTCAACCTAAAACATTTGCCGCATTGGAACATTGAGAGCTCATGAGGGCTTATTCATATAGTCCACGTTGACACTAACAAACCAATAAGGTACTATAAGAATGATCACTCTTCAGTGGGAACACACTGCTGCAAGTACCAGTGTCTTGACATCGATAGTGACTGTTCCGGCGCTTTGAACAACAGCCCCCCCTTGTTCGCCATAAGTTACGTCACAAACCCTCAAAACTAGACGTAATTCCTAGTTCAGAAGAACCATTGCTGCAGCTTCTGTTACTGCTGCTACTGATACAACTACTATTGCTCCTGATACTACTGCTATTGATAATGATACAACTGCTACTGATACTTCTACTACAACTACTACTACTACTACTGATACTTACTGCTACTACTACTGATACTACTACTACTACTACTGCTACTGATACTACTACTACTACTACTACTACTGATACTTACTACTACTACTACTACTACTACTACTACTACTACTACTACTGCTACTGATACTTACTACTACTACTACTACTACTACTACTGCTACTGATACTTACTACTACTACTACTGCTACTGATACTTCTACTACTGCTACTGATACTACTGCTACTGATACTTCTACTGCTGCTACTGATGCTACTGCTACTACTACTAATACTGCTACTGATACTACTACTACTACTACTACTACTACTGCTACTTACTACTACTACTACTACTGCTACTGCTACTTACTACTACTACTACTACTGCTACTACTACTGCTACTACTACTACAACTTCTACTGATACTTACTACTACTGCTACTGATACTTCTACTACTGTTACTGATACTACTACTACTGCTACTGATACTACTACTTCTGCTACTGATTCTACTACTACTGCTACTGATACGACTTCTACTGATACTACTACTACTGCCACTGATACTTACTACTACTACTACTGCTGCTACTGCTGCTACTGCTACTACTACTGCTACTTACTACTACTACTACTACTGCTACTGATACTACTACTACCGATGCTAGTAGAGGTGGTAGTAGAAGTTGTTGCCTTTGTTGCTTCCCCTGCTACCGGCAAATATGATCTTATATCAGTTGTTATGAGTACTTTTCAAACACTACTTCGACTACTACTACCCCAAATATTGCTGCTACTCATACTACATATCAACGCTGATACCTAACCAATACTGCTTCCATCCTCACCTCTACCACATCACGGCTCTAACAAAAATATAACAACCATAATAAAAACCTGCTTTTATAATTTATGATCGTGTGTCGCATCAACCTGCTATCACCTATAACGGAAACCCTCCGTATGCAGGGTATGCGGGCTCATTTGTTCTGACTCTTACCGTTCAGTTCGTAGTAGTTCCGGCGGTAGTATCTGCCATGGAGCATCTCGATGTACTCTTGTCCGGCACGGAATGCATCTGTAATTTAAAGTTATGTCTTAAGACTGTTTTGGTTATTAACTTTAACCAATGATCTGACGAATTCGCTTTAAAGGATAATTTGAAGTATTAAAAATTTAAGGCTGCATGACGTTTGCATACCGAGAGAGCTGTAACATGCAGAGAACGCAAACACTGTTTACCTTTTTGCCCCTGTGTCAAGTTGACAGCAATCGCCTCCAAATGGATATGTGAAGTTCTGGCCTGAAGCGAAGAGTAATAGTTGATTAAAACCTGGTTTGTTGGAGATGGATAAAGTGGTAGTTATGTTGGCAAAAGGAGAGTAATGGGAAATAACGGGTACAAAGATGGGGGAGGGAAGCGAGTGGCAGTGTGAGGGGGTTTGAAATGATGGGGGAGGGGAGCGAGTGGCAGTGTGAGGGGGTTTGAGATGAGGGGAGAGGGGAGCGAGTGGCAGTGTGAGGGGGTTTGAGATGATGGGAGAGGGGAGCGAGTGGCAGTGTGAGGGGGTCGAGATGGATGGGAGAGGGGCGCGAGTGGCATCGTAAGGGGGGTTGAGGTGGATGGAGAGGGGAGCGAGTGGCATTATAAGAGGCTTGATATGGATGGGGTGAGGGGAGCGAGTGGAATTGTAAGGGGCTTGATATGGATGGGGAGAGGGGAACGAGTGGAATTGTAAGGGGCTTGATATGGATGGGGAGAGGGGAACGAGTGGAATTTTAAGGGGCTTGATATGGATGGGGAGAGGGGAGCGAGTGGCATTATAAAGGGCTTGATATGGATGGGGAGAGGGGAGCGAGTGGAATTGTAAGGGGCTTGATATGGATGGGGAGAGGGGAACGAGTGGCATTGTGAGTGGGATTGAGATGGATGTGGAGGGGTGGAGAGGCATGGAGCGGTAGCTATATTGGCAAGAAGAGGTTTATGGATAGGAGGGAACGAAAAGGGGTCCTTAGGCCTGAATAACAACAATGTAGTTTTCTCCAAGTAGAGATGCGACTGCATCTTGGCTCGGGATGAGATAGGGTAGAGTAAGGAGGTACGGAGTTAATAGGAAAGGCAGGAAATGAGGAGAGGCCGACTACGAGAGGGGAGATAGAGATAGGAGTTAAGTGTGTGTGTGTGTGTGGGGGTGGGGGGGGGGAGATAAAGCCATACAACCATAGAGATAAACGCTGACGGGGGCAGAAACCCTTTAAGTTACACATACTTCCTTCGCTATGGGCCCAGTGGTTTAGCCCGCCCAAACACGCCGACGTATGTTTTTTCCAGAGGTATTGTAAAAACGACGAGACTATTATTGCAGCCTTACATTTGATGATTCACTGTCACTGGTCGGGTTTTCAATACCCTGGGCGAGAAGCGGATCGTGGCGACAGAGTTTAGATATTAACTGGATCGGCGCTCAATTCCCTCTCATAAGCGAGTTTACATAGAGCGTTTTATATACCTTAAACTGCTGATAGCGTCTTCTCTATTGAGGTCTAACTACGCGATGTCATGTCATGGTTGGGTGATTATGGAACGCGTGATTAAGTACTTGCGGTCGGAGGAAATGCGCGCGAGGTTGTGTGACGTCTACGCCTTTGAAGATCTTATACTACCCACCAGGAGTGAACTTAGCGTGGTCCCCGGTGGGCTAGGTCCCAGGGGTAACAAATATAGGCCACCGGGCGGTTTTAAGACCCAGTCCACCTGTTACGCACCAACCAGGAAGTAAGGTCCGTTACTGGAGAATTTAAAGCGCGGGACAGCCCCTCTGAATGATACGATATTTAGCAACAAGGTGGCGACACAGAGCTCGTGACGCTAGCCCAGCCGTGTCAACTCTCGCAGAGAGCGATATATGCGGAGTGCTTCGTGGTGGGGAGGGGGCACTCTCAACAAAAAAAAGAAACATTGCATTTATTAAACATGATTGTCAGATTATATCAGCTATTTGTTCGCCCAGCTCGATGGAATTTTAACTTATTGACAATTTCAATTAAAGTACAAAGTATAGAGAGGCAGATTATAGTATACTGGGTAATGAAATCAACTCAAATAATTATGACGGATAATAATTGAGGGACACAGTCGAATTCCATGATAAAGGCATTGCAATTTGGTTCAATCTGACAAACAGTCATACCAAGTAAAATTTCTAAACCTTTTTTGGATAATTTTATCAATGGAAAAGACACATTCATGTTTTTTCTTGTTGAACGCCGTTGTTTAAACAATGAAATAGATAGCACGCTTACCTGGGTCGTTTCCTGGTGCTGAGTTGGTCGCCATGGTTCCACAGCAAATGCTTCCATGGCAACGACAAGCAGCACGGATATTATTCTCAGCATCATTGATATTCAGGTTATGCAGCCGAGGTGTAGTGAATAACTCATCGAAGCACCAGACTTTATACCATCTGATTTTGAAAGCGAAACGCTCTGATGATGATGCAAGGGGGAGATCAAAAGGTTTAGCGACGTACTCGTCGTGAGGGGATTTTGACGGCCAACCTAAATCCTGTCAGTGTATTATTCCGTCATTGTTTTCAAAACGAACTAAATACTCGATCAGCAATTTTTAGCATAACTGCAACAAGACACTGTACGGTATGCTTGATACAATCGTCTTCAGTTACTTCAGATACGTTCGTGTATAAAGAAATCAATTTACAAAATACAAAGGAACGGGTGCTAAAAATACAATCCGAGCTTCCCCATCTCATGTCTATTTTTCTCGGATTGTAGGAGATAGAGTGGGTGAGGGGGCGGGGGTGGGGGGGGGCACAAATGACCGGGTTAATCATGAACTGGGCGCTTGTCCACATATATGAATATATATATATATATATATATATATATATATATATATATATATATATATATATATATATATATATATATATATATATATATATATATATATATATATATATAAATATATATATATATGTATATATATATATATATACAAATACACATGTGTATGTTTATATGTATATATATAGTATATATATATTGTAAACATGTGTATATAAATCTAAAAATATTATATATATATGCATATATATATAGTATGCATATAAATATATTCATACATATATATATATATATATATATATATATATATATATATGCATATATATATATGCATATATATATATATATATATATATATATATATATATATATATATATATATATATATATATATATATATATATATATATATATATATATATATATATATATATATATATATATATATATATATATATATATATATATATATATATATATATATCAGTGAGAAAGACTGGCATAAGGACGATGACGACAGGTTGAGACTGAGTGACAGTTGCTGTCACATAGCAAGAGAGTAGATGCGAAGTTGTGGCGGTTTGAAGGGAATACTCAGATAGGCTCACAATATCGGGGCGGAGATAGGGGTATATTTGCCATATGATATCTAGTATTGCGGTCGTGATTGTCAATAAGTCATCGCCTGTCATTCGATGCAGTGAATATTTATTATAAACCACTAATTGACGACATCTTCCTCATTAACATACAATACCCCACAAAGGATTCATATGATTGCCACATCGACAAACAGCAGGCTGGTTGAAACGATGGTCAAAGATTGTCGCTAATGTTCTCTGAGTTTACCATTGGGTATCTAGTTCACACTCAGAACAAGATTGTGTCAATGACTTGGGTATTATCTGAAAAATTGGCCCAACGTTGTCCATACTTACTGAGTTACTCTCCTGCAACTTCCCGCCGCAACCCCCCCCCCCCCCCCCCCCCCCCCCCCCCCCCCCGGCATACTGCTGCCCCACGTAGCCCGTGACAGCTGTATCGTGCTACCCGGATGCGCAGTTGAGGAGAAAATATCGTTATAGATGGGAGTGACTCAGCGATTCCAATAAAATAACATATCATCATATCTCATCGACAGTTGATTTCAGTTTATGCAAATTGCAGATAAAACGGATCCAATATCAGTAGTGTACCAGGAAAACTTTGCCTCAAGCTATTGTGCTTACAGAGAAGTGTTATATATCTGTGAATTCCCATCAAGTCTTTGATAGATACGCGAGAACGATGAGCGTGGTAATGTAGCAGTGGCTCAAGTGTTCACGGCAGTCAGCATGATTCTGCTGTACGGGTAGAAGTGGACGTGGTATGGGTAGATTTGCATTGTATCACCACGCAGGAGTGGCCGGTTGATGAAGAATGTTTGATATAATGAGTGCAGGTTTGAAACCGACATGCATTACATAGATCATTATTGTAAAGAGGTGTAATTAAGTCAAAGTATGGTTGTTAACAATGGTTTATGGTAGAATTTAACAATTTTGTGGTGATCCCCATCTTGGAATGATTTAAAGATAACAAAACAGCAGTGGTCGATCATTGAGAGAGTTTGGAAGATCATAGCGATATATGTCGTTTTACGTTTGAAATTAAAGTATATAACTTAAGTCGATAATGTTACGAAAATTGGAATCAAACTACATCTTAATGATGGAAAACGTCAAAAGTTTGGAACGAAACTACACATTAATGATGGAAAACGTCGAAACGTAGGAATCAAACTACCCTTTAATGATCGACAACGTCAAAGATTGAATCCAACTACACCTTGATTATCGACAACGTTTTATGTTTTGAATCAAACCATTCCTGAATGAGCGACACCTGCAAAGATGTGGAATTTCACTGCATCACCGTCATAACGTTCTGAACTACGAGTACCATGAACTCACCACCCCTCACACAAACACAATACGATGTTTAGCTGTACAAGTAGATTATATTTGTAAAGTTAAGGATGTATTGATTCGTTGCCAATTATCTGGATGCATTGATGAGTTATGTAATCTATCATAGGTAAATTGTTTGTGTGATGCACTAAATTCATATATTGCTTTTGAGACCAAACATATTTATAATTTCAACATTGATAAACATCAGGGCTTGAATAACAGTCATTTTGTACACCCAACATGCAATTATTCCTAGTTTATTGGTGCTGCTCAAATACCGCGAGGCTCCTAACCTCAGAAAATAACTTCGAGTGTATTTGGACTGTTGGAGGGAGCCTGTCTAAGATACATTATGATGTAGAATAACCGATGTCGCATTATGAGAGGCATCATAACCTGATATCACATCCGAACCACCAATATAGAGCTCATAAAACTATATATAAACACTTGATATAAATTTACTGTCAAGGTTTATGGGTTTTTTTCGAATTTCACAGGAAATCTATCTCCGTGTAATGCATCTACCCTTCGTGGGCCAGAGCAGGCAGATATGAATCATAACGTTCGATGAGTCACAGGTTGAGGATAAGATATCTGTAGTTAAAACGAAAACGAAATCCAGGTGTTCAAATGATGAACCCACTGTAGACACCACTGCTATAGGAAGCTCGTTAACTACCAATTCAGACCGCACCATGGTGGTTGGTGTGGCTTGAAGTCCCCTAACTCTCGCGTATCCGGCATAAATCCAAGTCCGGTCAAAGCGCTTTGCCGAATAACCTCGCGTCAATACCGTCACCCCCGGTTTCGAAACTGAGGCTATGGTTACAAGGGCCTAACGAAAATAACAGGAATCGTCGGTATAGAAAAAATGACTTTGATTTTCTGAGATATCTGATAGAATGTGACGAATTACACGTGGCCATTAAGATATCTGTTCATTTGGAGTGAGTACTGGGGAGTGTTATTGCGCAACAATCGACCTCAGTTGCATGTTCTAGTACTGCTTAGGTCTGAAATATCACAATGGCTGCAACAAAACTACCTCACTTTTGAAATAACTTATAAGATATCATCTTAGTTTACATCAAATGATAATGGGATAATTAGAATTGGGGGTTTTGCGTCGAGTACCATAAATATGTGGTCAGCAATCATTCAGCCGTTCCCTTCATAGCGCTCAGCGGGCGATATATTGGGGATATAGATGGGGATGAGGGTGTAGACAGGAGCTGCCGCCATCATCTGCTGCGTGACACCCAGTAACCGTCTTTATTCACAACAATTGTAGGCCATTTTTACCTATTTTCAGCTAAGACAATGACGGAAAGTCGTATATAAAAGCTGTGATTTGACGAAAACATTCATCCAGAATTACCAAGCATGTTTTTGTTCGTATTTTGCTTTTTCCACTAAGACCATTGTTTCAATATTTCTAAACGCAATAAGCTTGATCTACTCACTTGTGTCCATGCAACGCAATGGTGGTGAAGTAAAGATGACAATAAAAAACGTATTTAATTCATAAGAACGGAAAACTCATTGTCCTTCGACTTTTTTCTTTGATTGGATGATCATACTTATCTAAACGTGATTGGTCCACGGAGATGTATTGCCCGAGGACCAGCAAGTTATCTTCATTTTATCCGCATTTGACGCTTAATTAAGTGAAGCGTGGTCACCCATGCGTTGTCGGGAACCAGGGTCTGATTGGACACCGCGTTTGGCCTCGTTTCCGCCACCTCGGTGACCCTTATGGAGCCTCAAGGAACACCTCGAGTTGGCAGAGACGCTGGTGTGAATAAGAGAGGCGATTAGAGACAGTCATTTGGCTAATAAAGCGAAAAGGGGGGAATGTGATTGGCGATAATACGGTATAATTGGACCAATAAGACGATGCTATTGGCTAGCAGGAATAAGTCTAACCAGCTCGGTACAGTCGACAGATGAGGCTGGTAAATGACTGTCGCTTATGTGTATGTGAGGAGAGAGCCATGCTAGGCGGGCGTATCATGACAGATGAGGTAAAGACGGAGCTAACAAGGTCAACAGAGTCAGCTCGGATGGGATTGGCTCTGGGAGGGGGCGACACTGTATACCTGGATACTCACAATGGATATGAACGGAGAAAATTTAGAGGAGAATCGCATGTGTCGTGAAATGGCTGTGCTTGTTCTGTGAACATATGTTACCCAATATCTTAAAGAATATGAGTATTTTATGAATATGTTACCCACGTACTTAGTGAATATGAATAGGTTTTCTATACTAAGTTTTTCCGCCAGGTTATAAATGCAGGAGGAGTTTGTTTGTCATTTACTATGTTGCTGTTTGTTTGTCATTTACTATGTTGTTGTTAGTGTGTCATTTACTATGTTATTTGTTAGTATGTCATTTACTATGTTGTTGTTAGTGTGTCATTTACTATGTTGTTTGTTAGTGTGTCATTTACTATGTTGTTGTTAGTGTGTCATTTACTATGTTGTTTGTTAGTGTGTCATTTACTATGTTGTTTGTTAGTTTGTCATTTACTATGCTGTTGTTAGTGTGTCATTTACTATGTTGTTTGTTAGTGTGTCATTTACTATGTTGTTTGTTAGTGTGTCATTTACTTTGTTGTTGTTAGTGTGTCATTTACTATGTTGTTTGTTAGTATGTCATTTACTATGTTGTTTGTTAGTTTCTCATTTACTATGTTGTTTGTTAGTGTGTCATTTACTATGCTGTTGTTAGTGTGTCATTTACTATGTTGTTGTTAGTGTGGCATTTGCTATGTTGTTGCTAGTGTGTCATTTACTATGTTGTTGCTAGTGTGTCATTTACTATTTTTTTGTTAGTATGTCATTTACGAGATTGCTGTTTGTTTGTATAGTTATGTTGCTGCCTTAATAGATGGATGTTGATGATTAGAATTTAATCAATTGAATTTATTCCGTCTCAATCATATAGGCGATGATGATGATGACGGTGGTGGTGATGATGATGATGATGATGATGATGATGATGATGATGATGATATGATGATGATGATTGATGATGATGATGGTGGTGGTGTCTGATGATGATGATAGATGATGATGATGATGATGATGATGATGATGATGATGATGATGATGATGATGATGATGATGATGAGATAGGTCGATGATGTTATGATGATGTGCCTCTTGAGTGCCGGCGTCCACGCGGCGCTTATTCGTTAGGGGCCGTGCAAAAATTACGTTATAGTAAATGTTACATGTTCGAGGGTCCAAAACGGCCCAAATACCTTAGCAAATTTTTTGAACGGCCTCTTGGACACCCTGGCTTGTGAATCGCCGCACCTGCAACAAAATTCCAATAGGATAAAATAGAGTCACCGGGTGTTGGCTCAATAGGGAGCAGGAAGTGCATGAGGTCGGGATGCCAGTGGTATGTTAGGCACTCGTGAAAGGTTAGTAGATTGTCTGTTAAGGTCACGGAGAGGTGGTTCCGATTGGTGTAGGAGAACTTACTACAGATATTTCGTCGTGTTGGGAATCGGAAACTGTGTAGGCCTACTGGAGGCAGAAGTGGGGAAGGGATTGAATTGGGGCACGGGTTGTCAGCGTGGGCCACATGAGGTGGAAGCATTTAAAAACGAAAAGTATCATGCCCATATAAGGTAATGATTTCAATATACTTAAACATCACTTATCTGACAAAGATAATAAACGAATCGAATTTCTCTTTAGTAAGACGATTATCCGGGTCATTATCCGGGTCATTGTCCGGGTCATTGTCAGTATAAAATTGGTGTTTGCGCTTCATCTTCATCAAAATAGCGGTCGATTCAGGCAAGCCAACGTATTAGTCATCTTTACGGTTATGACGAGTATTATGGTGTATATAAAACAAGCTGTACAAGGTTCAATTCCTTTTATTTACTGTAATTTCTTTGCGACTAAACTCAGTACACGTTCCGATCTCTTATAGTCATTCAACCTAAATTAAACAAACTCTTGTTATTATCTGACACGGCTTGGGCGCTGTCCCTTAGGGCAAACGACAAGAAGGAGCTGCTATCTCGTAACAACACGCGAGAACTGACGAGAAGAGAGGGAGCTGCCAGTAATTGGCTATTAGCTATTCGCCACTCCAGCTTTTGTTTGAATTCCTTGATCGCCTTACCGCCAATTACAGACCACAAACCAATGCGAACCCCTCCTAATTTCAAAGCGCTCTTCAGAACAGTCGACGGTCCTCGACCAATTATGGGATATTATGCGAAAGCTTGCGGACCAGGCACACTGTGTCAATCGCTAGATGGCGCTGGTCAAGTAAACCGAGCAGGCAAGTTATTAAAATGGCGCTGGGTTCAATGGAGAGGTTTAAGGGAGTTTATTAGTCTTAGTTTTTGCGTGAAGTGTATAGTTTCATATGGAGACATGTGTTGAATTTATAGGAGCAAATGATGGAACGCGGCGTGGCTCCGTGGCTCGACGCGTTTCTCTCTGTGTGTACATGACTCACTGGGAGTTGCCAAGGCATTCAATGTTATACTTGTCCTGTCCATGGTAACATTGTTATCATGGGAACCAAACATCGCCCATGTGAAGTTGGGTTATCTCCGTCAACAGGTGCAGTCAGTGGTTAGTCAATTACACAGCCTGATCGCGTTAAGTTACTAACGCCGATCAGTTATTTTCAATAGAGGAAGGGATACAAGTCGACTTCCTTTTCGCTCATGTAGCGAAGTCATTCTCCGCAATGTCGCGCGAAATGGCTCCGGTAAATTTACTCGTGTTTGGGACTTGGCATTAAGATACATATAAGCAGGTTGACCTCCATATCGAAATCGAATGTCGGTGGATATGAATTGGCGGGATTTGGCGAGACGTGACCGCGCCAACACGAGACGCGGAGAGGATATATGTTCTACATATACACACCAAGCATTCCCGCGATGTATGGGTATGTACCATTGAGACAGCGAACCCGGCAGAGGTTTTACGTTCAAGTGAACAGCAAATTGGGTCATCCTCGCTACACAAATTCAATATGTACACGTTGTTGGAGTTTTATATGCGGAGGAATGGCTGTACGTTATCATTTTACCTGAGGTTGTATATCAGCCCTTCTAGTAGCATTGTGAGGTAAGTATTTGGAGCAGTTATATATCGAGGGGACCTTTAAGACTCTAGTGCCCACGTTTTTGCAGATACATCAATGTCGAGATTCCCTTACGAGGCGTTATCGTGAGCTCTTATGAATTGTCAACACAGAGGAAATGTAATCTCATCTTTAAGTAATTCCTCAAACTAGATCCTCTCCAGCAAATGGCCTTACCAATCAAACAGCCGTCATACTCCAGTTGCGCTGCTCTGAGATCACTTTAACTGGGGCGTTATCAGAACGTGATCCAATGTTCTGGTGATTCGCATTGTAAAGTTCAGGCAACGTAAATCTCGCCAATATGATTCAGCGTAAGTGGGATGGGCTCCACAATGGAACTAACTAATTATTACAGTTGACAATTTAACGATGGCAGCTGTAGGTGAAGTCAAATACAATATCCTTTATATATTGCCTGAGATACGTGCTAAGGGGCACACGATTTTAACGGATTTTATGTGTCCCTGTGTTGAAAAGATAGGTAATCAATCATAGGGTGATATGCAGTCTATGAATACGACTTTTTAACAGACCATATATGAACGCTCCGCTATCAAAGCACAGCACACCGAAAACCATAGGCTCCGCCCATAGTGGACACCAAAACCGCGCCCATCATGTAATCATAATTTATGCACGCCCCTCCTTAGGCCATAAATGGCGCGTGGCTTGGGTGATCGTTAAAAGCTTGGCGACGACAGAAGCACGTAGTCGCCTCATGCGGATTCGCTTCGAGAGAATCAAAGAGACTTCGTTAGAGCAAAACACCAACGCTTAGAAAAGATTGCTTGATACGAAGAAAATTTGCAATACAGATTGGAGTCGTCATTGCCAATCACCATTTTGTTACCCTAAAAAATTATCTTGGAATCGGCGATAATTGAATTGGAGGTACGGTCACAAAAGGAGATTGAGAATCGGTAATGACGACCGAGACTCCGCGTCCTTCACACTAATTAATCGGGACACTTGAAGTAACTTTTTAAAAGACATCAATTATTTACGAAGCTGGATTTCTCATCATTACCGCGATTGTATGAAGCGAACAAGATGGAAAGACTTACCCAATTTGTAAGCAAGTCTTTCGAGGAAGGATTAGCGGAGGATGAGAAGGAGGGAGAGGTGGATGTTGTATCGGTTCACCCCCACCAAGTCAGCCCGATACCCCTCGTTCGTCGGCACCCGCACAGCCCGTCACAGCGCATGCCCCATGGAACATCATTTCCGCTGTGTTTGCGAACGAGACCGAAAACACCCGAGAAAATGGAGCAAGATTCAGAGCGGGATTCCAATGAGAATTTACCATTTGACGGTAAAGTTGATATGCATTGTTTGCTTACATTCGCTAAAGAATATATGTGATTAATACCGCTGTTCATATACATTTGACCAATTTTGATTTTGCAATTCAAGAATATGTTAAATGAACTTGTTTAAGTAGAGAAATGAGAATAGCGGCTAGTGAGTGGTGGTGAGGAGGGGGAGAAGTGGGAGGGGAAGGGGGGGGGGAGAAACGAATGAATGCTAAGCCTAATTCGAAACAAATAGCCAACCCTTAATATGGTAGGCTCTATAAGCGTTTGAAACCAACCCTCATTGTAGATCCAGGGGTAGATTTTGCAGGCGCCATGCAGTAAATACATAAGTGTTCGTGCGCTATTAAACCCTATACCTTAACCTTAGGCGTTAGGTGTGTCCGTCGCCAATGTCGTAGCCACATGCGCTGGGGTCCAGAAGTCAGGCTTGAGATGGCATTTATTATATATACGCATACAAAATAAATTGATTTGACCTGCGTGCGATAATCTCAGAACGGTGTACGATAAACCAGCTCGGAATGCTGATGGGAAAGTCCGTGCTGATCATATCCTCAGTCATATCTGGCTCATATCTGTAACAACAAACTCATCCCTGGGACCTGGCATTGTTCCCATTGCCCTCTTTCCATAGCGTCCCTTACTTCCATGCACTCATCGTGTCGCTATCATGTATTGCTTCTCATCGTTTATTCTTCCACTTCCACCTTTCATATAACTACGATTTCTCTACTGCCAATCATCCTACCTCTCACACTTTGCTTTGATATCCAACCACCCCCTCTTGCAGGTATCTTATGGGTTTCTTTACTTCCATCCATCATATCCTGTGGGTGTCTGCAATTCTGCCATCCAGGTTATTCCGCAGGTTTCTCTACTTCCAGCCATCTTATATTGTGGGTTTCTTTACTTCCATCTCGCCTATCCTGTTGGTTTCTTTACTTCCATCTCGCCTATCCTGAGGGTTTCTTTACTTTCATCTCGCCTAAACTGTAGGTTTCTTTACTTCCATCTCGCCTATTCTGTGGGTTTCTTTACTTCCATCTCGCCTTACCTGTGGGTTTCTTTACTTCCATCTCGCCTATCCTGTGGGTTTCTTAACATCCATCTCGCCTATCCTGTGGGTTTCTTTACTTCCATCTCGCCTTTCCTGTGGGTTTCTTTACTTCCATCTCGCCTATCCTGTGGGTTTCGTCACATCCATCTCGCCTATCCTGTGGGTTTCTTTACTTCCATCTCGCCTATCCTGAGGGTTTCTTTACATCCCTTTCGGCTATCCTGTGGGTTTCGTTACTTCCATCTCGCCTATCCTGTGGGTTTCTTTACTTCAATCTCGCCTATCCTGTGGGTTTCTTGACTTCCATCTCGCATATCCTGTGGGTTTCTTTACATCCATCTCGCCTATCCTGTGGGTTCATTTGCTTCATCCATCCCAGCTTGCAAATTTCTTTACTTCCGTCCATCCTAGCTTGCGAGTTTTTTTACTTCCTCCCATCTTAGCTTACGATATTCTTTACTTCCATCCATCCTGTCTTGTGGATGTCTTTATTTCCATCCATCCTAGCTCGCGGGTTTCGTTACTTTCGCACATCCACTACCGCTGGGTTTCTTAACTTTCTTTACTCCCATTCTTCTCTTCCTGCTTTCTTCTCCACTTCTCGACTGGTAACCTTACTTCAGTCGATCATACTGAGTTCATTAGCATATATCCAGTCACCGTATCTATCAATTTATATACTTTCACATTACTTCTCATATTTGCTCAACTTCCTCTCGTACTATCTTGCTGTTAGGCGTTATTCTAGCCAATTGCTCAGCTTCCAAGTAATTTCCCTAATGTATCTCTCTGCATTCTCCTACGATATCTCATTCTTTTTTCAATGTCAAATCATCTTAAATTCTCTTTCCTCTGCTATGTTTATTTTGTCTCTACGAGCTAAAATTATTTGATCTTTGATCTCTCTATAGTAAGCAATCATATCTCTTCGTTCTAAGCCGTCTCATTCTTTGTTTATATAATATCTCTGAAGCAATTCAACTCTGGCCTCATTCTTCCATTCTTTGTCTTCATCCATCCACGTTCTCTTCCCTTTCCCATCTCTCATTCATCTTTACTCCCTCGCTTTGACGGCAGCTGCCCATCTGATATTCCGTCTTCCTCCTCAACAACCCCCATCCCAGGAAATCTAGGTTAAGGGAAGTCAATGGACATATGGTTCCTGAATTGCACGTGGTTGTACGTCGGTTGCCCCGATTATCACCCATTATATCCACAGCTATATTATCGCCAATTATATCCACAGCTATATTATCACCCATTATATCCACAGCTATATTATCGCCCATTATATCCACAGCTATATTATCACCCATTATATCCACAGCTATATTATCGCCCATTGCTCTTGTGTTCTGCGATTGCATTATTTTTCCCCGTTTCCAACATGGAATCCAAGTCAGACACCAAGTCGTAGATCATTCTAAGGGGATTTTGAAATTAGCTTGAAAATATCGAATCTGAATATGAGATGCTATGCTAGGAAATACAGGGAAAACTACACCGTGACGTCATGCCATACACTGATTGTTGACACGCGGTATTCTGTCATGTAACAATGACCGATCTAAAAGGATGGCGAATGGTCGCATTGCGGCAGCTACATAGCATGACAAGGTTGAGCGCCAATGGGCATCACGTTTTGAATGTATGGTCCCCAATGAAGCCCTCAAAGGGCTTGAAACCACGACGCTCCGAGCGCCAGATGATACATAAATAAACCATAAACACGTCCAATCCGAAATAACATACAGTCCCAATTGAACGCATATTCGATATTTCTCCCTTCTATACTCTGGAGTTTTGGTAGCTACGATTCATGTAGGTGTGGTTTGGTGAAGGTTACACAGTACACATCGCTTATTCATGTTTATCACCGTCATGATGGCACATTACTGACGATAAATAACAAAGGTGGCTTCGTGACAAGTCAAATTAGGCCATAATACTCTGTCATAAATGATAGGTGCCAATTACCAAAATATTTATGCATATATCTATATAACCCATTTGCACTATTTTAAACATGCATTATATCAGTGCAATGTTCAATTTTTATTTGGCAGCCGTTTTTTGTCTAGGTGCTAAAAGGACTACATTTTCATTGCATCAGGAACACTAAACCATCGATATCCGCGCATTGAAAAATAAGTACACATATTATATATATATATATAGGTATATATATATATATATATATATATATAGGTATATATATATATATATATATATATATATATATATATATATATATATATATATATGCATATATATTTATATATCAATAAATATATATATATATCAATAAATATATATATATATATATATATATATATGTGATTAATATATATATATACATATATATATATCTCCCTCTAGGTAAAATTCTATATATATATATATATATATATATATATATATCTATATATATCTATATATATATCTCTCTATATATCTCTATATATATATAGATATAAATATTTAGATATATTTATGCACATATATGCATATATATAAACATATTTATTTATTTATACATATTTATATACATATGTACAAGCGTATATAATTATACATATATATATATATAGATTTATATATATATATATATATATATATATATATATATATATATATATATATATATATATATATATATATATATATATATATATATATACATATATATCTCTCTACGATTTACATATTCAACTCGGGAATATGACAGTTTATATATATATATATACATATATATATATATATATATATATATTTATATATATATATATATGTATATATATTTATATATATTTATTTATATATATTTTATATATATATATGTGTAATAGTATATATATATTTACATACATATTCACAGATATAAATATATATATATATGTATATATGTTTATAATATAGTTATGGACCTTCGTTTATGTGTATAAATCCATACACATGCACTTTTACACATGCATAAACTAATATATATATATATATATATATATATATATATATATATATATATATATATATATATATATATATATATATATATATATATATATATGTATATATATGTGTATATATATATATATATATATATTATTTATATATATGCCTATAAATATATATTTATATATATTTATATATACATATGTATACATATATATATGTTCATATACCTGTAAATGTATATATTCATTCATCTACACATGTAAATAATATATATATATATATATATATATATATATATATAAATGGATATATATATATATACATATATTATATATATATATATATATATATATATATATATATATATATATATATATATATATATATATATATATATATATATATATATATATATATATATATATATATATATATATATATATGCGTGTGTGTTTGTTTGTGTGTGTGCCTGTGTGTGTGTCTTGTATTTGCTTATGTTTTAAATATGTAAGTGTGTGTGTTTTTTGTTCATGTGCCTTTGTGTGAGCATGCTTGTGCGTCTATTGCCTGTCATCGTGTAGGGATATGCACAGGTTACACAGGCTAGTTGTCTCCTAATTGGTCTGCAAACATCCCTTCAACATTGCACAATCCCAGTAAGCTACATAAATACGAGGTAGACGTAGTCTTCATGAGCTTGGTTCACGAGTTGTGATTTGTTTCACTCGCCTTTCCCTGCGACGTTTAAGCAGCCTGCCAGGAAATCACTATATTAGCCGAAATTGCTCAACAAAGATTTTTAGCTATTCGTTTGTTTCCGCGAATGAAAGGCTTCCGGAAGCCTGTGCAGTCGACTAACCAAGGCATCGCTAACGGTTGAATGGCACTACGCAGTCGAACATGTCACTAATCACTTATTTTAATTTGTCAGGATGTCCTTAAGTGGGACAGTGAGGCAAGTTGGTGGCCTAGGATGGGTGGGGAGGGGAGGGGGGGGGGGTGGGGTGGGGGGTAGTGGTTAGGCTGTGGTTGAAGAAGGAGCGATGGCTGGTTAAGGAGTTCCTAAGCGGCGCTATATTACGATGGATGATAGGTGTGAGTGCTGTAAGAGCTGGTAGCGCCAGTCAACACCCTAGACACATGTGTACCTCGCGTGTGGCATAGCGGGTGATGTCAGATATATAGTGAACATTTTCAGGATTTATAATCTTGTTAACAACGTTCGTCAATAACAATTCCGTGATAACGTACACATAATAAAGAGGACTTGCACGGCTCCAGGAAGGCTCGTCTATACCAGGCTAGCGTTCGGAAGGCTCGTCTATACCAGGCTAGCGTTCGGAAAATCGCCGAAATATCTGGTGGCAACAAGGTCGCTTACCGAAATAATCCATAATCCTGCATTTTATAAGCACATTCTGTGCAAATAATCCAATTAATTGGACTTTCTTAAGCGCAGCTTCAAGTCCTATATATTATGTTAATATACTTTTCACCTGCTGTCAATACTGCAGAGGCTGTGGTGAACGGGGAACCGATTCCGTATGTTATTGGACGATGATGCCCCTTGAACACGCTCATTACCTTAACAAGATTTCTCAAACCTTCCGCCCCCGTACCCACCCCCTACCCGGCCAACTATTCCTACTAAAACCCAAGCACTCACCTTCCCCTCTCCCAACAAAACCACGGCCCTCTCCACCCCACTGAATCCAACCCTACCTTCAATTACAACCCTACACACACCTATACAGGCTATAAATCTGTTTTCAAATACCAACTGAATGTTTAACAAACATATCAACGCTCGTTCCTCTCGGCTAATATTTTATTCCAGGCACTTTACAATAAACCAATGAGGTTGTCATTTTCTACATCAAAGGTCTCCTCTTTCCCGGCAATTACACGCCAGAATTACGCCGCGCACCACCCTGCTATTACCTTCCCATACACACCGCACTAATCATAGAAATCCGCCTCCTGAAATAAAAAAAAAAATACACCCAGTCAAAGTAAATGATAAATAGCTCACCTCGAAGTGTGCATTTCGCGTGTCATGAAATCTTACGCGATCCAAAATGGACGATCATTTCAAGATTCTAGCTGATAAATTTTTTTAATTCTTTTATTCACAATGACAGTAACTGCCTGATTACAAGGTAAGCAACGATGGATTCGGTGAACAATGAGAGCTTACTCTAATAAATATTACTGTATGTTGACATGTAGTGCTTATAATGTGGTTATTTGAACTAACGTGTTTTTGAACGCTTTAACAAATGAGAATTTTGTTCAAAGAAAAATTACAGAAGCTAACTTAACGAGAGAAAATTCTGACAAATGGACGCTATCCTATGCTTTTCATAACGCCAGTGGATATGGGTGCTAAAATAATTGATGGCCAATTAGATATAAGGTTATCTTACTGCGTATCAAGTTTATTAAATAAATGTCATAGATAGCATTGTGTAAATAGCGGTATGAAAAGCACAGGTGCAAAGACTACATTTTAGGATGGGCCTTCATAGATCAGTTCGGGACAGTTTGCTTTCAAAGCGGCTCGTCCCCGATCCGCGCACGCGCTTTCGCGGTCAACTCACGGTAGTCAAGCGTGGAGGTGTTATAACAAGTGGATCGATCCATGCAGCAATAAGCAGGCGTCCCTCTATATGCAGGCGTCGTTTACAGGTGCACCTCCCTAACCAGCGCACGTTACATTATATTTTACTTGCTCCTGGCAATCAGAGGTATATGCTTTACCTTTATGTTACCATCAGATGGCACTGGCTTTCCATTCCTCTCAGCTGTCAACCGCCGAATTTCATATGTTAATGATTGAGATAGTTGAACTCATTGTAATTAGACTTACAGTGGTGGAGTGGCTTACGTCAATGTTTTCACTGCCCCTCCGTTTATCTCCTTAGTCCCATGCAACTGTAATTTGTTTTATGTCTTTAGCCAGAACAATACCTGATGGGCACGGATCCCAATGTAAGGATTCCGAGCGCTAGTGAACAAAGCTTGTACATAACATTACAGCCAAAGTAACCGCCGGTCACTCGGATGATGTTGTTAGCTATCAATAAGGCCGGAACTAAGCGCTGCTTTGACGAGGATACATTGACAGCATCCCGCCTGACCAGTACCCAGGGTATTCCTTCATCAGTAATTAACACTGCCCCGCAAATGTTGAATGGTGCGGGAGAATTGGTAGGTTTTATGACACTTTTCAATGAATTACGGATTTATCCGGGCATTAAAGCTACTGCAATGTGACCGTTGTTGTACTTCCCCCAATGACCCCTGTAAATAACAGTACCTGTTACTACAACCCCGGACAATGACCTCAGCGCCGACCTTGGGGTCGTGACCCTTAGCACAATA
The DNA here is from genome assembly GCA_034190875.2 of Urechis unicinctus. Taxonomy (NCBI): domain Eukaryota; kingdom Metazoa; phylum Annelida; class Polychaeta; order Xenopneusta; family Urechidae; genus Urechis; species Urechis unicinctus. Next base: position 17,630,305 of record CM067348.1, read on the forward strand.
CTTGAAAATGGATGACGGATTATAAAGCTGTGTAATGTATAACGCTCTGAGGGGTTAGTTGAGGAATTAGTTCCTGGCGCGTTCAGAATAACGGATTTACATATTCCCATAACTTGACTGTTTCCAAGGTGACCATTAATGAATTACGTTTATAAAGGGCGACGTGGTCCTTGCTTCGAGTCTTATTTCCTTCAAGTTGTCGTGGAACGTCCGATTGGTCCGCGGCAGTCCTAACTCTTGTAAAATGCATAGTTTTAAACAGGTCAGTTGAAAACGCAGTCTTTCTTCCACACTTTCACTCACCTAAATATGTCATCGGAGCTAGCAAAATCGCACCAGCAACCCCTGGCGGCACACGTATCCAACCAGTTTCTAGTACCTAGCAACGCCTAAAAAAGCCCACTCGACTATATAGACTGCAGTGGCAATGACATGGCGCTACGCGTGTATGGATGTTAGAGACACCAGATCCTACAAATGTCTAATAATGAAATGGAATTCGGTAATAACTGCTTGCTAAATTTACTTTCCCGAAAGCTGGGACACATTTTCTGACCCACAGTTCACGCCATGTCTGTCTGAATTATCACTCACGCGCGTTACTGCGCTGAGTTATACCCCACCTTTATCTCGTCAAAACCCCAAAACACTATCACTAATATAAGCTCTCTGTGGCTGAAGAAGTTTCTCCTCAAAACTCAAGCTAGCCAAGTCGTCACCTCGTCATATTTCATCCTATGCCAGTAATATTCATTTACCTAAATGGACTTCGCTATCGGATAGAAACAAGTCTCACGAGATATCCGGGCATTTAGGCTAATATGGTAGACACGAGCAGTTATTGAAAGAGCATTAGACTTGCGGCGGGAAGACACTTTGGTAAATTGGCAAAGGTCTGAAGAAGATTCTATCGAAGCTTAGCGGCGGCAAGATGAAGGATGCTACCATGGCTGATGGGTTTGCATTTCTGGGCGGGAATTTCTATATTTATGGTGTGGTGGTGAGTCGGGTCGGTACTAAAGGGTGTTTGTTTGAGTATGTGAAAAATGAGGCGGCATTGATTAACCATCGTTTGTAATCATTGTCGTCGATATCATCATATTCAGTATCATCGTCATCATCTTCATCGCCGTCAGCGTCAACATCCTCATCGTCAATGGAACGCCTGCATAATCACCAATATCATCATCGCCCTGATACTAATGATTCATACTCGTCCTCGACATAACCATTATCATTGACGTCATCATTGTGTTTAGCCACAACTAAAGGACATTTTATCGTCCCATTTGTCATCATCATCATCAATATCATCAACATCATCATCTTCATTATCATCATCATCATCATCATCATCATTTTCATTTTAATCATCGACGTCGTCATCATCGTCGACATCATCATATTATTGACGTCGTCGTCATCATTATCATATAACATGTGGTTGCCACCGCACCACCCTCTTCACCTCATTCATCCAAACCAGCATTCTTTATTCCTATCAAACAATTATTTAATAATGGAAGCAGGCATATCCCCTTCAATTTGATTGCATGCCAATACCACGGCTCAACTTCGACAGAAAAGAGGGACCGTACCAAAATCTCCTTTCACATAGCCGCCAGCCCGTTTGCAGGTAATATGGATGCCTTGCTCGATCCTCTGTCGTCCCTACTTCATCGCAACCATCCCTCAGTGAAACTCAATTTGCCCCCTTCTCTCACAACGGCCTCTTCAGACGTAGCCTATCAAGGGACCGCCCGCTAGCTTCCCTTACTCAAGATCAGCGATTAAGCAATAAGTGTATATTTTGGAGGCCGGTTAGAGGCGAGGGGAATGACGTAGTGGATGAATGTTGGATGAGGATGGAGGCGACTGAGGCTGCTTCATCTTTTAAATATCAGTTGGTTAACTGCCGGGAGCTGGCTCCTGTTGAGACGTGGAGTTGCAAATTGAGCTTGAGCGCCTGTTCCATCTTTTTCATCGTCACGATTGAGGTCAATTGTGGCAGAATTAATGCACTGGAATTACAACGCCATAAAATAGACGGTTTATGAAGCGCACATTAAACTGATTGAGACACGTGGAAAATTCAGGCAAAGAATGTGATTCAATAAAGCCAGGAATTCTGCGTTCGTGAGTGGTAGCACATTACCAGATGAAACCACCATGCCACTTCTTAACAATTGCCCATTGGTGACAATAAAATCTAACAAACTAGCACTCCGAGTCGCCCAGCTTGATAGATGTGTCTGGCCAACGTCTTGGCGCGTCGACTGGCATCTCATGCTTCCATTGTAGCAATCGGATTTTCCCACCTTTTCTGGGCGTGGTCAACACTTCCCCCTCACCAAGGAGGGTTCGTCTACCTACTCATTATGCCCAATTAGGCGTCCTTTATCCCTGCTAATATGAGGAAAATGAGCAAATGAGGTCTTCAGAGTATTTGTGACCTCAGGCCACTGAAACCCCACCGCATTTTCTCCTATGCTTTAATGTGCCTAGCTTAATTTGTTCTTCTCTCGAGTTTCTACAGTACAGGATAATGTCGAATTTCGCTACATTACCTCGAGGGAGCGTTAATTTGTGTTACTGGTTACCCCGACATCCACGCCGGGATTTCAGTGTCTGCTTGTCAGGGTTCGAAGGTTTGGGTCATGGGTTAGGGCGAGAATTGATACTCCCGGCAGTCTCCAGGTGGGGCAGTGAATCTAGGAGTTAAGCCGATTACAATGATGATGTGTATTAAATTACCTTGAGCAGATGGGCAGTGGAGTAGCACTCCACAGCCCAGTTAGAAGTAGAATGTTTCCTTTTTCAGGATATGAGTTTGTGTTGCATCCCCATGCCCACCCAAACACACACAATTATATCGCATGTAACTCAATTTCTAGGAATCGACTGGCTTACATGTGGTACATTATGGTACTGATGTTGACATTGGTAATTGATGAAAGCAATTGTTCGTTTCAGAGGCTAAAATACACACAACTAGTGAAATTCTGCACAGGGGAACCTCAAACTCATCTCCCTTGACCCAACATGCCACAGGTACAGCCACAGTTACCATGACTTCACCGCATTCTCCTCACCAATCGACGCCAGTTACCACAACCCCTAAGCTGTTGCTAGGCGACGGCGTGAAAAGCGAAAGCGACGACGAACAGCCCAAGATTAAACAGCGGCGCAGTCGAACGAACTTCACGTTGGAACAGCTAAATGAACTCGAGAGGCTGTTCGATGAGACGCACTATCCTGATGCGTTTATGAGAGAGGAATTGAGTCAGAGACTGGCGCTATCAGAGGCGAGAATACAGGTAAGAAAACATGTTGGCAGGTCCCTCATACGTGCGTGGATCGTAGTGTTCACGCTACGTGAAGTCTGTCTGTCTGTCTATATGTATGTATGTATGTATGTATGTATGTATGTATGTATGTATGTATGTATGTATGTATGTATGTATGTATGTATGTATGTATGTATGTATGTATGTATGTATGTATGTATGTATGTATGTATGTGTGTATGTATATATGTATGCATGTTTGTTTGTATGTAAGCACGTATCTTGCGCACGCGTTTACATCCAATAATTCGAGTGTATTTGAAACTTTCAATGATTACAGTAATTTGTCGTAATTGATATATCTCCTGGCTTAAAGAGACTGTTCAGCCCCATATAAGGCAATCAGGGATCATCTCGTTATTACATTACTACGATTAACGCAGACGTAAATAATAACATCTTCTAATTTATGCCGCAAAGTTTACATGGTGGCAATTGTGTTGTTAAGTTTTTAACATTATTATTTGACTGGAAATATTCATGATCTACTGTGGAAATCTGTTTTATTCAGTTATGTCGTTCCATCGATAACGGCGCCTCCCTAAAACCATGAACCACACGAATGTTAGCTGTAAATCATAACGCGCTCTGAATTTACCTCGCTATCGATGTGTATTCTTCCGCTTTAGTTACATAATGTATATTTCATAAAATCTTCACTCATTCAAGATGTGGGCATCATTGTGCACACATTAGACTGACAAGCAGGAAGGGTAATGTCCGACAAAATAAATGGCGACAGCCGAAGTAAGGATCTTTTTTCTGAGACCACAGCTCCGCGTAGCGACTGAAAGTCTGAAAACTTAACATTTTTGGTTTCCAAGGCGAGGTTGCCAAGCAGCTTGCTAGGCAACCTCGTTCCAAATATGGGGCTGAACAGTCTCTTTAAGAGTCTGTGATGAGAATTCCCACGCCCCATCTCAGTACCCATCGCCAACCGTCCCAGCGGAAATGTAGGGTAATACGAAGTCAAACCTCGAGAGAATTCAACGATAAACTGTCTTGATAGCGCGGTACAGAAACATGTCGTTTATCTTCTTAAAGCCAATCACTTTCTTCGCTCTTAAAGGTTTCTGATGTTTTGGCCTGTTAATTCATTTAACACCAACTTTGTTCAAACAATGTTTCCCCCGTTGTTTTCTGTGTTTGAAATACAAACACGTGAGCAATAAGCAAGGCAATGGTGGCCAATGGTATTATCTAATTTGCTTTGTTCGCATTTACACCCAATTACATGTACCGGAATTGCTACGTCGATTTCCGGTTAAAGTCTTCAGGGAAATCTACAGTTGTTGGTAACTAGAGGCGATGACTTGAGAGCGTCAAAACAGCGCCTAGAACGCGCTCGCTTTTCACTGTAGATGATTTGTGAAGTTAATTGATGAAATTTGCTGGCAACATAAATGGACGGCAAATGGCGTCCAATTGAATTAACCTTGCGAAGACCTAGGTGTCGCCACATGTCATCCGTCATCATATCCCAAAATGCCCGGCACCCCAACACGCGCTTCCGTGGGGTCAGAGCGAGCCGCGGGAAAGCGGGGATTGGGGCAGATTTCCTTCGGAAAAGTCAGGGTAGTTGGCTGGAGGGAGTCAAAGGATTCAGGCCGCCGAGGGACGTTCCAATTAAGGCGTTGGGTCAGAGGTGGCGCAGTACATCTGGCGAATTAAGCGCTACATCGGCGGAGTGATACGGGGTTTGCTTTTGCCGGTAGAGGGGTAATTTGCAAGTGGATACACGGGGAAACCGAGGTGTGATTAGATCTGTTGATGTCCATTTCTATGCCAATGACATAGATGATGAAAATAACCAATTTAGTCTATGCGCTGGCGTCTTATTGGAGGCGAGAGTTGTTGACTTACTGTGGCTGTAAATCAAATCGTTTATTTAGATGTGCTTGGTCTCCGTCCACACATATAGAATATATGTAGACTATTATTGAAATGCACTGACATTTGATCAATCAGAGGAAGTCTCAGTGTATATTTGATTTTCGACTCTTCCATTTCTATTATACCTTTGAAGTATCAGATCGTGAAAGGAATAAAGCTGTGAGCTGGCGTATGCCGCTCTTTGTCACTACATATCCCTCACGATACAGCAGTGCATGGTTATATATTTAATCAGCCAACTCAACCATACATTGACCCGGGGTGTTGCTATGGCGTGGTCGAAACTTGGCTTGGTGAAGGTGGGGAGTAGGAAATGCCTCAGTAACTCGCATGTTTATGGAAATAAGTATACCATTGACTCACGAATTGTTCGCACCCCTCAAAAACCGCCTCCCCCCGCCCCAATAACCCCAGTAGCCACCCTTAATTAACGTCCTTAGTCTTAGCCATAGCCAAACTGTTAGCCCAGTCGTTACCTCACGCCCGCGCAAATCCCAGAACGAGACTGGGGTAACAAAAATAGCGACGCGCGCTATGATCTAGCGTGAAAAATCGGCCCAACATTCCTTGGCGCAGAATAGTGCCACCGTGCAGTCTCCAGAATGAATTTCCCGTGAATCTGACTCCGTAAAGAGGGCGACTCTGTGCCACGCCGCTAAGCGTCGCTCCATCTCACCCCTTCCTCCGACCATCTATCTTCGTTTTGTTTGTAATGTCGCAGCTTGGGCCTAATCCAATCAGAGTTAAACAAGTGCCCCTTTAGCTGGCCTTTTCTCTAGACCCACACATCTAATTCATTCAATGCAGAGGCGCTTGGAGTTTTAGAGTTAATCTGGTTTGTATCAATTTGTCGGCAAGGGCGCCTATTCATCATGTATAATTCAGGGGCATTAGTTAATGGTGAGCGGACACCTCGCATCCTCGGTCCCTTCTAGGACCCAAGCCGCCTCCAGCAATGAGAAGGGATGCTACAAACAACTGCTCGCTTTGAGACGCCCCCTTCCCGATTCGCTCATCGCCTGTTTCTCTTTTGTTCATGGCAACATAACGCCATGAATACGGATTCCTCCATTCACCGTGCTCAAATTGAACTCGAACGGAACCCAAATGGATAATGCTTGTCATCTGATGCGACTGCTTGAGGCACGAGCGTTGAATGGTTCTTAATACTCAGTTGTTCGAAAGAGAACAAAATAATTAGTGCTGTATTTTGAGTGGGAGGAATCGACATAGTGAGATAAAGAAGGCCTCTCCCTATGGACCCCCAAAATAAATAAATTTCAATGGACGAACAGTACAACGAACAGACGGATGAACGGTTAACTGGGCTGCAGAAAACTACGGACGGATTCCATACAAGCTATAGATTGATCGGACTCATATCCTACACATATAATGAATTTCACTAATTATATGCGATTTGCGGTTTAAAGACTTTGGGTCACATTTGGCGACCCGAGGACTGACGTAGTTTTGCATGGTATTTAGGTGTTTGGTGGCAGCTTTGTCCCCCACGATGGCATCAAAAATCACCACCACCCCATTTGCTGTTCCTAGAGACGTCTATAATTCCTCATTCAGTCGTTCTTACCATTTTCTGTTGCAGGTCTGGTTTCAGAATAGAAGGGCCAAATGTCGCAAACAAGAGAGCAAGTTACAAAAAGGTAACGTCGCTTCTTTTGCAATGTGCCTCTTTGTCGATCATATGGTGAGCAAGTTTCATGAAACAAAATTAACCGAGGCAGTTTTGTTTATTATTCCCAATATACGTATTAACATAAAACTATACCAGCCATGTCGGGCCTGCACTGACAATATTCTCGTTTCGCGTGCGCTCCCTTCATATTTACCTTAATTTTCTGTTGTCTGTGCGTCCCCCATCAACCTAATGCGTACTAATTTCATTGACAACTCGTGACTTCAATTATCCTTATTCAATTCTGCCCCTTCGTCCCTTTAAACCAGTTTGGCTAAGTTTAAAGCCACAAGCTTGTCCATTTCATTTGCAAGAGCCTCACTTTGCGTTTTCGCCAAATTGAATATAATTTTAATGAATATATTACAAATGAATTCGATTTGGCACGAGATTGGTGGAGAAATGCAGCGGGCGTATCTATTAACCTTGCAGTCGAGCCGTTCTTCGACATACCTATCTAATTAATTAGATTATCTTGACTATTAATGTGATTAGATCAATTTAGCTTTCTCCTCGTCTTGGCCATCTCTAGAACGAGGCTGAGTACCTATCCCTGCTAAAGAAAAGGCTCTCAATTTGACGGAGGAATAAACGCCAATGGGCGCTCAATGTGAAGGGGCTGTCGTAAAAGGGGTGCCGTGCCCTTTGGGAAATCACTCCGCCAAGAAAAGAGTCCCCAGCCAATCATGGTTAAGAGGCGCATCTGAATGGCGCGAGTGGCGCGCTAATAAGAAAACAAACCATGTAATTTGTCTCCAAATGCTGCTTGAGTCTGATCAAGTGAAAGGTTTGCTCCTCTTTGGGAGGGTGGGATCCGGAATGGACGCTTTGCACGCGACTAGAATTCAACCAGCGTCCGGGATAAACCTCACTTGCTTCGTCGAAGCGTTCATTCATGAGCGCTATGATTTTACGGCTTCCTCGTCCACGGAACCCCAATTGTCCGAAAGCCGTCGCCGTAACTCAGCGGCATTGGTTTATACTGTTTTACACATAACGTGGATTGGAAGTTTAAAATGAAGTGTAGTGAAATATCAACCTCCCCACTATCTCTCTCCCTATCTCTCTTCCTACCGTATTTCTCTCTATACTTGTCTCTTTCCTCGCTATTTTTCTTCCTCTGAATATTATTTCCTTTCCCGCTATTTTTTCTCTCTCTCCACCTTCTTTCTATTTGTCCCTATTTCCGCTATATCTCCCTCCCACCTCTTTTTCGCTATTTTTCCCTCCCCACCTCTATTCCTCCACTATTTCCCTCCCACCTCCGCTCCCCACCTCTATTCCGCCACTATATCTCCCTCCACCTCTTTTTCGCTATTCTATTCCTCCACTATATGTCCCCACCTCTTTTTTTCGCTATTTTTCCCTCCCACCTCCTCCACTCCCTCCACCTCCTGTTCGCTATTTCCCCCCCCCCCACCTCTATTCCTCCACTATATCTCCCTCCACCTCCTGTTCGCTATTTTTCCCTCCCCACCTCTATCCCTCCTCTACCTCCACCTCTTTTTCGCTATTTTTCCTCCACTCTATATGTCCCTTTATGTCCCCCCCACCTCTTTTTCGCTATTTTTCCCTCCCCACCTCTATCCCTCCTCTATATTTCTCTCCCTCCACCTCTTTTTTTCGCTATTTTTCCCTCCCCACCTCTATTCCTCCACTATATGTCCCTCCATCTCTTTTTCGTTATTTTTCCCTCCCCACTTCTATTCCTCCACTATATGTCCCTCCATCTCTTTTTCGCTATTTTTCCCTCCCCACCTCTATTCCTCCACTATATCTCCCTCCACCTCGCTATTTTTATCCCTCCCCACTATAGTTCCTCCTCTCTATCTCCCTCCACCGCCTCTTCGCCATTTTTCCCTCCCCCTTTGTCCCCTCCTCTATCTATGTAGCACCACCTCTGTTTCGCTATTTTTCCCACCCCACCTCTATCCCTCCTCTATAGTTCTCTCCACCGCCCACTCTGATATACCCTTTGTCTCTCAATCTATGTAGCACGTAAACTCCCCTCCAACGTTTCCATTACACCAGTCTATATTTCAAAGAGTCTGTAGCGCTATCATTCACTTCCGCCTGTTCTTCTACTCTTGCATATTCAATCTATATTTCGTTATTTCTTTAATATTAATAATCGCTCTCGTACAAAGCACCTCCCCCGTTTAAAACACACACACCAACACATCGCCTGGCCCTTTATCTTGATTTGTAATATCGTTGACCAACTTCACCCGGACATGAAGAACAAACGCTGGCGGCCACATTGGAGCGTCTGGTCATCTTGGCCTGGTTTATACCCCAGCACGTCCACTAGACGCGGACCGGACTTCTTCACAAAAGACTCGCCCCATATTAGAGCGGAATTAATGCTTGATGGTGTTCGCTTTTCATCAAACAATTTATTACAAAGAGGCCCTAATTCGTGGCGAGTGCCGAACGCTTTGATGGGCCTTGTACTCCCTGACCCCAGGTCAGTTGAGAATGACCTTATTGGCTCTTTGAGCGAATGAGATAATGCTTGTAAAGGCACCCCGTCCGATGTCGGTGATCAGACCGGTGAGTCTTTGTGGCCCGATGAGGTGGTGGTCTGGAGCATATAAGGCTCTCAGAAGCTTGGCACCGAGAAACGAGCGCCGGTGATCTGCAGACGGATGTGTAGCCGCCGAATTTGCTGTCGATTTGAGCTTAACTCATAAATAGTATATTTGTGTTTGTATATTTGACAGCATTTATATCAATTCTCTGCAATTATAAACGATAACGTTATAACGATATGGCATATTAAGTCCATATACGCCTTTTGAAATTGTATGTACGAGCGCCTGTGTGTGTGTGTGTGTGTGTGTGTGTGTGTGTGTGTGTGTGTGTGTGTGTGTGTGTGTGTGTGTGTGTGTGTGTGTGAGATTATTAACAAAGCTGTCGTCCTAGCAGTTTTTGAATTCTCGTCTGGTGACAAATCTGTAGCAAGTAACGGCCCCAAGCGTTATCAGACCAGTCTCCGCCTGTCTGGCTGCTAATACCTAACACTTTTGAACTGATCTGAAAGTGATGGGAAAGTGTTGGACGTGGGTCAAATGCTAATTCAGAACGGAAGTAATGCTATATTTTTCATCTTGTAGCACGGAGGTTATTTCAGGCACGAAATAAGCTATAACACATTATCTGAGATGAGAAACAATGTCATAACAAAGCCAAATGCAGTATCATATACCGTTATGATTACAATTAATCCAGCCAACAGTTGTAGCACTTCTTTGACGCGTGTAGCTCGCACTCAGAACATAGCTATAATTAATGTTTAACGCAACCCCGCCTAAAATAATTCAATGTTGAGGTTGAACCTTATTCCATGTAAAGTGATTTTCGCGCACATAAACATGTTTGAACAATTAAATTGGCCGTAGCTAATGAATTGTTTTTAATCTTGATTCACAATTCTTGGGCGTTATGCCTGAGTCGAGTGACAACGATGCCGTTGATGCCATTATTCTTGCAATCATAACGTGCGAAAAGCATTTCCCAACTGTCGCATGGCAACCTACTCTTAGCCAATCAGAAAGAAGTCTCGGTTTTTTTCTCATATTGCCGGTTAGCTTTGCTTGCTAAACGTTAATCTGGTTGGGTGTTCCGCATCGGGAAGTCACAGTATTACCCCATCTCCCCCGGTTTCTCACTGAGACACGAGATCATGGCATCTGCAAAGCCCGACACCGCGGCTTGCCTGGCCAACACAACAAGAATGGTGTACAGAAACACTGACAAAACTATAGCCTGGGTTATACTGAATAAGTAGCTTTGAAAGTAAATTCCAAAGTCAAGAGTTATATGAAACTTGTCACAACACGACAATAATTGAGGAAATCGAACATTGACAGAAACGCTGCTCACTGAAATATACTTGATCCATGTATCCAATCTTTCATTATCCTTGACTTTTTTTTCATATTGATGCATGTGATTCAGCATCATAATGTACTCACCAGATACCACTACCCAAACAACGTCAATAAAGTACGACTACACCAAGGATTGTCGTCGGTTATGCAACTTCTTGAAAAGTTGTCCTAGACGGTAGTAACGTTTTATCTGCCTCTCACAGGTCAGAGGTCCTTAATGCTGGTTGATTTTATGCGATTTAGTTTTGAATAGAAAAAACCCACCATAGGAGTCGAACCAATCTCATCACAAATGAGGCACCAAATGAAAACAGCTTCAGGCCCCTGGGAGATCCAAACAAAATGCTTGTGTAATTTCCATCGCGGTAGCTTAGTATACACGGCGATCATTTTTGTGAGGAGATGCGCTTGGTTATCGTGCGAACGTGCCATCGTCATAAGCATGTTATCGCATGGTTACGCGGATCATGCGCGTGTGATATGGAGTAATACACTCAGACGCTCCGCGTTTTCCCCCATATCACCCACATGCCATACGATAACCAACACATATCGATCATGAGTTTTGTGTAGCCAACGAAATAATGGATTACTGAATAAGCCAAGCGCCATCATTGTTCCATTGATTTCAGTTGTTTAGTTGTCATGGGTTCATCATGTATTGCCAAGCGTTTTGCTGAAGCACAACAATTGTTACAGGAAAACTTAAAGGGAAGTACCAAAGCACTTTCACTCTGACAAATGTTTGCCTGTGTTTATCAGGTATTCTAATGGGTACATCTCCCGGAAGTGGCTCCGCAGACGGCTGCAGAGTGGCGCCTTATGTCAATATGCCATCGATAAGAATGGCATTCGACCGGCTCCACATGCAGCATTTCCCACCACAACTCGACGCTGCTGCTGCTGCTGCTGCTGCTGCTGCTGCGTCTATGACCTTGACCGCCACGCCTCATCAAGTGACCTCTGCTCTACCTTCGATGCTTTTCTACCCAACGCCGCATTACGCCATGAATCTAGCGTTAGCTCAGAACGTCAACAGCCAACTGGCTTTAACCAAAAACTCCAGCATTGCAGATCTCAGACTCAAAGCCAAAAAACATGCCGCAGCACTGGGCTTCTGAGCTCATCAGAGTCGTTCAAATTTGTTCTATGAATATCACAATGTGCAGTATGCAGGCAAAGGTCGAACAGTATTCTCAAAAAGTGTATGTAATTATGAACTACATATTGACAACATTCATGACATTCTATCGAGTTCTTTAATTATCTTAGTATGTATATCAAACACTAGTCCCATTTATCACAATGTTCGCCGCATTGGCAATACCGGAGATTATATTTCTGAGTGTTTTAGTGCTATCTGTAAAATGTTTATCGCTGAGACGCTGTTGTGTATACATAGCTTAGACCAATTATTTAATGTTGAGGTCAATAAACTGTGCCATATAAGCGGGCTCTCAATATAACACATAAGTGGGTAGTGCCAAAGGTAAGGAGTAGAAAAGAAAGTATAGCGCAAAAAAGTGGCGCAAGAGGTACCGAGTAAAAGAGAAAGAAGATAGGGCACGAGGTATCGAGTTAAAGAGAAAGCAAGTGGCGCAAGAGGAACCGAGTAAAAGAGAAAGTGGGTGGCGCAAGAGGAACCGAGTAAAAGAGAAAGAAGATAGGGCACGAGGTATCGAGTTAAAGAGAAAGCAAGTGGCGCAAGAGGAACCGAGTAAAAGAGAAAGTGGGTGGCGCAAGAGGTACCGAGTAAAAGAGAAAGCAAGTGGCGCAAGAGGAACCGAGTAAAAGAGAAAGTGGGTGGCGCAAGAGGTACCGAGTAAAAGAGAAAGTGAGTGGCGCAAGAGGAACCGAGTAAAAGAGAAAGTGGGTGGCGCAAGGTACCGAGTTAAAGAGAAAGTGGGTTGGCGCAAGAGGTACCGAGTAAAAGAGAAAGTGAGTGGCGCAAGAGGTACCGAGTAAAATAGAAAGTGAGTGGCGCAAGAGGAACCGAGTAAAAGAGAAAGTGGGTGGTGCAAGAGGTACCGAGTAAAAGAGAAAGTGAGTGGCGCAAGAGGTACCGAGTTAAAGAGAAAGTGAGTGGCGCAAGAGGTACCGAGTTAAAGAGAAAGTGAGTGGCGCAAGAGGTACCGAGTAAAAGAGAAAGTGAGTGGCGCAAGAGGTACCGAGTAAAAGAGAAAGTGAGTGGCGCAAGAGGTACCAAGTAAAAGAGAAAATAATGGGTGCAAGAGGTACCGAGTAAAAGAAGAAGCAAGTGTCTCAAAAGGTACCAAGTTAAGGAAAAAACAAGTGTCTCAAGGGGTACCGAGTAAAAGAAAAAGTAGGTGGGAGCAAGAGGTACAGAGTGAAAGAGAAAGTTAGTGGCACTAGAGGTCCCGAGTAAAAGAGAAAGCAAGTGGCACAAGAGGTACCAAGTAACAGAGAACCAAGTCTCTCAAGAGGTACCGGGTAAGATAGAAAGTAACCAAGTCTACCGAGTCAAAGAGAAAGTAAGTGGCGCAAGAGGTACCAAGTAAAGAAAGTAAGTGGTGCAAGAGGTACCGAGTAATAGAGAAAGTGAGTGGCGCAAGAGGTACCAAGTAAAAGAAAACGTAAGTGGCACAAGAGGTACTGAGTAGAAGAGAAAGTGAGTGGCGCAAGAGGTACCGAGTAAAGAAGAAAGAAGATTGCGCAAGAGGTACCGAGTAAAAGAGAAAGCAAGTGTTTCAAGAGGTACCGAGTAAAATAGAAAGTGAGTGGCGCCAGTGGTACCGAGTGAAAGAGAAAGTAAGTGGGGTAAGAGGCACCGAGTAAAAGAGAAAGTAGCGCAAGTACTACCGAGAAAAAGTAAATCAGCCTAGACCAAAATATCACAGGGCGGGGCAAAATGTTTTATCTCTACGTGCCCTCCAGGAGTGTAGGGTCTTTGTTTTTTGTGAATAAAATATGACACTGAAATTATCGGAGGATTACTTTAGACTATAGTAATCTGGTGTTTAAAACATAATCATATTGTTGAATTATGTTTGTCAGTCCTTGTTATGTATGATTTTGCAACGAGTAATAAAAAACCATTGATTTATTTAATTTACAATGAAGGTTAAGAAATATTAACTTTATGGTTGCCCTGCTAAAGCTTAGTGTCCTACAGAATATATCATCGGTTAAACAATGCTATCAACCATCTACATGCTTATTTCTACAGAATTACTACGATGTTTAAAGCTGCACCCCCTCTCTCCCTCTCTCTCTCTCTCTCTCTCTCTCTCTCTCTCTCTCTCTCTCTCTGCTTAATAAATCCTGGTATTGCATTTAATACACCGATCGATTCTTCAGCAATGGGAATATGAACACAATGCTCGGTCGTTAGCTAACAACAAGACCTAATTACAAGCAGTATTTGATTAAAAGATGGTTCGATGAAAGATTCGTGTTTGCACCAAGGAAAGCAAACACCGGGGCTGCAGGTGGCCATTGATGATGAACCCGATTGCCTCAGGTGATCACGATCAATAAGGGTGTTATCGCGACAATCGAGCAGGTTCATTAGCTCGCCCTCAAAGAGCGGATTCTACTACAGAGCCCGCAAGAGTGTCATCGGAAGAAGTAATAATACGATTCATCGGATAACCAATGTACATAGAAAACGTCATAACACAAAAGTCAGCATTTTCATTCTGCAACTGATAGCAAACGGTCACGAAGATACTCTGAATGTTCATGATGGGACCTCAGATTGACATGATGATGATGCTGCTCTGCCGTCGGAACATCTGTGCACTCTTTGGAGCAAGCACATTGTTGTCAGCTGTAACCGTGAAAGGTAGGTTTGTTGGTCAGTCGATCGTCACAGATCTCACATGATGTGTACACAAAGAATATAACACAAATATGTCTTACACTGTTATCGAAACAACAAATTAGGCATTAAACATACCATCAAGAATGTTTGGTAACATATTATAAAAGCTACACTACCTTAGACAGTTGTAAAATGGGGGCACAATACATAACGGCACTATTTGTCAGTCAACTCGCACATCCACTGCCACCACAGGCACAGTACAATATATGTACAAACAAAATAACAATGTTGATTTTTCAATTGATCATTGCCACATTTTCTAAATATTTCAATATATCAAGGCTTAACGTAAGCTGCTAGATGATGTAGCTCCTGCGCATGGAATCATATTATGTTGATCCATTTTATTAATTTGTCTCAGGATTTGATGCGAATTACTGCTCTGATAAATCTGACGGACATTACGCTGACCCTGCAGCTTGCGTCAGCTATTATCACTGTAACTTTGGGAACACCTACCACTACAGCTGTGATGGAACTTCCAAGTGGGACCAGGCTATAACCTCGTGTTCCTTCACTTCCTCCTGCACGGATCTGGTCACGGTCCCGACAGAAGACCCAGGATCGCTACATTTATTTACGAAGATTAGCTCGATAACACAGGTTTGGTGCATTACGTGAGAGGTTATTTACGATTTGCTGATGGTGCATTATTTGAGACCAATGACAACCAAAACGTCACAAGAACTATAACAGTATTATTTTCTAATCTACTATATCTATATCACGTACGACAGCTTGCCAATTCAGGATCAATGGCGTTTTATTAACATTTTTGCCAGTTAAGAGCATCGTTCGTATAGTTGTGACCTCAGAGCTGAACACGTCATTGTTTCATTTACCACTATGTCATGCACACACAGTTAGCCATTGCATTAACTCAACTGTAACAGCTGTCTTAAGCCGTTTCTTCCCATTTGATTGTCACAGTTACTTGCATCATTTAATACCTCTCCTGAGTTATTCCTCTGAAATCTTACTGAGCGTCTCCATTTTCTATTACAGCTGCAACTAGATCGGCGTATTACAAACAGCAGAGCATTCAACTCGACGCAGTATCTCTCCTGGAAGTGACGGCGAGGTGTACTTTACACGCATGCGCCGTTCGCTGCATTGCGCTGATGCCGTGTCGTTACTACGCCGTGATGGATGAGTGCAAGCTCTACAGCGGCTAACGCGCCTCTACTCTTGGTTTAAATAAACTTATCCGTCATTGCAGAAATGCACCTTCAGTGTCACTGTTCTATTTCGTGAAACTACATATATGCTCAATTTATGCCACATTAGCTTATTAACCTAAACTTAATCAACCCTCTATTCAACTGTACACCCCTACAACCTATAGATTAATGCTTATGTATCACTTTGTACTGTTTCCCTCTGGTGCTTTGTATGTATTTCCTCACCCAGTATCAGGTGATCAGTGTTATTGTGGCAATTGCACAGTAAGTCTTGTCAGTAGTCTACCCGCACGCGCATGGGGATTGCGTAAGTGACCCGAGATTAAAGTATTCGATATTGCAACCATTTGTTTCTATTCTTATTGGACTTGACTAACCGCAATATTGGATGCCAGTGGTGCCTTGAATGGAGCGGATGATATTCGAAATACCACACATTGAATCCCAGGTGCTTGTGTTGAATATAGATAGCAGCTCGGAATATTGGCATCGGGAACCGAGCGCCTGTGCATTAAATGAACGTTAAATAGAGGTCTTGGTAGCCGGTCTGAGTGAAGTAGCTAGTTAACAATCGAGTTTTGACCCACTGGTTTTGGGTTACTTCCCTAGGTGTGCTCGCCGGACTTTTGATTCGGATGATCACGTAAAATATCGGGCCTACCTCTGTCCTACCCCATTCACTTTTCCTAGCAACGCACCTAAGCTTAGATACCTCATCCCCAATAATAGCTACTGGCCGAACTCTAGCTGCCCATCCCAACAGCACACTATACCCAATCTAAACACCCACCAACCAAGCTACCCAACTCATCCGAGCCCCACCCGACCCAAATACTTACCCCTCCATACACACTCCATATACACACATACCAAACCATAGGCTCTTATCCTAGCTACGCGCCCGGGCGGGGACGCACTAACGTGAATAGAGATGGTATACATATGCCGCGCTACGTGGTATGTGTTTTCGACCACAGTCATACACCCCACTCCTGCCACGCCGATCCACTTCAGACCAAGGCTTTAAAATACACGCACGGTACTTCTTAACCTAAAGTTGGGTCAGCATTTTGTCATTGGAGTGGATTTCTACTTAGGTGGCGCCTTCAATAACACCATTCGCAAATACTAAGGTGACGACGCAGGGATTCAAACGTTATGATTAAGACACCGAGTCGCGTTCGATATGCTGGCCTAAAAAAGGCAAGTCAGCCTTGTCGATCTGGTAGAACCGGCTGTTGACTGCCAGTCACATTGGTGAATGCACTGTGAACAAACCTATTTGCTTCTAATTGTCCCAGATATGTGCGCCTTTATCTGCTAATTGACCAACCAGACGACAAATAAAACAAGTGATCTTCGTTTAATTTTTCTTAAGTTAAATTGCATTTTTTTTATTTATGTGCATGATAACAGAACGAACATCTGTTCGAAAGGGTAATTGAAACAATACCTTCATGATGAATATAAGCGAGTGCTATCCAAATGGTACTCGTTGGATTTGTTTGTTAAAACGAGATCAAAAAGTGAATGAAATCTTCACCAAATACCAATATTCATGCTCATGTTCAATTGAAATCTCGAATTATTACTTGAATAAGTACGACATCTTGAATTAGTATGACATTTGAATTAGAACCAACACAGAACAGATTGGATGCTCCTTGAGCCCGGCAACTGTAATGTTTGTTCACGAGATCGAGGGTGATTGCTTCTTGAAATAACCAACACAAACACACTTATCAAATGGCTGCCGGTAAGTTCCGTATCGGTGTGTAGACGTATTTGGAAGAGCACTTGCCCTAGAGGAACACACTATGATGTCTTGTATGCGGAGTCAATAATGTCCATTATGATGACAACCAGATAGATCTGTGGTACTCACGTTGGCTGCTCTTGGTGATATCGTCAAAGAGTTCATAGCTCTGGTAAGAGATCTCACTTCGAGTGACTCTGCGGTGATCACTTCCCTATTTATATTACATTGCAATCGTACGGTGGTGCTACCGTGACGCAAAAAAAAAGCACATGGGAATATTGGGTTGACGTCTCAGCGGTTGATGTAAGTGGGAAAAATGTCGTTTGGCAGAGCCTTGCCGCTGCCAAAAAATGTGGCACCAAAAATATCCTAGATCATTCCTGAACAGCTCCATGTATTCTAATAAGTGTAAATATAGATCTTATGTAAACTATGTATCAATCACAGGTAAAAATATCAGTACTGTAGAAATACCAAACGGTTCCGCGTCGGCGTGCGCTTGAGGATCCTGTCTAGTGTTAATTCTCGGCCATGGTTCCTATCACAATGCAAAATGCTGTCATTCTGTTTCTTATTGTAAGTGCATTCAATAGTATACTTCCATCTACAGAAACGACGTCTTTCCGCCATAGTGATTCTACGCTCTCACGTCTAGTTTGAATATTTTAAACGCATATTCGATACATAACAACCATGGAACACATTGCCTACAAGACCATATGTCCTTCTTAAATGGGAGATATTGAGGACAGGAATAAGCATGCTAGAACTCGTGAGTATAAGGGCAGCTGTCTTTTTATTTCTATTATAGCACCTCCAAACAAAGACTCAAACATTGTCAGCACAGACAAAGCAGGGTCGACCATTTTCACGAGCCCATTCGAAGCATTAGTAATTGCTTTGCGATAAATATTGATAACTTTGCCATGGGGATATTAAAGGATATAAGTGCACATGAAAAACTGCAGGTGGCTATTGATGATGGAGCCGCATGCCTCAGGTGATCACGATCAATTAGGGTGTTACCAGGACAATCGAGCAGGTTCATAAGCTGGCCCTCAAAGAGCGGATTCTACTACAGAGCCCGCAAGAGTGTCATCGGGAGAAGTAATAATACGATTCATCGGATAACCAATGTACATAGAAAACGTCATAACACAAAAGTCAGCATTTTCATTCTGCAACTGATAGCAAACGGTCACGAAGATACTCTGAATGTTCATGATGGGACCTCAGATTGACATGATGATGATGCTGCTCTGCCGTCGGAACGTCTGTGCACTCCTTGCAGCAAGCACATTGCTGTCAGCTGTAACCGTGAGAGGTAGGTTTGTTGCTCCTTCTTATGTATTCAATCAATGATTATTATAAACAAAGTATCAATTAATGGGAAATTATAGATATGGTTATATTGCAATATTGAAAACAATATTGTACTATATTTGTCAGCCGATCGTTACTGATCTCACATGATGTGTACACAAAGAATATAACACAAATATGTCTTATAATGTAATCGAAGCACCAAATTAGGCATTAAACAAACCATCAAGAATGTTTGGTAACATATATTAAAAGTTACACTACCATACATAGTTGCAAAATGGGTGCCCAATACATAATGACACTATTTGTCAGTCAACTCGCACATCCACTGCCACCACAGGCACAGTACAAAATATATACACAAAAATTAACAATGTTGATTTTTCAATTGATCATTGCCACATTTTCTAAATATTTCAATATATCAAGGCTTAACGTAAGAAGCAAGATGATGTAGCTCCTGCGCATGGAATCATATTATGTTGATCCATTTTATTAATTTGTCTCAGGATTTGATGCGAATTACTGCTCTGATAAATCTGACGGACATTACGCTGACCCTGCAGCTTGCGTCAGCTATTATCACTGTAACTTTGGGAACGCATACCACTACAGCTGTGATGGAACTTCCAAGTGGGACCAGGCTATAACCTCGTGTTCCTTCACTTCCCCCTGCACGGATCTGGTCACGGTCCCGACAGAAGACCCAGGATCGCTACATTTATTTACGAAGATTAGCTCGATAAACACAGGTTTGGTGCATTACGTGTGTTGCTGATGGTGCATTATTGTTGACCAATAGCATCCAAAACGTCACAAGAACTCTAACAATATTATTTTCTAATCTACAATACCTATGTCATGTACAATAGCTTGCCATTTCAGGATCAATGGCGCTTTATTAACATTTTTGTCAGTTATGGGCATCGTTGGTATAGTTATGACCTCAGAGCTGACCACGTCATTGTCTCATTCACGACTACCTCATTCACACACAGTTAGCCATTGCATTAAATCAACTGAAACAGCTGTCTTAAGCCGTTTCTTCCCATTTGATTGTCACAGTTACTTGCATCATTTAATACCTCTCCTGAGTTATTCCTCTGAAATCTTACTGAGCGTCTCCATTTTCTATTACAGCTGCCACTAGATCGGCGTATTACAAACAGCAGAGCATTCAACTCGACGCAGTATCTCTCCTGGAAGTGGGGAAAAAAATGTCGTTTGGCAGTGCCTTGACGCTGCCAAAACACGTTGCCCCCAAAAACATCCTAGATCATACCTGAACAGCTCCATGTATTCTAATAAGTGTAAATATAGATCTTATGTAAACTATGTAACAATCACAGGTAAAAATATCAGAACTGTTCCAAACGGTTCCGCGTCGGCGTGCGCTTGAGGATCCTGTCTAGTGTTAATTCTCGGCCATGGTTCCTATCACAATGCAAAATGCTGTCATTCTGTTTCTTATTGTAAGTGCATTCAATAGTATACTTCCATCTACAGAAACGACGTCTTTCCGCCATAGTGATTCTACGCTCTCACGTCTAGTTTGAATATTTTAAACGCGCATATTCGATGAGGTAGGTCTCTGAATTGAATGATAGAAAAGATGCTGTGGCGCGTAATTTATGTCGTAAAACGTTGTTTAGATACATAACAACCATGGAACACATTGCCTACAAGACCATATGTCCTTCTTAAATGGGAGATATTGAGGACAGGAATAAGCATGCTAGAACTCGTGAGTATAAGGGCAGCTGTCTTTTTATTTCTATTATAGCACCTCAAAACAAAGACTCAAACATTGTCAGCACAGACAAAGCAGGGTCGACCATTTTCACGAGCCCATTCGAAGCATTAGTAATTGCATTGCGATAAATATTGATAACTTTGCTATGGGGATATTAGTGGATATAAGTGCACATGAAAAACTGCAGGTGGCTATTGATGATGGAGCCGCATGCCTCAGGTGATCACGATCAATTAGGGTGTTATCAGGACAATCGAGCAGGTTCATAAGCTGGCCCTCAAAGAGCGGATTCTACTACAGAGCCCGCAAGAGTGTCATCGGGAGAAGTAATAATACGATTCGTCGGATAACCAATGTACATAGAAAACGTCATAACACAAAAGTCAGTATTTTCATTCTGCAACTGATAGCAAACGGTCACGAAGATACTCTGAATGTTCATGATGGGAACCTCAGATTGACATGATGATGATGCTGCTGCTCTGCCGTCGTAACGTCTGTGCACTCCTTGCAGCAAGCACATTGTTGTCAGCTTTAACCGTGAGAGGTAGGTTTGTTGTTCCTTCTTATGTATTGAATCAACGATTATTATAAACAAAGTATCAATTAATGGGAAATTATAGATATGGTTATATTGCAATATTGAAAACAATATTGTACTATATTTGTCAGCCGATCGTTACTGATCTCACATGATGTGTACACAAAGGATATAACACAAATATGTTTTATAATGTAATCGAAGCACCAAATTAGGCATTAAACAAACCATCAAGAATGTTTGGTAACATATATTAAAAGTTACACTACCATACATAGTTGCAAAATGGGTGCCCAATACATAATAACACTATTTGTCAGTCAACTCGCACATCCACTGCCACCACAGGCACAGTACAAAATATATACACAAAAATTAACAATGTTGATTTTTCAATTGATCATTGCCACATTTTCTAAATATTTCAATATATCAAGGCTTAACGTAAGAAGCAAGATGATGTAGTTCCTGCGCATGGAATCATATTATGTTGATCCATTTTATTAATTTGTCTCAGGATTTGATGCGAATTACTGCTCTGATAAATCTGACGGACATTACGCTGACCCTGCAGCTTGCGTCAGCTATTATCACTGTAACTTTGGGAACGCATACCACTACAGCTGTGATGGAACTTCCAAGTGGGACCAGGCTATAACCTCGTGTTCCTTCACTTCCCCCTGCACGGATCTGGTCACGGTCCCGACAGAAGACCCAGGATCGCTACATTTATTTACGAAGATTAGCTCGATAAACACAGGTTTGGTGCATTACGTGTGAGGTTATTTACGATTTGCTGATGGTGCATTATTGTTGACCAATAGCATCCAAAACGTCACAAGAACTCTAACAATATTATTTTCTAATCTACAATACCTATGTCATGTACGATAGCTTGCCAATTCAGGATCAATGGCGCTTTATTAACATTTTTGTCAGTTATGGGCATCGTTCGTATAGTTATGACCTCAGAGCTGACCACGTCATTGTCTCATTCACGACTACCTCATTCACACACAGTTAGCCATTGCATTAACTCAAATGAAACAGCTGTCTTAAGCCGTTTCTTCCCATTTAATTGTCACTGTTCTTTGCATCATTTAATACCTTTCCTGAGTTATTCCTATGAAATCTTACTGAGCGTCTCCATTTTCTATTACAGCTGCCACTAGATCGGCGTATTACAAACAGCAGAGCATTCAACTCGACGCAGTATCTCTCCTGGAAGTTACGGCGAGGTGTACTTTACACGCTTGCGCCGTTCGCTGCATTGGGCTGATGCCTTGTCGTTACTACGCCGTGATGGATGAGTGCAAGCTCTACAGCGGCTAACGCGTGTGTCCTCTTGGGTTAAATAAACTTATCCGTCATTGCAGAAATGCACCTTCAGTGTGACTCTTCTATTTCGTGAAACTACATATATGCTTAATTTATGCCACATTAGCTTATTAACCTAAACTTAATCAACCCTCTATTCAACTGTACACGCCTACAACCTATAGATTAATGCTTATGTATCACTTTGTACTGTTTCCCTCTAGTGCTTTGTATGTATTTCCTCACCCAGTATCAGGTGATCAGTGTTATTGTGGCAATTGTACAGTGATAAGTCTTGTCAGTATTCTACCCGCACGCACATGGGGATTGCGTAAGTGACCCGACATTTAAGTATTCGTTATTGAAACCATTTGTTTCTATTCTTATTGGACTTGACTAACCGCAATATAGGAAGACAGTGGTGCCTTGAATGGAGCGGATGATATTCGAAATACCACACATTGAATCACAGGTGCTTGTGTTGAATATAGATAGCGGCTAGGAATATTGGCATCGGGAACCGAGCGCCTGTGCATTAAATGAACGTTAAATAGAGGTCTTGGTAGCTGGTCTGAGTGAAGTAGCTAGTTAACAATGGAGTTTTGACCCACTGGTTTTGGGTTACTTCCCTAGGTGTGCTCGCCGGACTTGTGATTAGGATGACCACGTAAATTATCGGGCCTACCTCTGTCCTACCCCATTCACTTGTCCTAGCAACGCACCTACGCTAGATACCTCAACCCCAATAATAGCTACTGGCCAAACTCTAGCTGCCCATCCCAACAGCACACTATACCCAATCTACACACCCCACCAACCTAGCTACCCAACTCATCCGACCCAAATACTTACCCCTCCATACACACTCCATATACACACATACCAAACCATAGGCTCTTATCCTAGCTACGCGCCCGGGCGGGGACGCACTAACGTGAATAGAGATGGTATACATATGCCGCGCTACGGGGTATGTTTTTTCGACCAAAGTCATGCACCCCACTCCGGCTACGCCGACCCACTTCAGACCAAGGCTTTAAAATACACGCACGGTACTTCTTAACCTAAAGTTGGGTCAGCATTTTGTCATTGGAGTGGATTTCTACTTAGGTGGCGCCTTCAATAACACCATTCGCAAATACTGAGGTGACGGACGCAGGGATTCAAACGTTATGATTAAGACACCGAGTCGCGTTCGATATGCTGGCCTAAAAAAGGCGAGTCAGCCTTGTGGATCTGGTAGAACCGGCTGTTGACTGCCAGTCACATTGGTGAATGCACTGTGAACAAACCTATTTGCTTCTAATTGTCTCAGATATGTGCGCCTTTATCTGCTAATTGACCAACCAGACGACTAACAAAACAAGTGATCTTCGTTTAATTTTTCTTAAGTTAAATTGCATTTTTTTTTATTTATGTGCATGATAACAGAACGAACATCTGTTCGAAAGGGTAATTGAAACAATACCTACGTGATGAATATAAGCGAGTGCTATCCAAATGGTACTCGTTGGATTTGTTTGTTAAAACGAGATCAAAAAGTGAATGAAATCTTCACCAAATACCAATATTCATGCTCATGTTCAATTGAAATCTCGAATTATTACTTGAATAAGTACGACATCTTGAATTAGTATGACATTTGAATTAGTACCAACACAGAACAGATTGGATGCTCCTTGAGCCAGGCAACTGTAATGTTTGTTCACGAGATTGAGGGTGATTGCTTCTATAAATAACCAACACAAACACACCTATTAAATGGCTGCCGGTAAGTTCCCTATCGGTGTGTACAACGTATTTGAAAGAGCACTTACCTAGAGGAACACACTATGATGTCTTGTACGCGGAGTCAATAATGTCCATTATGATGACAACCAGATAGATCTGTGGTACTCACGTTGGCTGCTCTTGGTGATATCTTCAAAGAGTTCATAGCTCTGGTAAGAGATCTCACTTCAAGTGACTCTGCGGTGATCACTTCCCTATTTATATTACATTGCAATCGTACGGTGGTGCTACCGTGACGCAGAAAAAAAGCACATGGGAATAATGGGTTGACGTCTCAGCGATTGATGTAAGCGGGAAAAATGTCGTTTGGCAGTGCCTTGACGCTGCCAAAACACGTTGCCCCAAAAACATCCTAGATCATACCTGAACAGCTCCATGTATTCTAATAAGTGTAAATATAGATCTTATGTAAACTAAGTATCAATCACAGGTAAAAATATCTGAACTGTAGAAATACCAAACGGTTCCGCGTCGGCGTGCGCTTGAGGATCCTGTCTAGTGTTAATTCTCGGCCATGGTTCCTATCACAATGCAAAATGCTGTCATTCTGTTTCTTATTGTAAGTGCATTCAATAGTATACTTCCATCTACAGAAACGACGTCTTTCCGCCATAGTGATTCTACGCTCTCACGTCTAGTTTGAATATTTTAAACGCATATTCGATGAGGTAGGTCTCTGAATTGAATGATAGAAAAGATGCTGTGGCGCGTAATTTATGTCGTAAAACGTTGTTTAGATACATAACAACCATGGAACACATTGCCTACAAGACCATATGTCCTTCTTAAATGGGAGATATTGAGGACAGGAATAAGCATGCTAGAACTCGTGAGTATAAGGGCAGCTGTCTTTTTATTTCTATTATAGCACCTCAAAACAAAGACTCAAACATTGTCAGCACAGACAAAGCAGGGTCGACCATTTTCACGAGCCCATTCGAAGCATTAGTAATTGCATTGCGATAAATATTGATAACTTTGCTATGGGGATATTAGTGGATATAAGTGCACATGAAAAACTGCAGGTGGCTATTGATGATGGAGCCGCATGCCTCAGGTGATCACGATCAATTAGGGTGTTATCAGGACAATCGAGCAGGTTCATAAGCTGGCCCTCAAAGAGCGGATTCTACTACAGAGCCCGCAAGAGTGTCATCGGGAGAAGTAATAATACGATTCGTCGGATAACCAATGTACATAGAAAACGTCATAACACAAAAGTCAGTATTTTCATTCTGCAACTGATAGCAAACGGTCACGAAGATACTCTGAATGTTCATGATGTAACCTCAGATTGACATGATGATGATGCTGCTCTGCCGTTGTAACGTCTGTGCACTCCTTGCAGCAAGCACATTGTTGTCAGCTTTAACCGTGAGAGGTAGGTTTGTTGTTCCTTCTTATGTATTGAATCAACGATTATTATAAACAAAGTATCAATTAATGGGAAATTATAGATATGGTTATATTGCAATATTGAAAACAATATTGTACTATATTTGTCAGCCGATCGTTACTGATCTCACATGATGTGTACACAAAGAATATAACACAAATATGTCTTATAATGTAATCGAAACACCAAATTAGGCATTAAACAAACCATCAAGAATGTTTGGTAACATATATTAAAAGTTACACTACCATACATAGTTGCAAAATGGGTGCCCAATACATAATAACACTATTTGTCAGTCAACTCGCACATCCACTGCCACCACAGGCACAGTACAAAATATATACACAAAAATTAACAATGTTGATTTTTCAATTGATCATTGCCACATTTTCTAAATATTTCAATATATCAAGGCTTAACGTAAGAAGCAAGATGATGTAGTTCCTGCGCATGGAATCATATTATGTTGATCCATTTTATTAATTTGTCTCAGGATTTGATGCGAATTACTGCTCTGATAAATCTGACGGACATTACGCTGACCCTGCAGCTTGCGTCAGCTATTATCACTGTAACTTTGGGAACGCATACCACTACAGCTGTGATGGAACTTCCAAGTGGGACCAGGCTATAACCTCGTGTTCCTTCACTTCCCCCTGCACGGATCTGGTCACGGTCCCGACAGAAGACCCAGGATCGCTACATTTATTTACGAAGATTAGCTCGATAAACACAGGTTTGGTGCATTACGTGTGAGGTTATTTACGATTTGCTGATGGTGCATTATTGTTGACCAATAGCATCCAAAACGTCACAAGAACTCTAACAATATTATTTTCTAATCTACAATACCTATGTCATGTACGATAGCTTGCCAATTCAGGATCAATGGCGCTTTATTAACATTTTTGTCAGTTATGGGCATCGTTCGTATAGTTATGACCTCAGAGCTGACCACGTCATTGTCTCATTCACGACTACCTCATTCACACACAGTTAGCCATTGCATTAACTCAAATGAAACAGCTGTCTTAAGCCGTTTCTTCCCATTTAATTGTCACTGTTCTTTGCATCATTTAATACCTCTCCTGAGTTATTCCTATGAAATCTTACTGAGCGTCTCCATTTTTTTCTATTACAGCTGCCACTAGATCGGCGTATTACAAACAGCAGAGCATTCAACTCGACGCAGTATCTCTCCTGGAAGTTACGGCGAGGTGTACTTTACACGCTTGCGCCGTTCGCTGCATTGGGCTGATGCCTTGTCGTTACTACGCCGTGATGGATGAGTGCAAGCTCTACAGCGGCTAACGCGTGTGTCCTCTTGGGTTAAATAAACTTATCCGTCATTGCATAAATGCACCTTCAGTGTCACTCTTCTATTTCGTGAAACTAAATATATGCTTAATTTATGCCACATTAGCTTATTAACCTAAACTTAATCAACCCTCTATTCAACTGTACACGCCTACAACCTATAGATTAATGCTTATGTATCACTTTGTACTGTTTCCCTCTAGTGCTTTGTATGTATTTCCTCACCCAGTATCAGGTGATCAGTGTTATTGTGGCAATTGTAC
Organism: Urechis unicinctus; assembly: GCA_034190875.2. Lineage (NCBI taxonomy): Eukaryota > Metazoa > Annelida > Polychaeta > Xenopneusta > Urechidae > Urechis > Urechis unicinctus. Next base: position 17,657,628 of record CM067348.1, read on the forward strand.
AGTGATAAGTCTTGTCAGTATTCTACCCGCACGCACATGGGGATTGCGTAAGTGACCCGACATTTAAGTATTCGTTATTGAAACCATTTGTTTCTATTCTTATTGGACTTGACTAACCGCAATATAGGAAGACAGTGGTGCCTTGAATGGAGCGGATGATATTCGAAATACCACACATTGAATCACAGGTGCTTGTGTTGAATATAGATAGCGGCTAGGAATATTGGCATCGGGAACCGAGCGCCTGTGCATTAAATGAACGTTAAATAGAGGTCTTGGTAGCTGGTCTGAGTGAAGTAGCTAGTTAACAATGGAGTTTTGACCCACTGGTTTTGGGTTACTTCCCTAGGTGTGCTCGCCGGACTTGTGATTAGGATGACCACGTAAATTATCGGGCCTACCTCTGTCCTACCCCATTCACTTGTCCTAGCAACGCACCTACGCTAGATACCTCAACCCCAATAATAGCTACTGGCCAAACTCTAGCTGCCCATCCCAACAGCACACTATACCCAATCTACACACCCCACCAACCTAGCTACCCAACTCATCCGACCCCCACCCGACCCAAATACTTACCCCTCCATACACACTCCATATACACACATACCAAACCATAGGCTCTTATCCTAGCTACGCGCCCGGGCGGGGACGCACTAACGTGAATAGAGATGGTATACATATGCCGCGCTACGGGGTATGTTTTTTCGACCAAAGTCATGCACCCCACTCCGGCTACGCCGACCCACTTCAGACCAAGGCTTTAAAATACACGCACGGTACTTCTTAACCTAAAGTTGGGTCAGCATTTTGTCATTGGAGTGGATTTCTACTTAGGTGGCGCCTTCAATAACACCATTCGCAAATACTGAGGTGACGGACGCAGGGATTCAAACGTTATGATTAAGACACCGAGTCGCGTTCGATATGCTGGCCTAAAAAAGGCGAGTCAGCCTTGTGGATCTGGTAGAACCGGCTGTTGACTGCCAGTCACATTGGTGAATGCACTGTGAACAAACCTATTTGCTTCTAATTGTCCCAGATATGTGCGCCTTTATCTGCTAATTGACCAACCAGACGACTAATAAAACAAGTGATCTTCGTTTAATTTTTCTTAAGTTAAATTGCATTTTTTTTTTTTTGTGCATGATAACAGAACGAACATCTGTTCGAAAGGGTAATTGAAACAATACCTTCATGATGAATATAAGCGAGTGCTATCCAAATGGTACTCGTTGGATTTGTTTGTTAAAACGAGATCAAAAAGTGAATGAAATCTTCACCAAATACCAATATTCATGCTCATGTTCAATTGAAATCTCGAATTATTACTTGAATAAGTACGACATCTTGAATTAGTATGACATTTGAATTAGTACCAACACACAGAACAGATTGGATGCTCCTTGAGCCCGGCAACTGTAATGTTTGTTCACGAGATTGAGGGTGATTGCTTCTAGAAATAACCAACACAAACACACCTATTAAATGGCTGCCGGTAAGTTCCCTATCAGTGTACAACGTATTTGGAAGAGCACTTACCTAGAGGAACACACTATGATGTCTTGTACGCGGAGTCAATAATGTCCATTATGATGACAACCAGATAGATCTGTGGTACTCACGTTGGCTGCTCTTGGTGATATCTCAAAGAGTTCATAGCTCTGGTAAGAGATCTCACTTCGAGTGACTCTGCGGTGATCACTTCCCTATTTATATTACATTGCAATCGTACGGTGGTGCTACCGTGACGCAGAAAAAAAGCACATGGGAATATTGGGTTGACGTCTCAGCGATTGATGTAAGCGGGAAAAATGTCGTTTGGCAGTGCCTTGACGCTGCCAAAACACGTTGCCCCAAAAACATCCTAGATCATACCTGAACAGCTCCATGTATTCTAATAAGTGTAAATATAGATCTTATGTAAACTAAGTATCAATCACAGGTAAAAATATCTGAACTGTAGAAATACCAAACGGTTCCGCGTCGGCGTGCGCTTGAGGATCCTGTCTAGTGTTAATTCTCGGCCATGGTTCCTATCACAATGCAAAATGCTGTCATTCTGTTTCTTATTGTAAGTGCATTCAATAGTATACTTCCATCTACAGAAACGACGTCTTTCCGCCATAGTGATTCTACGCTCTCACGTCTAGTTTGAATATTTTAAACGCATATTCGATGAGGTAGGTCTCTGAATTGAATGATAGAAAAGATGCTGTGGCGCGTAATTTATGTCGTAAAACGTTGTTTAGATACATAACAACCATGGAACACATTGCCTACAAGACCATATGTCCTTCTTAAATGGGAGATATTGAGGACAGGAATAAGCATGCTAGAACTCGTGAGTATAAGGGCAGCTGTCTTTTTATTTCTATTATAGCACCTCAAAACAAAGACTCAAACATTGTCAGCACAGACAAAGCAGGGTCGACCATTTTCACGAGCCCATTCGAAGCATTAGTAATTGCATTGCGATAAATATTGATAACTTTGCTATGGGGATATTAGTGGATATAAGTGCACATGAAAAACTGCAGGTGGCTATTGATGATGGAGCCGCATGCCTCAGGTGATCACGATCAATTAGGGTGTTATCAGGACAATCGAGCAGGTTCATAAGCTGGCCCTCAAAGAGCGGATTCTACTACAGAGCCCGCAAGAGTGTCATCGGGAGAAGTAATAATACGATTCGTCGGATAACCAATGTACATAGAAAACGTCATAACACAAAAGTCAGTATTTTCATTCTGCAACTGATAGCAAACGGTCACGAAGATACTCTGAATGTTCATGATGGGACCTCAGATTGACATGATGATGATGCTGCTCTGCCGTCGGAACGTCTGTGCACTCCTTGCAGCAAGCACATTGTTGTCAGCTTTAACCGTGAGAGGTAGGTTTGTTGTTCCTTCTTATGTATTGAATCAACGATTATTATAAACAAAGTATCAATTAATGGGAAATTATAGATATGGTTATATTGCAATATTGAAAACAATATTGTACTATATTTGTCAGCCGATCGTTACTGATCTCACATGATGTGTACACAAAGAATATAACACAAATATGTCTTATAATGTAATCGAAACACCAAATTAGGCATTAAACAAACCATCAAGAATGTTTGGTAACATATATTAAAAGTTACACTACCATACATAGTTGCAAAATGGGTGCCCAATACATAATAACACTATTTGTCAGTCAACTCGCACATCCACTGCCACCACAGGCACAGTACAAAATATATACACAAAAAAATTAACAATGTTGATTTTTCAATTGATCATTGCCACATTTTCTAAATATTTCAATATATCAAGGCTTAACGTAAGAAGCAAGATGATGTAGTTCCTGCGCATGGAATCATATTATGTTGATCCATTTTATTAATTTGTCTCAGGATTTGATGCGAATTACTGCTCTGATAAATCTGACGGACATTACGCTGACCCTGCAGCTTGCGTCAGCTATTATCACTGTAACTTTGGGAACGCATACCACTACAGCTGTGATGGAACTTCCAAGTGGGACCAGGCTATAACCTCGTGTTCCTTCACTTCCCCCTGCACGGATCTGGTCACGGTCCCGACAGAAGACCCAGGATCGCTACATTTATTTACGAAGATTAGCTCGATAAACACAGGTTTGGTGCATTACGTGTGAGGTTATTTACGATTTGCTGATGGTGCATTATTGTTGACCAATAGCATCCAAAACGTCACAAGAACTCTAACAATATTATTTTCTAATCTACAATACCTATGTCATGTACGATAGCTTGCCAATTCAGGATCAATGGCGCTTTATTAACATTTTTGTCAGTTATGGGCATCGTTCGTATAGTTATGACCTCAGAGCTGACCACGTCATTGTCTCATTCGACTACCTCATTCACACACAGTTAGCCATTGCATTAACTCAAATGAAACAGCTGTCTTAAGCCGTTTCTTCCCATTTAATTGTCACTGTTCTTTGCATCATTTAATACCTTTCCTGAGTTATTCCTATGAAATCTTACTGAGCGTCTCCATTTTCTATTACAGCTGCCACTAGATCGGCGTATTACAAACAGCAGAGCATTCAACTCGACGCAGTATCTCTCCTGGAAGTTACGGCGAGGTGTACTTTACAAGCTTGCGCCGTTCGCTGCATTGCGCTGATGCCTTGTCGTTACTACGCCGTGATGGATGAGTGCAAGCTCTACAGCGGCTAACGCGTGTGTCCTCTTGGGTTAAATAAACTTATCCGTCATTGCAGAAATGCACCTTCAGTGTTACTCTTCTATTTCGTGAAACTACATATATGCTTAATTTATGCCACATTAGCTTATTAACCTAAACTTAATCAACCATCTATTCAACTGTACACGCCTACAACCTATATTATTAATGCTTATGTATCACTTTGTACTGTTTCCCTCTGGTGCTTTGTATGTATTTCCTCACCCAGTATCAGGTGATCAGTGTTATTGTGGCAATTGTACAGTGATAAGTCTTGTCAGTATTCTACCCGCACGCACATGGGGATTGCGTAAGTGACCCGACATTTAAGTATTCGTTATTGAAACCATTTGTTTCTATTCTTATTGGACTTGACTAACCGCAATATAGGAAGACAGTGGTGCCTTGAATGGAGCGGATGATATTCGAAATACCACACATTGAATCACAGGTGCTTGTGTTGAATATAGATAGCGGCTCGGAATATTGGCATCGGGAACCGAGCGCCTGTGCATTAAATGAACGTTAAATAGAGGTCTTGGTAGCCGGTCTCGGTGAAGTAGCTAGTTAACAATGGAGTTTTGACCCACTGGTTTTGGGTTACTTCCCTAGGTGTGCTCGCCGGACTTGTGATTAGGATGACCACGTAAATTATCGGGCCTACCTCTGTCCTACCCCATTCACTTGTCCTAGCAACGCACCTAAGCTAGATACCTCAACCCCAATAATAGCTACTGGCCGAACTCTAGCTGCCCATCCCAACAGCACACTATACCAAGTCTAAACACCCCACCAACCAAGCTACCCAACTCATCCGAGCCCCACCCGACCCAAATACTTACCCCTCCATACACACTCCATATACACACATACCAAACCATAGGCTCTTATCCTAGCTACGCGCCCGGGCGGGGACGCACTAACGTGAATAGAGATGGTATACATATGCCGCGCTACGGGGTATGTTTTTTCGACCAAAGTCATGCACCCCACTCCGGCTACGCCGACCCACTTCAGACCAAGGCTTTAAAATACACGCACGGTACTTCTTAACCTAAAGTTGGGTCAGCATTTTGTCATTGGAGTGGATTTCTACTTAGGTGGCGCCTTCAATAACACCATTCGCAAATACTGAGGTGACGGACGCAGGGATTCAAACGTTATGATTAAGACACCGAGTCGCGTTCGATATGCTGGTCTAAAAAAGGCGAGTCAGCCTTGTCGATCTGGTAGAACCGGCTGTTGACTGCCAGTCACATTGGTGAATGCACTGTGAACAAACCTATTTGCTTCTAATTGTCCCAGATATGTGCGCCTTTATCTGCTAATTGACCAACCAGACGACTAATAAAACAAGTGATCTTCGTTTAATTTTTCTTAAGTTAAATTGCATTTTTTTTTTATTATGTGCATGATAACAGAACGAACATCTGTTCGAAAGGGTAATTGAAACAATACCTTCATGATGAATATAAGCGAGTGCTATCCAAATGGTACTCGTTGGATTTGTTTGTTAAAACGAGATCAAAAAGTGAATGAAATCTTCACCAAATACCAATATTCATGCTCATGTTCAATTGAAATCTCGAATTATTACTTGAATAAGTACGACATCTTGAATTAGTATGACATTTGAATTAGAACCAACACAGAACAGATTGGATGCTCCTTGAGCCCGGCAACTGTAATGTTTGTTCACGAGATTGAGGGTGATTGCTTCTAGAAATAACCAACACAAACACACCTATTAAATGGCTGCCGGTAAGTTCCCTATCGGTGTGTACAACGTATTTGGAAGAGCACTTGCCCTAGAGGAACACACTATGATGTCTTGTACGCGGAGTCAATAATGTCCATTATGATGACAACCAGATAGATCTGTGGTACTCACGTTGGCTGCTCTTGGTGATATCGTCAAAGAGTTCATAGCTCTGGTAAGAGATCTCACTTCGAGTGACTCTGCGGTGATCACTTCCCTATTTATATTACATTGCAATCGTACGGTGGTGCTACCGTGACGCAGAAAAAAAGCACATGGGAATATTGGGTTGACGTCTCAGCGATTGATGTAAGCGGGAAAAATGTCGTTTGGCAGTGCCTTGACGCTGCCAAAACACGTTGCCCCAAAAACATCCTAGATCATACCTGAACAGCTCCATGTATTCTAATAAGTGTAAATATAGATCTTATGTAAACTATGTATCAATCACAGGTAAAAATATCAGAACTGTAGAAATACCAAACGGTTCCGCGTCGGCGTGCGCTTGAGGATCCTGTCTAGTGTTAATTCTCGGCCATGGTTCCTATCACAATGCAAAATGCTGTCATTCTGTTTCTTATTGTAAGTGCATTCAATAGTATACTTCCATCTACAGAAACGACGTCTTTCCGCCATAGTGATTCTACGCTCTCACGTCTAGTTTGAATATTTTAAACGCATATTCGATGAGGTAGGTCTCTGAATTGAATGATAGAAAAGATGCTGTGGCGCGTAATTTATGTCGTAAAACGTTGTTTAGATACATAACAACCATGGAACACATTGCCTACAAGACCATATGTCCTTCTTAAATGGGAGATATTGAGGACAGGAATAAGCATGCTAGAACTCGTGAGTATAAGGGCAGCTGTCTTTTTATTTCTATTATAGCACCTCAAAACAAAGACTCAAACATTGTCAGCACAGACAAAGCAGGGTCGACCATTTTCACGAGCCCATTCGAAGCATTAGTAATTGCATTGCGATAAATATTGATAACTTTGCTATGGGGATATTAGTGGATATAAGTGCACATGAAAAACTGCAGGTGGCTATTGATGATGGAGCCGCATGCCTCAGGTGATCACGATCAATTAGGGTGTTATCAGGACAATCGAGCAGGTTCATAAGCTGGCCCTCAAAGAGCGGATTCTACTACAGAGCCCGCAAGAGTGTCATCGGGAGAAGTAATAATACGATTCGTCGGATAACCAATGTACATAGAAAACGTCATAACACAAAAGTCAGTATTTTCATTCTGCAACTGATAGCAAACGGTCACGAAGATACTCTGAATGTTCATGATGGGACCTCAGATTGACATGATGATGATGCTGCTCTGCCGTCGGAACGTCTGTGCACTCCTTGCAGCAAGCACATTGTTGTCAGCTGTAACCGTGAGAGGTAGGTTTGTTGCTCCTTCTTATGTATTGAATCAACGATTATTATAAACAAAGTATCAATTAATGGGAAATTATAGATATGGTTATATTGCAATATTGAAAACAATATTGTACTATATTTGTCAGCCGATCGTTACTGATCTCACATGATGTGTACACAAAGAATATAACACAAATATGTCTTATAATGTAATCGAAACACCAAATTAGGCATTAAACAAACCATCAAGAATGTTTGGTAACATATATTAAAAGTTACACTACCATACATAGTTGCAAAATGGGTGCCCAATACATAATAACACTATTTGTCAGTCAACTCGCACATCCACTGCCACCACAGGCACAGTACAAAATATATACACAAAAATTAACAATGTTGATTTTTCAATTGATCATTGCCACATTTTCTAAATATTTCAATATATCAAGGCTTAACGTAAGAAGCAAGATGATGTAGTTCCTGCGCATGGAATCATATTATGTTGATCCATTTTATTAATTTGTCTCAGGATTTGATGCGAATTACTGCTCTGATAAATCTGACGGACATTACGCTGACCCTGCAGCTTGCGTCAGCTATTATCACTGTAACTTTGGGAACGCATACCACTACAGCTGTGATGGAACTTCCAAGTGGGACCAGGCTATAACCTCGTGTTCCTTCACTTCCCCCTGCACGGATCTGGTCACGGTCCCGACAGAAGACCCAGGATCGCTACATTTATTTACGAAGATTAGCTCGATAAACACAGGTTTGGTGCATTACGTGTGAGGTTATTTACGATTTGCTGATGGTGCATTATTGTTGACCAATAGCATCCAAAACGTCACAAGAACTCTAACAATATTATTTTCTAATCTACAATATCTATGTCATGTACGACAGCTTGCCATTTCAGGATCAATGGCGCTTTATTAACATTTTTGTCAGTTATGGGCATCGTTGGTATAGTTATGACCTCAGAGCTGACCACGTCATTGTCTCATTTATGACTACCTCATGCACTCACAGATAGCCATCGCACTAACTCAACTATAACAGTTTTCTTAAGCCGTTTCTTCCCATTTTATTGTCACTGTTCTTTGCATCATTTAATAACTTTCCTGAGCTATTCCTCTGAAATCTTACAGAGTGTCTCCATTTTCTATTACAGCTGCAACTAGATCGGCGTATTACAAACAGCAGAGCATTCAACTCGACGCAGTATCTCTCCTGGAAGTTATGGCGAGGTGTACTTTACACGCATGCGCCGTTCGCTGCATTGCGCTGATGCCGTGTCGTTACTACGCCGTGATGGATGAGTGCAAGCTCTACAGCGGCTAACGCGTGTGTCCTCTTGGGTTAAATAAACTTATCCGTCATTGCAGAAATGCACCTTCTGAGTTACTGTTCTATTTCGTGAAACTAAATATATGCTTAATTTATGCCACATTAGCTTATTAACCTAAACTTAATCAACCATCTATTCAACTGTACACGCCTACAACCTATAGATTAATGCTTATGTATCACTTTGTACTGTTTCCCTCTGGTGCTTTGTATGTATTTCCTCACCCAGTATCAGGTGATCAGTGTTATTGTGGCAATTGTACAGTGATAAGTCTTGTCAGTATTCTACCCGCACGCACATGGGGATTGCGTAAGTGACCCGACATTTAAGTATTCGTTATTGAAACCATTTGTTTCTATTCTTATTGGACTTGACTAACCGCAATATAGGAAGACAGTGGTGCCTTGAATGGAGCGGATGATATTCGAAATACCACACATTGAATCACAGGTGCTTGTGTTGAATATAGATAGCGGCTCGGAATCTTGACATCGGGAACCGAGCGCCTGTGCATTAAATGAACGTTAAATAGAGGTCTTGGTAGCTGGTCTCGGTGAAGTAGCTAGTTAACAATGGAGTTTTGACCCACTGGTTTTGGGTTACTTCCCTAGGTGTGCTCGCCGGACTTGTGATTAGGATGATCACGTAAATTATCGGGCCTACCTCTGTCCTATCCCATTCACTTGTCCTAGCAACGCACCTAAGCTAGATACCTCAACCCCAATAATAGCTACTGGCCGAACTCTAGCTGCCCATCCCAACAGCACACTATACCAAGTCTAAACACCCCACCAACCAAGCTACCCAACTCATCCGAGCCCCACCCGACCCAAATACTTACCCCTCCATACACACTCCATATACACACATACCAAACCATAGGCTCTTATCCTAGCCACGCGCCCGGACTGGTGTGCAATAACTTGTGCAGAGGTGGTATACATATGCTGTGCGACGGGTTTTTTTTCTCGACCAAAGTCATTCACCCCATTCCTGCTACTACGACCCATTTCAGACCAAGGCTTTAAAATACACGCACGGTACTTCTTAACCTAAAGTTGGGTCAGCATTTTGTCATTGGAGTGGATTTCTACTTAGGTGGCGCCTTCAATAACACCATTCGCAAATACTGAGGTAACGGACGCAGGGATTCAAACGTTATGATTAAGACACCGAGTCGCGTTCGATATGCTGGTCTAAAAAAGGCAAGTCAGCCTTGTCGATCTGGTAGAACCGGCTGTTGACTGCCAGTCACATTGGTGAATGCACTGTGAACAAACCTATTTGCTTCTAATTGTCCCAGATATGTGCGCCTTTATCTGCTAATTGACCAACCAGACGACTAATAAAACAAGTGATCTTCGTTTAATTTTTCTTAAGTTAAATTGCATTTTTTTTTATTTATGTGCATGATAACAGAACGAACATCTGTTCGAAAGGGTAATTGAAACAATACCTTCATGATGAATATAAGCGAGTGCTATCCAAATGGTACTCGTTGGATTTGTTTGTTAAAACGAGATCAAAAAGTGAATGAAATCTTCACCAAATACCAATATTCATGCTCATGTTCAATTGAAATTCGAATTATTACGACATCTTGAATAAGTACGACATCTTGAATTAGTACGACATCTTGAATTAGTACAAACATAGAAGAGATTGGGCGCTCCATGAGCCAGGCAACTGTAATGTTTGTTCACGAGATTGAAGGTGATTGCTTCTTGAAATAACTGTCTGAAGCGAGGGAACCGTCCTGGGGTCAACATTAACATTTTTGGCATATCAAGGGGATGTGAACTTCTCGAGCGAGGAGTTTAAAGCTACGCTAAGCTCCCTGACGCTTATGAAATTACACGAAAGACACCCCCGACATCAGGCGACGATACCGTGAAATCAACAAAAGCACATGGTGACTGTTGATCCAACGTCTCGGGGCTTGGTGGCTTTTAAAGATAATATGTCATCTGATTGGTCGAGGCGAATTCAGCTCCGAAATAAACTGAGATTTCCAAGTGGTTTTAAGAGACGCTATGACAAGACGCTATGACAATAACGCTTCGGCTAACAGGTGTCGTCTTCACATATTTCCTCGGGTGAAAAACTCGAGTGAGCGCTCTTAGCGAAGCTATAACCTCTTTGATATCGCTGTGAGGAATCGCATCGTATTTCGAGCGAGGGTGTGTCGGCTTCACTTTGCAGGAAGCTTTGTAATCGAACCGAAGAAAGTCTAGCAGCTCACATACTAAGGGGACACAGACAATGTACCACATATGTATTATAGTCTCATTTATAATAGACATAGCTATACGGGGCGTCATTGAATGTATAAATCTACGCCGGGCTAATGCAGTTGTTGAAAGCGGAAGTTACAGCAGAAAACAGCCTGGCGGAAAGTAAGACTGGGTCGACGCTGAGTACACAACGCCTTAACGAGATATTCCAACCACTGACACTTACAAATTAGCCGAAGGTACAGACACTGACACCTACGAGCCATACATACATCTCGTACATGGCACTGTCACCCACTTGTCATATATACCACCCGTACATGGCCGTGACACCCATGTGTCATATATACCACCCGTACATGGCGCAGACACCCACGTGTCATATATACCACTGGTACATGGCGCAGACACCATTGGGCTATACACCCCACTTTACATAGCACTGATGCTCACGTGTCATGCTTACCGATGATACAGGGTGTTGACACCTCCGTATAATGTATATCACTGATATATGGCATTGACACCCACGTGTTTTACTTAACACTGGTGTTTAGCGCTGACACCTACCAGCCATACATACCTATGGTACATGACACTGACACCCTCGTCTTGAACTTTACACTTGAACATGGCTCTGACAACAAGGTGTCATAATTTACACTGGCACCTGGCACTGACACATACATGCCATACATACCACTGGTATATGACACCGATATGACACGCGCCATACTTTCTGATGATACTTGGTATTGTCACCCACGTGCCATACATACCACTGATACATAGTACCGACACCCACATGTCATACCTTCCGCTAGTACATGGCACTGACACTCACGTGCCGTACTTAACATTGGCACCTGGCAATGACACTTACCTCCTATACATACCATCGGTACATGGCACTGACACCCAAGTGCCGTGATACATGGTATTAACACCCACGTACCTCATGTGTCCCTGGTACATGGCACTGACACCCACGTGCCATACATACTAGTGATCCGTGGTACTGACACCCATGTGTCATACATACCACTTGCACATGGCAATGACACCTACATGCATTACATACCAATGGTTGATGGCGCTGACACCCACGTGTCATTCTTACTACTGTTTCATGGCACTGACACCTACCTGCCATACTTGTCATTAGTATATGGCACCTACACCCACGACTAATGTAGATTAAAATGTACCCCTGATAATGTAAGATGTTTCTCAGAGTAATTATTGCTGCATCCTGTACACGATAAACGCATACGGTAGCAGGATGGGAATGAGGTGTTTATCAAGCTGGCGAGTGAGCGGTCTACAGTTACGGTCTGCTTAACTGACCCCACCCATACTCTAAGTCTAGTCAATCCAGGTGCGTCCGTGTAACGATGCAGAAACGAGTGACAATACTTCCTGGTTGGTTGTGGTGGCCAAGTAAGAACCTCGAGAAATACAAGACCGAATGTGTCATCTTATATTCAAAATGTGCTCATTGTTGCTTCTGTGTCGACGAGGACGCTAATGAATTGGATAGAAACACCCTTTGAAAGCAACAATGGCGGATGCACGTCCTCGACGAGCCATACCTATTATATTATGACTTGCTATTCTAATAAGTGTAAATAAAAATTGCATGTGAACTATGTATGAATCACAGGCAAAAATATCAGAACTGTAGAAACCAAACGGTCTCGGCCATGGTCCCTTTCACAATGCAAAATGCTACCATTCTTTTTCTTATCGTAAGTGCATTCAATAATATACTTCCATCTACAGATACGACGTCTTTCCGTCGTAGTATTTCTACGCTCTCATGTCTAGTTTGAATGACGTATGGTAGAAAAGATGCTGTAGTGCGTAATTTATGTCGTAAAACGTTGATTAGATGCACAACAACTATGGAACACATTGCCTACCAGACCATATGTCTTTCGTAAATGCGAGATATTGAGGACAGAAGTAAACATGCTAAGTTAGCTCAGGATTCAAAGAACAAACTCATGAGTATCAGGGCAGCTGTGTTTTTATTTCGATCATAACACCTCCAAACAAAGACCCAAACGTCAGCACAGAAAAGCAGAGTCGACTATTTTCACGAGCCCATTCGAAGCATTAGCGATTGCATTGCGATAGATACTGATAACTTTGCTATCGGGATATTAATGAATATCAGTGCGCATGAAAAACCGAAATGTTGAAACAGCAGATATCTGTATTTCAATAACGGTAAATAAAAAAAAAGTCACATTCTTCAACGGGTGAAATGTATGTAGTTCACCCGCATGCTCATTAGCGGAATAGAATAGCCTGTTAACATCTGTTTAACAACAGCACGTGGATATATAACATTAAATGTGTCTTAGCTCCGTCACGATTGAGGGGTTACTACATATGCTCCATTATTAACGCTTCGGTATTGCCATACCTATATTCAATAAACACCTATCATCAGGCTTACAAGTAGAAGATGACATTTGTTGACATATTGTTCGTAGTTGTAGCCAATTTACATATTGTCATTCGTCACAGAAACATTTAATTCCGAGGGGTTGGATTTTCATACAAAGGGGCGTTAGTATCATCCATGTTTCAATACGTTGGTTGATTTCCATACACAGGAAGTTCGGTGTGAACTTTGTCGTTCTTGATGTTCACATATTTATCATCGTCATTATTGGCCGCTCTACTTGTCGGAACCATATGAAGATAGTCCTTGTCATGTGGACCTGTACCTTCTCTCTCCTGATCCATAATCGGCGGCTCGATCGTTCCATCCGCATTAACGTAGTCGGTGTCAGGTGGACCTCTAAGTCTCTCCCAGCCTGGTATCGCGGTTCAGTGTAATCCAGCGGTTCTTCAGGGCGAGGTCTGTCAATGACATCTAAATTCAACCGTCGCCTGCAAAAAAAAAACAGTTCTGGCAACGAACTTATTGGTATGCTAAGAAGGCTCACTCCGACTAGCTATGCATGCAGTCAGTGTGCGAATGAATGAAACACACCCGTTGTCATGTGACGCTACCATAAGATCAACAAAAGCACATGAGACTGTTGATCCAACGTCTCGGGGATCTACCCCTTGCGTCTTCCGATTGGTCGAGGCGTCTACGCCCCGAATGTATCATAAAATGTCATGTGACCCCAAAAGACGCTTTTCCAATGCAGGATGCTGGACAGATGTGGCGTGTTTTCATCATTGTCGGGTGGATGCGCAATTGAGCTTTCCTAGCATAACTATGAGCTCTTTATTATAGGTCCGAAGCTAGGGACATGGAGGGCATGGAAAGCTCCACATCGTATCAGGGAAGACGCCCCGACCCCAACCAGCAAAGAGACTCTTCTACGACTGATACTCGCATCATTAATTATTATTTACGACGGATGAAGGAAATTTTTATGGTGTCATGCTCTTTATAAGAAGATGGTGTATAGCTATTACGTTGATAAAGAGTGCTTAAGATCGATGTTGCACACTGTCTCATGCTATTGTTGGATAGTAAGAGAGTCCCACACATCAAATAAATGATGTACAGCTCATACAATTGGCGGGAGACTGGATACCAAAGGAGTATAATATATTGGAAAAAACATGAGCCTCCTACCTTTTATACAAGACGATCATGATGATTACAACGACGATGATGAGGAGTATGCCGACAACTACGCAATACATCACAATCACTGCAATCACGTCACAGATAATTACATCATGAATATCCGACAAAAAAACGAGTAGCTATTATTTTAGTCAATTAACGTATGAATGGAAATGATGTTCATGAATGCTTGTTTTGATCAACACCCGCCAAGAACATTACGCAGTTAAGCCCCGAATTTCGTGAATTGACCCACTTATTACATATGCATTAATCACTATTATTTCGACGCCCGACAATGCTGACAATTCAACAAGCGGGACCCAATAATTTTATCTCGCGTTAACATTCAAGCTGATGTCGCATACTCTATTGAGGCGGAGCATACTTACGCCAATCTGCTCTCGGTTTGGGTGGTTCGGTCTTTTCTGGCATTTAGGACAAAGGTAAATTAAACATCGCATTTGAACATGACGTCATAAAATATGGATAAGAGTACATCATACTGCACGATGAAGCCATAAGACGCATATAAGTATAATTAGTGAAATCATAACAAGGGAGAGATTACGACATATATAAGTGAAATGCGTATATATGTAACCATGTACACATTGTTTGAGCTTCTTTACCTCTTTAATAGACCTAAATGAACTCACCGTACTCACATACATAGTCGCCAGCCAAGCCGTCTTCAGAAGCCAAACGGTAGCAGTATATCAAAACAAATAATCAATAATTACAAGCAAAAGCTCATTTTGAGGACAAAACAAAAACACTCAATAAAGTAAACATGATAGTGACATATGTTGTTAAGTACATCCAACATTTTTGTAGTTGCTTACTCTACGTCAGGACTAGATCTTTTGTTTACTCACCAGACTGACATACATATTCATCAGCCGTCGCGCCACACGACACTGACAACCACGTACCATCCGTCAAGTCGACCACGGCGCATTCGTGGTGTTGACGGGGATGTCCTGCCGCCCATTTACTGTACCATGTCTCTAGAAGTGCCTCTATAAATGCAAATAACTTGTATTCATCTATGTGTGCTGCTGGCAGCTATTAGGAAGCAGATATAGTAATATATAACATGGCTATCAGTTGTATTATACCACCGTCACTTTGTTGCCAATTCCACATCGCATTCGAGGCCCCCATCCATAACTTGAATTTTGAAGAGCCCAACTTTTCCGTGGTTGCATTTACAGCATCACTGATGTTAACTTGCAGAGCGAGCAGATCGCCACCGTGATGTGTTCTGCAGTAAGAGCGAGCTCCATACCAACTGGCCGCAGTACTGTTCACCATAATGTAACACGTGCCATTCGCAACACATCCTTCTGAAATGACATCGCACTTACAATGTGTCAGTGGAGGATATTAAAACAAATGTTTTAATTCGCACCTATGGAAGCTTTTTAAAAATGAACGAAAAGAGCTGGTGTCGTTATCAAATATTAGCTGGAGATTGAACGGTCGACATTTGTCAGTATCTTTTTGATCTTGGAGACTAGGAGCTTAAGAGGGTGTCAAATATGTACCTGAAAGAATGATGAGGGTAATATATACGGAAAAGGACAAAGATGCTAACTGTTAGAATGAGGAGGGTAAATTGGTGTTGCATCTAGCAGTTCGGTGCAATATGGCTATCCTAGTATTTATGTTGACGTCGATCTACAACGCAGTAATGTGATGTTTAAGTAACAAGCATAATCTAGTTAATGCTATAATGTGTGATGTCATAAGAAATTGTTCATCGTTTGTATTACAGCATCTGTAAGGCGTAGAATGTACAGAGGTTTTATAGTTAATAGAAAAGTGATGGTCGTCTCTGAGCGCTCCATCATCATCATCATCAACATCATCATCATCATCATCATGCTAATCGTTAGGGTGTATTACAACAAGACTTATACACCGACTTTCTCTTCAACAAACGTGTTTGTAATCAGTTTCCGTATTCTCCGTCGAATTCTATTTATTTGCTGCATTGTTTACGCTAACCAATGTGTTGAGATGTTACCACTTTCTTCCTAATTATAATTATCCGTCATCCTCCACCAATAAACACATCCCTTGAAAATAACAAACCTAGAAGATATACCACCAAGGAAAGAAAGCAACTAGAAAAGAACACAACCCTAGCCAATAACACATCCATAGAAAATTACACACCTCCCGAAAATAACGCACCTATAAAATGACGCACGCCTAGAAAATAACACACCTAGAATATAACACGCACGTAGAAACTAACGCACACTTGCAAACTATAACACACCTAGAAAATAACACACATTCACATAACACCCCCCATAAAATAACCTACACATAGAAAATAGCACACCTAGAAAATAAACATACCCAGAAAATAACACAGGCAATCATTACAATGTTGATATCAGCTTGCGAAATCATGCAGTTGGAAGTTGAACTAAAAATATACTTGCCATATGAGCTGTGTCGTTGTGATGTCAAGCTGCAGAAAAAGCCATGCCTTTCTGTGCACGGTTCAGCCCTAAACCCAAAATCACGAGCGAATGTTAGGCAAGACGGGACGGATGCATTAGACAAGTGTCTAAGAAGCAACCGGTCTGCCTCGGTTGATGGTTTCACAGATTTCCACTTAAAAACCTCGTTTGTGTGTGTTGATAACGTCAGGCCCATCCAGGCGTGGCCTACTGCAGATGTATTAAGGAGATGGGATACTTCCTGGTTAGGAATAGTGGCTAAGGTAGAATTCATAGCTATACAACACTTTCTAGCTTCCTCTCTGCCGATAGAGGGCGCAGAATAGACCGTGAGGCACTGGGTGCTGTTGGCTTGCTCGGAGCATCCCAAGGATCTCATCATCTCACTGCCAGCACCAGGTATACATTGCAGCAACAGCGCGAAAATGGCATCTGAAACGATCAATAGACACGATGTGGATCAGTATGATGAGATTACACGTCAGATAACGAGGTGTTATGTGTTTATATAATACTCACAGACTAATAACCTGACGGCCGGATAGTAAATATCCATATTTCGTTTTTAATGTTGTGGAAGAAACCTCTGTATATGGCGACGGCTCTCGTTACATAGCTCTGAGCTCTCTCGTCGACGCAGTCGTACAGCGCTGTGAATAACAAACCCCTGCGGCGCTTTAAGACACAACGTTAAAAATCCCCACCTGGCAAAGGCATGATTTCGCAGAGAAGCGCTTCGCTGAGTTGCTTTGAATCATTTGAACATAAATAATGACTTTATTTAGGGTTTTCTAAATCAGGAAGAAACATGAATAACCAAGACAGCTAATTCAATATCAGCGTTTATCGCAACGTCGGTCACGACGTAGATAATGGCGGTAAGTTAACGCTGCTTTAAGAGCGCCTTCGGAATATGTGGTGAATCTTACAGCGGCGATGAAAACCATGGCAAGGATGTTAAAAACAATTACTCTTCGTTGCGAACTTTCTCGTTCAGCCGTGCAATGAGTTGCGTAGTTTTGCAGAATGATGTAGCTCCGGCTTTATGATATATATCGCAGTAGGCTTATGCGTATGAAGCACTTTCTACATTGCTGGCTGTCATAAGTCTGACCGTCATCTAACCTATCTTCACTTTTTGCAGTCTATTCCTTGATTTTACCATACGAACCACTGCTTGGCCATAACGCACTAGTCTACAATACCCTTCCCCTCCTCTTCGCACTCCTCCTTAGGCCTCCTCTCTTGTATTTTACTGTGACTTTCGCCGAGGTCTGACTCTCGTCCGACTCTCGTCCGACTCTCCTGCGCCTCATCATGTTACCAAAATGGGGGGTAGCTAGTTCTGCTGCGGGATGGAGGGGTTACTTTCATATAATCTAGATCAACAAGCATATATATATAGGACATACTCTCATTAGGAATGTATTTAATTCTTCCAATAGCAATATGTTTGCTGTATTTAAGAGCAAGAACCCACCCGATGGTCAGGAGTCACTATATGGCGCGGCTGAGCTAACAACACAGACTTCAACACACTTGATACATTCACCCTAGGCAGATAAAATACTTCTTTAAATACACCCATCTGCCTGGGACGGTTCCGCCACAACAGCCTTGAAGGCTCAACCACAGCTGATATATTTTTTGCTCGCGGTATAGATGGTTAGCTCTCAGACGCTTTCACTTTTAACCACCTCGATGAATTGCCACTTAAAGATCCTTTTTTACCGCCAGTATATAAACGACAGTTTAAAATTGAGTTACAGCTTGACTTTATATAAAGCCGCACCATGTGCGCAGTGGGTTTTCTGGGAAGTGCTAGATTCGACTAGATATCTGTATCCATTAATCGATCCTATTCTCTATGATCTGTATTCGAGCTGTCGCTCTGTCTATTACTGGGGTCAGCCGTTGAGCAACGGTTATTTTGCAGATATCGGTGTATCCCTGTGCTGATCATCATAAATTATGCTTCAATATATCATAAAAACGTTTCATATAATTAAAATATACTGCAAGTACCCAATATATTGTGTTTTATGAACTGTATCGTTTATTGTAAAGAGACATTACTACGTCTAGTAACGAGTTAGTATTTAATGCTAGCAAAAGAAAAAAGGACCTACTTCCTCGTTCAAATGGTAAGCCCAACACGGAGCAACGAGTGTTGGATCGTTTTTAGTTTGTATATAATTTAGCTGTCACAGTTAAAGTCGTCGATCACTCGAATCGTGGCATCAATTAACCGGTTTCAAGCCTTAACAATAAGGGGTCGTGATTAACTAACACTGATTGCCACTTCATCTGACAACGTTTGTGGACATTGGTAGGGGAACACGTAGTATTTAAGGTGTACAGACATGCGAGGTAACTGTCTGGTGGTTTTTGTTAAAAGAATTGGCACACGAATCTCAGATGACCTATAGGTAAGAATGCATTTCTCACTGTGTGACTATTCTACCAGGATCGTTTAAAAGACCAAGTCCTACTTTCCCATGTATTATAATGAGTCGGAGCTTCAAAGGTGTTCTCATAGTGCTTCCCTGATATAATGACTGGAGGCACAAGATCGACAACCTGCAGAACATAGTCGCTTGTGATTGTGCTGAAAACCCACAGTATTGACATTCTATATCGGGCAAGCGACGGGAACACATCACAGCACCTTCATTGGTAAGTTGTTCAAGTTTAGACCAATAAAATTGAATCTGTGGTCGAGTATACCTGATGACGTTGCTGATGTCTTTAACGCAATTCGTATTCCATATCAAGACCAAGTCATTGTTGTAGCACATTCCGTTCGGTGCTTAGTGGCAATGAATATAATATGTGTATATATTTCATTACTTTAATAGTCAGAATATGTCCATACTCCATGACTGAACACGATATCTTTGCTGAACAGACAAAGCAAGTGAAGTCAGAATGACGAACAGTTTCCGCAAACGTTGCAGCATACTTTGTAAGTGTATCATGTTTGTCAAGTTGTAAAGGCTATCCTAAAACATGCTTTTAAAGATAGTGATCTTCGTATAAGTCTGGCCCAGTGTTACACAAGTTTTATCTCCGCGCTACGCACCATTCGCACACAGCGTTATGGATGAGTGGTCGTGGTTGAATCACACAATAGCGCATAGGCTCACATAGCAGAGCGGGACGGGGTTATGATAACTACTAGCATGTTACAACTAAGGCATACAGAGGATGCCATAAGATGCAGGATGTCATTGGCGCCAACACAATGATATCAAACATCCACTTGTCGCCGATATGATAACCGTTGTATTTGAACCTTTATTTCAGACTTTTTGCTGGAATATCTATTGTTAACCACAGCCCAGGAAAACCCCCCCGTTGACCTGGGATGTGTCAATAGCGATCGATGTTTTTCATTGACGGCTGATAAAGAGCTCACCTGGGCTGAAGCAATCAGAGATTGCAGCAACACAGGTGGGCACCTGGCCGTTATTGACACGCCACTGGTGTCCTCGCTTATATCTAACCAGCAAAGTGGAAGTGCTTGGATCGGACTTCAGTTGGCATTGCACGATGGCGAATACACATCATGGAGATATGTCGATGGAAACCCCGTTCCGTCAAGTCTGGAGATTATGCTAAACAGAACGACTACAGCCAGCCATGCTTGTGCAGCATATGACAACGTCAATGGGGCCATGGCACGGAGCTGCAACCACAAGCGAGGTTTCGTGTGTGGGAAGGAGCCCTTTTCTCAAAGTAACTGTCAATGACTTAGCAATTAGATATCGGCTTTCAAATAGCACGTATCCTACCAATGGTCACACGATATAGACCTATATTGAAGCTTGCATGAACGTGAAATCCAACCATTATGACAATTACAAAGTTTAACAAAGCAGCCTTCTACGCCCAACCAGATTCTACCCCCGCCCCCTACCCCCCAAAATGACCATATTGGTTATAACCATGGATCCCCTATCGGTTTCTGGCTTGTGTTACAGTGGATAATTGCAGCAGCGTTGTTGAAGGGGTGTGTATAGAGGTGGTATCCGAACCGACGTCTAACTGGTACGAGGCGCGATATCACTGCATCACAGAGTTTAATAGCGACCTATTACGGTTTGAAATAGACATTGGCGGATTACTGAATACTACACACCTCAACATCACCAACGAACCCTCGACACAGTACTGGGTTGGAGCTTCAAACGGTGCTTGGATCTGGCCCGACAAATTAAGCAGTAATACTGTAAAGTCAATCAGAATTTTGCAGAATATAATATTGCCCGTCAATATTCAATGAGTAAACACAACTGGGGGCATTGATACGAGAAATGTGATAGTGTGTTACGCGAATACAGGGTATTGATCAATGAAGTGCGTGTTTGTGTTACGAATAGAGTCTGTTATGGATCAAGCTCTTTACACTAACTGGGCGCCAGAGCATCCAGCCGATTACGAGGACTGCGCAATAATCAGACTGTCGGATGGCTTGTGGTTTTCAAATCACTGCGACAACGGCGACAACTTTCATTATATATGCGAGACGCATCCCGCATGTACGACAGACTATATAGTAATCATTAATATTGCGCAATCCCGGTAATGAATATTACTGATAATACCGTTATCCTGATCATTCTAATTTTCCAGATACACCATCAATCTCACCTACCTCCACGCCTGGTGCGACCCCGGCTTCTGTGGGACCAACGAATGTAACCAGTATGGTTCAAAGCATTTATCCTGTTGCCTGTCATACACGAAGCGTAATTGAGTATAGGGTAATGTGTATTAAACCAGTCAAAAGAGAAGCCATATTTCGTTGTGACTTGCTGGGATTGTTATAATTGTTGCAGTTGTTATATCCTCGTGTGCTGGTGGGCTTGTCCTGATTATTGTCGTCATTATCATCGCTGTCACTGTAGTCAGGTAAGGCGTTGTCCTGATTATTGTCGTCATTATCATCGCTGTCACTGTAGTCAGGTAAGGCGTTGTCAGAAACTACGTCATTATCATCGCTGTCACTGTAGTCATTATCATCGCTGTCACTGTAGGCGTAAGGCGTGTCCTGATTATTGTCGTCATTATCATCGCTGTCACTGTAGTCAGGTAAGGCGTTGTCCTGATTATTGTCGTCATTATCATTATCATCGCTGTCACTGTAGTCAGGTAAGGCGTTGTCAGAAACTACGTCATTATCATCGCTGTCACTGTAGTCAGGTAAGGCGTTGTCCTGATTATTGTCGTCATTATCATCGCTGTCACTGTAGTCAGGTAAGGCGTTGTCCTGATTATTGTCGTCATTATCATCGCTGTCACTGTAGTCAGGTAAGGCGTTGTCAGAAACTACGTCATTATCATCGCTGTCACTGTAGTCAGGTAAGGCGTTGTCAGAAACTACGTCATTATCATCGCTGTCACTGTAGTCAGGTAAGGCGTTGTCAGAAACTACGTCATTATCATCGCTGTCACTGTAGTCAGGTAAGGCGTTGTCCTGATTATTGTCGTCATTATCATCGCTGTCACTGTAGTCAGGTAAGGCGTTGTCCTGATTATCGTCGTCATTATCATCGCTGTCACTGTAGTCAGGTAAGGCGTTGTCCTGATTATTGCGTTGTCAGACTGTAGTCAGGTAAGGCGTTGTCGTCATTCATATCATCGCTGTCACTGTAGTCAGGTAAGGCGTTGTCCTGTCAGTCATTATCATCGCTGTCACTGTAGTCAGGTAAGGCGTTGTCCTGATTATCGCCGTCATTATCATCGCTGTCACTGTAGTCAGGTAAGGCGTTGTTGTCATTATCATCGCTGTCACTGTAGTCAGGTAAGGCGTCCTGATTATCATCGCTGTCACTGTAGTCAGTAAGGCGTTGTCAGGTAAGGCGCTTGTCAGGATTATTGTCCTGATTATCGTCGTCATTATCATCACTGTAACTGTATTATCGTCAGCTGTCAAGTCAGGTAAGGCGTTGTCAGATTATCTACGTCATTATCATCGCTGTCACTGTAGTCAGGTAAGGCGTTGTCCTGATTATCGCCGTCATTATCATCGCTGTCACTGTAGTCAGGTAAGGCGTTGTCAGAAACTACGTCATTATCATCGCTGTCACTGTAGTCAGGTAAGGCGTTGTCCTGATTATTGTCGTCATTATCATCGCTGTCACTGTAGTCAGGTAAGGCGTTGTCAGTTATCGTCATGTATCACTGTAGTCAGGTAAGGCGTTGTCAGAAACTACGTCATTATCATCGCTGTCACTGTAGTCAGGTAAGGCGTTGTCCTGATTATTGTCGTCATTATCATCGCTGTCACTGTAGTCAGGTAAGGCGTTGTCCTGATTATCGTCGTCATTATCATCGCTCACTGTCAGTAGTCAGGTAAGGCGTTGTCCTGATTATTGTCGTCATTATCATCGCTGTCACTGTAGTCAGGTAAGGCGTTGTCCTTATCATCGATTATCGCCGTCATTATCATCGCTGTCACTGTAGTCAGGTAAGGCGTTGTCCTGATTATCGCCGTCATTATCATCGCTGTCACTGTAGTCAGGTAAGGCGTTGTCCTGATTATTGTCGTCATTATCATCGCTGTCACTGTAGTCAGGTAAGGCGTTGTCCTGATTATTGTCGTCATTATCATCGCTGTCACTGTAGTCAGGTAAGGCGTTGTCAGAAACTACGTCATTATCATCGCTGTCACTGTAGTCAGGTAAGGCGTTGTCTTGATTATCGCCGTCATTATCATCGCTGTCACTGTAGTCAGGTAAGGCGTTGTCCTGATTATCGCCGTCATTATCATCGCTGTCACTGTAGTCAGGTAAGGCGTTGTCCTGATTATCGCCGTCATTATCATCGCTGTCACTGTAGTCAGGTAAGGCGTTGTCCTGATTATCGCCGTCATTATCATCGCTGTCACTGTAGTCAGGTAAGGCGTTGTCCTGATTATTGTCGTCATTATCATCGCTGTCACTGTAGTCAGGTAAGGCGTTGTCAGAAACTAGAAACTACGTGTCATTATCATCGCTGTCACTGTATCAGGTAAGGCGTTGTCAGAAACTACGTCATTATCATCGCTGTCACTGTAGTCAGGTAAGGCGTTGTCCTGATTATTGTCGTCATTATCATCGCTGTCACTGTAGTCAGGTAAGGCGTTGTCCTGATTATTGTCGTCATTATCATCGCTGTCACTGTAGTCAGGTAAGGCGTTGTCCTGATTATTGTCGTCATTATCATCGCTGTCACTGTAGTCAGGTAAGGCGTTGTCAGAAACTATTCAGGATAAGTTTGATTACATCTCGCTCAAATCGATGTTGAACGACAGTAATGTCTCAGCTACCCGCTGTATTGTTTTATTATTGAGGTGTGACAAGCTGTTGAATGGCTGTATCAGGAGAAAGTCACGGCACCGGGATGCTGAGCTGGACCGTGATGCCAATAGGAGCGGCGCGTCATCCACAACACACAGTCACAATGGAATCATCAAACATGAGCCTGCAATTACAACAAACGCAACTCGGAGCTCATACGAAAATATCGCCGACGAAATGGAGCAGGACACCCCAAGTAATTATGTGAGGAAAAGTAATGTGGAGAACTTGAGACGGCAACAAGTAGGAAATGATGTACATTCTCTTAACATGGATGCTGTTGGTGGATATGAGGCATCAGATGAAAGTCAACATCATACAACACCCCGCTTGCCGCACAAGGTGGGTACAAAGGATGGTGGGGTGTATGCTCTGCCAGTTGGAAAGTTTGGACGCGACGTAGACTATGACGACCCGAGGTTTGACGGTCATGTTTTTGTGACCCAGAATAACGAGCTGTACGGCAAGTGATACAGCTTGACGATATGTGTTCTTTACATGTCTTTATTTTATATATATATATATATATATATATATATATATATATATATATAGATATAGAGAGATATATATATATATATATATATATATATATATATATATATATATATATATATATATATATATATATGTATATATATACTATACACCTATATATATATATATATACATATATATATATATATACTATATAATATATATAGATATATATATATATATATATATACATATATATATACATGTATATTTATATATATGCATATATATTGATAAATAAATATGTTTACATATATATATATATATATATATATATATATATATATATATATATATATATATATATATATATATATATATATATATATATATCTCTATATATATATATATATATATATATATATATATCTCTATATATATATCTCTCTATATATATATATCTCTATATCTCTCTATATATATATATCTCTATATATATATCTATATATATATATGTGTGTGTGTGTGTGTATGTGTGTGTATATATATGTGTGTGTCGTTAGAAATATCGTGTGTACATTCGTCTCACCTGTGTAATAATTCACTCCGACGGAGCATTCAAAACGGCGAATTGCTTAATCAAAATTAAGTAGAGTAACTACCTATAAAAAAGACGCATAATGTAGGCAACTTGCGATTGTGTTTTTTTACTTTTGAAATATAGCAATTGGAAAAATGCTTATAAATTGTTATTTTTTTTGGATCTGGTTGGCAATTCGGTTGTCAGGAATTATCAAATATATTGATGGAGGATAGCAAGAGTATTGATTCATTGCATGTACAGCCGTACATGATGCCAATGGAAACGTAACAGTTCCTATACGGACTACGCATTGTGGAGCGCGCTCGCACAGGAGCAGCTCGCCTTGCGTAAGCCGAGCTAAATGGAATCTATCAACCAGGAACTGAATGCCTTACTTCCCCAAATTTATAGAGTACAGTACAATCACAAGATCACGAGGTTAAGGCGCTATGTGTGGTGCTTGTATTTAAGTAACGTAACGTTATACTGTCAATTGCGGGAAGTACGCTATTCATTAACTGGTTGATAGTTTCCATTTAATTCCTGTAAGGGAAGCCGCTCCTGTTGGATAGCCCCGTCCTTATCATTACTTCATGGTTAGCCGTTGTATACCCACCCACCCGACGCTTCTCACATAAGCCACGTCCATAAAGATTGTCCCGGAAATTAAATACAAGAGATTTTCTACTTCGACGCCATTACCATGCAGTCAGGAAGTCGTCACTTGGCAATGCATCCTCAGACCGACCCACCTAGATTGACCTTATGCTAAATATAGCTGCAGACATATGAGTATGGGTGGAGATCGATTGACCAGTACCTAACTACAGACACCTTGTCGCTACTCAGTTTGACCCACCATTCATTCCTATCCTGCATAACAAATGACAGCGTTCACGGGCAGCGAGGGATGGCTTTTTGTGCAGAGTAAACATGATTTAGATGAACCAATACCGTCATAATTATTGCTTTGCTCCGGCCATAAGAACATTTTTGCCTATTTGCGATAAACAAATGTAGCTGTACAACTTACAACCGAATATAGCGAATTGTCAGATAAATAGAGCGGCTTACATTGGAATCCTTCCTAGCTTTGTAGGACAGCTACATTCGTAGCTACTGCTGCTGTCGGGCAAACCACAATGCGCTTTTTGATTGGCGTTCAAGCTCCTTTACAGTGATAAGTATGACGATTTTTTTAGCGAATCAGTTAATAGTCATTTATGTGAATGGCAATCACCATTAAAGCAAGACAACTGTAATCGTAAGTTCTCAGCAAAAGCAAATGAAGTCATAAAATCACGTTAACAACTGAGAAACATTGATAACCATCCATATCCCATTCCCGCATGATAATGTCAGTGTATAATATTAGTGATATGTACATGGTTAAATATAGTACTCATTCCTTTCTTTCCGATGCCTGCATGTACTCACTTTCAACTGACGATAACTGCGAATAATCTGGACAATGGAGTTTCATAATATAATCATATTTACTACTTTTCTATTGCTGAGAAGTTACGAATATTGTTGCCTTGCGTTTACAGGGATAAATTCACATAAATGGTGTTTTCATGCCGGTCTTAAACAACGTCCGATCTCAATGTTTTCAGCTCAGTAAGCATCCGCTTATATCAAAACCGCCGACTGTGACATAATGCAGTTGGAGATTATACCCCATTACCTTTCCTTGATCCATGGGTAAAACATGATGCGATCGATGTCAATACATTCGCTTGATTTTATCAGCAAATTGAGAAGCTAATGAAAAACGCATCATATGCTAGCGAGTGGAACTCCAGTTGATGTCATAACCAAATACGTTAGATTATACACACAGAAAACTCATGGGCATAAGACAGAACAATTTTAAAAGCAAGCTTTTAAGTGAACTAGTGGTTCTGTAGTGTAAATAGATTGTAGTTTACAACATATAAGCTGTTTATATATTATTCCTAATGCCGAATTTGCTGTCCACAGGTGTACTAACCGTGCTTGAGCTGGCTTGTGCTAACGGTAAAAGCAGCAAGTCCCTAATTCGTCTATACCTCATTATTACCCAGATCAACATTCTTATCTTATTCAACGATTAATTCCCTGTCAATAAAGGCCTATTAACGAGCAACTTACCCGACCTAGCGTCATTATGTAAAACCAGCAAGAATAACGGAAGTGATAGTCGGAATAGCTTCCGCACCCGAACCCACTATGATCACTGCATGAAATAGCTGTCATTACGTTTGTAAAATCGTAAATATCATAACGCGCAATATCAATTGCCCGCAAGACGACAAATTCCTGCCTTGACATTCTCGGATTTCCGTTGCGGACCAGAAGTTCATAATTCTCTTGACAACGTCTTTGATGTCCTTTACAGCTATAGAAACACACAATAAGAAGCCCATGAATACAAGGGGGAACTTGGCGAACTGTATCAAGAACTTCGAAAATTTCAGAATCAGCCCATAATTGCTATGCTAACAGGATCCACTCCAAGTGGCTCTGCGATGATCGCTTTCCTAATAATCACTGTATTGGCGCCAATGACATCCTGCATCTTATGGCATCCTCTGTATGCCTTAGTTGTAACATGCTAGTAGTTATCACAACCCCGTCCCGCTCTGCTATGTGAGCCTATACGCTATTGTATGATTCAACCACGACCACTCATCCATAACGCTGTGTGCGAATGGTGCGTAACGCGGAGATAAAACTTATGTAACACTGGGCCAGACTTATACGAAGATCACTATCTTTAAAAGCATGTTTTAGGATAGCCATTACAACTTGACAAACAGGATACACTCACAAAGTATGCTGCAACGTTTGCGGAAAATGTTCGTCATTCTGACTTCACTTGCTTTGTCTGTTCAGCAAAGATATCGTGTTCAGTCATGGAGTATGGACATATTCAGATTATTATAGTATTGAAATATATGCACATATCATATACATTGCCACTAAGCACCGACAGGAATGTGCTACAACAATGACTTGGTCTTGATATTGAATACCAATTGCGTTATAGACATCGGCAACGTCATCAAGTATACCCGACCATAATTTTATTGGTCTAAACTTGAACAACTTACCAATGAAGGTGCTGTGATGTGTTCCCGTTGCTTGCCAGATATAGAATGTCAATACTGTGAGTTTTCAGCACAATCACAAGCGACTATGTTCTGCAGGTTTTCGATCTTGTGCCTCCAGTCATTATATCAGGGAAGCACTATGAGAACACCTTTGAAGCCCCGACTCATTATAATACATGGCAAAGTAGGACTTGGTCTTTTAAACGATCCTGGTAGAATAGTCACACAGTGAGAAATGCATTTTTACCAATATCTGGTTGAGGTGAAGGAAAAGAAGGCCTGGATGTTCACACGATCTAGATGAGTTGAGGTAAGAAGATGCCTGGATGTTCGCATGATAATACTCCGGGTACGGCTGGATTGTAAACAGTACATTACAAAAGTACAGATGCCCTCATCAACAGCAACAAACGTCTTCACCCACACTGATTACACACACAGACAACCATCGCATTTTCCTACAAGCAGATACGCTCCCAAACGCACACTGAGACCACCTTTCCCTTACACCCAAACACATGCACACACATACGCTCCCAGACGACAGTCACATACATTCACACGCGCTCGGGCACGCACCAAGCCTCACACACAAACATACCCGGTCACACGCCCAGACACCCCATACCCCACCTCCCCACTACTTTAGACAATCCCTTAATGCACAAATTGAGCAAATTCACTAATTTGTTGATTTTCGCAAGATACAAGACGAAAATGTTGATTCCACGTATCTTCACTGACATGGGTACCATCTGATAAATCACGCTAAGCAATGATCTGCTCATGGTTGTCCTCATGTTTATTTAAAAGAAGATATTTGATACCAATACAAAAGATGGTTGTAGGACACAGTTAAGAGGCTACAAATTTACCATCAATTCACGGATCAGTTTGTCTGTCTGTTTACATACCTATATAACTCTGGATAAGAAGTAGTAATAGCTGGTTATTCAAATATTGATTTAATAAAGATGCCCGAACACCATCTATTCAACGAATGTTCAAAAGCGACTATTGATAATGGTTTCCTCCCCAGAATAATCTATCTTACGAGATTTTCGCACGACAGTTGGTCACTTATTGACAACTTATTTTTCAAAATGCCAAACAAATTTGTGCAGCACCATAATGAAGTATCTGATCACAAGCCCTACTTCATTAATGTCTCTGAATAGACTAAGTTTAAAATACATCAATCATTGAAAAATAAAACAATCCACAAAAAGAGTGAAGAAGTTCATGCTACAAATATCAGACGTAAACCTGATACAGGAACAATACAAACCGTAGAATACATTACAACAGACTTGCGAGTATATTTACTAATGGAATCAAAATGCATCTACAATGCTCAATTAGGCGACGCAATAAGGGCAAATCAAAAAAGTCCCCATGGATTGATTATAAAATTCTACTGGAAACCTACAAGTTCACAAGATAATACTAAGATGAGTCAAAAGTAGTGATAGATCATCATGTTTCCAAAAGGATATAGCAAGCAGAAAAAGGCTAGGACAAATATCGGTAATTAAGTAAACAAAACGGCAGATAAAAAGGATTTCCCCAGCCAGGTCCTTACAATATAGCTGACCAAAGACAAATAGCAAATGTATTGAGCAAATGCCTTGTCCAAGTTATGACACAACTCTCTAATGAACTTTAAACGCATATCATTCATAGCGGTATCACATGCGATATATCTTACATCACAAAGTACGACAATCTTATTGAAACATGGCGTGCACGAAGGTTTTAATATGATGAAAGGCTCTACACAAGCTTGTAACAGGAGGGTTTTAGCATATAAGTGGTCGGCCATCATCGCTCAATAAACGTCACGATACTGTAGAAATTCGTGGCAACCTTCCATGTAGATTTATTTCGGTACCGTGCAGAATGCTTATGTTCCCCCTTTCACGTGTCTCGAGTGAAATATAACATCTCGTCTACGATAACACATACCAAGATGCTATTTGCACTCACATTAAACAACTCGTTATTGAGAACAGTATGCTATCATTCATGTGCATAACATGGGCGTGAGAGGAACGATACCTAAAGCATCAAATCGTCGCAATGCCTAAATTAACGCAGTGCAAGCAAAGGAACGTTAAATGGGATTGTGTGCGGGCTTTACGTTAATGCGCACTTAATGTGTGATCTAGATTAAGTAGTCAATATATATATAACTGCAGCAGTCTCAGTACTAAAGAGCACTACATTAAATGTTGATAAGAGGTATATAAGATTGATCATTATGGGCTCCAGGGCAAATACAGGGCTGACACTTTCTTGTTGCATATGCTACGTAAGTGACGAAATTAGAATGTTGCGCTTGAGGCTTTCGAAATGCTGCACGCACAAGCAGTTATCGCTTATCTAATACAGTTACACTGTTAGCGTTACTGACACAATGTCACTAATTTCTTTAAAGGGATAATCACATTTTCGCCACCGAGCATTTCCAAAGCCATACATTCATTTGATGTTATTCACATATTCAATGGAAAAAACACCCTCAATGCACTTAATTTGATGGAGAGTGCTTGATGGGAAGTCATTATCGATGCTGCAGACACAGTCAAATGCGTCCTTTATTCCTATTCCTAAACAAGTCAATATTGCGACATTCCTCAGTCATATATTTAATTCCTCTTGATGCTGTTTCTATTCAACGCCTAACGAGATACTGAATGACAATATTCACAACCCGAGATGTTGAGTGCCAAATTCATACCAAACCTACCCTTCAACTTAACGTACCCTCTCAGTCATCAGTTGATGGAGTAACCCCCAACAGCTTATATTAATTATACGCCCCAGTTTCCCAGATCCACGAGTGACCTACATGTCACCTGCTACTTCCCTCTCCTCATAAATACCCCATATTCCAGAGCCACATTACCTTCCTGACCAGGCAACGCCCGATAGCCCCAACCCTCACAGACCTGGCTACGGCATGTCCCATGAAAATTGGGATGGCGTGCCTTAGTCGTTGAGGGAAGCAACTTATATTTCAAAATCAGTTCTCTCCTGGCATCCGAGCTCAACACATCTCTCTCTTAAGTTTAGGCTAAGTTACATCTGAAATTCGAAATTGAAGTCAGCAAAATAAAGTTCAAGTTGTTATAAACCCTACACCTGGAGTTCGATTCTTTACTTATTACAAGTGCGTATCGTGTGCATCTCAACACCACAGATCACGTTACGACACATGGTGGAGAACCCATTCGATTCCGGCTCCCAAATTGTGAGTACATAATTTAAGATTTTCTTTGATATCCTGTTTGATTTTCAATTTCAACTGCGTGAAATGGAAGGTATCCTTAAAAGAATGCATACTGAATGTATTGAGCTGCCCGAATTGTTA
Organism: Urechis unicinctus; assembly: GCA_034190875.2. Taxonomy (NCBI): domain Eukaryota; kingdom Metazoa; phylum Annelida; class Polychaeta; order Xenopneusta; family Urechidae; genus Urechis; species Urechis unicinctus. The sequence goes on from CM067348.1 coordinate 17,689,539, forward strand.
AATGACGCTGAACGTCACAATACAAGCTTGAGGGTGGCCTTGAAGAATGCTAATGACAATTATGAAAAAGCCTGGTTGCAGGAACGATTCTTGTCGCAGGAATACCAGCGATGTCGAGTGGGAGACGCAATTCAGCGTCAAATTGCTCCTGATATCATAGAGTGGCGTGAGACGGCCATCCGTGAATGTATTGAGTATGCTTAAGAAGAGATCAGGTTGCGTGTAGCATTCAGGGAAGGCATTAGATATATTATGTTGTTGCGAGAAGTTCAGGAAGAAAGCAAAGCCTCAGTTATCGCTCCCATTGCAAAGTATGCAAATGTCGCATCGTTTGAATGCCTACGAACTACAGTCGTCCCGTCCCCAACCCATTCTAGCCCCGCTCCATTGCCGACTACAGTTGCCCCGTGCCCCACCCCTTCCAGCCCCGATCCTTTACCGACTACAGTCGACCCGTCTACAACCCCTACCAGCCCCGCTCCTTTGCCGACTTCAGTCGACATATCCCCAACCCCTCTTCGCCCTTCTCCTCTGTCTATTCCAGTCGACCCATCACTAACTCCTCCAAGCTTTGAGTCTACACCGAGTTTTGTTCGTCTCGCTATCACCTTCTGCCCATCACCAACTCCAAATGACTTTTGATCATAGACTGGCTTCTGCCCTCCTGTTCATCACCAACTCCAAATAAACCATGTCAATTGTCGACCCCAGATACTACCATCTCTAGTTTCCCGACCCCCTGTGTCCCTTTCCCCCGCAATTTCATATACTGATTCAAGAAGGGTAATGTTGAGACGTCAATTCCATCTCTTGGTGACCTCATTTGAAATTCTCTTCACCAAGTACTAAGATCGCAATCTTCATACCCGCGCCTGCTAATGCGCAATTCCACCCATTAATGACACGCTGATTCAAAAGTTTACACACGGACAGCTGATGTTACATTATACTGATTCAAGAAGGGTAATCTGCTTATGTTATGACCTCGACTAATCTGTTGGTGACCTCATTTGATTTAATGACCCGAATTCGTCTTCGCATTCGCACAGAGGTTAGACTATTGGCGTGAGACGTCAGAATACTGTACCTTATACTGATTCAAGAAGGGTACCTCCACTCTTTTTTAAAATTCTCTTCACTAAGATAGGAGGTTAACTTGCCTGCAAGACCAGACAAGTTATAAAAAAAACTCCGCTGACTGGGCCCATTAGCTGACCTGCGATGAACTTCCATTTAATGATATTCGCGGCAGGCAATAAATAAACGGACCCGTTCGCGACCACCACTTGCGACAAGCTCAATGACTGGCGCATCATAGAACTTAGCGCATGCGCCCCGCATTTGCCTGGCCCGTCCTTTCTCTGCACACTAAAATGCGCTGCGGTGCATCGGTTGTCAAGCGCGAAATTGAACAGCTTCTTAAACACTCCCACCGGAACTGTAGATATCAATCAAGAAGTTGTATCATAGTGACGACCTACGCAGGTGCCTTTTTAAAAAAAAAATCTAATTAACGCCTAATGCAATTGCTCCAGCCAATAGCGTGTTTAATCAGAACACCCACACCCCATCCTCTGAGGCAAGGTCTGCTGAGGCTGCTTGCTCCATGAGGTTCACACACCACCAACCCCTGCGGTCAGATTCTGCTGCAAAGAATAATCATTTTGTTTAAATTCCACTCCTTTCGTTAAGTTTAGTGTTTAGTGAATTAGGCGCGCTGATTTCGATATTTAGCTAGTATTGCATGAATGTATTTAGATATAGGGTCTAGACTTAGATATATACGTTTCCCCTCAATGGTTGATCCATACAATCCCAATATTATGGATATAGTGCGTCTCATTCCAATACCCACTTATTTTTTTACCAAACTCTCCGATATTTTATATTTTAATTACGTTTAAATTTCATGATATGAGTTTCGTGGATAGTGGTTATAGAATTGAACAGTTAACATTGGTTTAAAAAATCTAACTCGTCTTTTAGAAAGTCTGTGTGATTTAGGTTTTATTAACGTGAAGCTCGAATGGTGACCATAACCACGGATCACAGATCTGACGAGATCAGTAAGTATCATGGTCAACATTTCAGGTAGCATGTAGCCCGCAGGATCTTGTCCCAGACGTATAAGGATGAACGGCCTACTGATTGGTATAATGAGTTTAGAACCAATTCCGCCCCAGATCACAGCTAAGCCTAGGTTGAGCTTGCGCTGTCTGTAAAATGTTGTTAGCCAATCAGAGACACCCTCCCCGTACTACAGGCGTGCGCCAGGAAGGCGACGTGGGGACATATCATCTGCCTTGTACAACATGCGCCACACCCCCTCTCTCTAGAGCCAGCAGTTAATCATCAGGAACGCGCTAGGTCAGTAGCTCAAGTTGATGTCCCTGAGTGCCGACAGTTCACGCCACGAGGTTGTCGAAGGTATAGACAAATAACGGCATGCCCTGTCGATTTCCCGTCGAGTTCTGTTTCGGGTTAGAAGCAGACTACGCATCAACAGTCATGTGTACTTGGTGTTGTGTAGTTATTATAGTAGTGTATTTATGCTCAGTGTGGTTGTCATGCCGTGCTCTGTTAACAGTATTCAAGAGCTTGTACTTGTTCAGTAGCGACTTTGGTCTAGGGGACAGATCACTTTCAGCCAGTGGAGGCGTTGACGCGCGAGTCATGTCTACGACATGATCAACCGGCCGAGGATCTTCAAGTATCACGTCGCTGCCTGGATCGAATCGACCCACCAGTTCGGAAAGCTCACGTCAATAATAATTCTTATTGTGTAAATGATTGAATCACATTTAGGTTTTTTTTACGTACATTTTTCAGCTTAAATGCAAGCAGTGGGCATACGCAAGTGAAACGACCATGACTTGTTGCCCATCAGCCCTGCTTTGCTAGTTTAGATGCAAGTAAAACGACCATGACTTGCTCAGGCTATATTTACATTCCATTGTTATAACTTACTCCTCCTTTAGAATAGTCAGGTTTACCGTTGCATGTCTAATCTTGCTTCTCTCCCTTTTCCACCTAAAAATCCCCACGCCAGGTAGGCCCCCAATGTTAATTAGTTTTAGCGTTGAGGTGCACAGAGAGGCCAACTCTCTGCTTGGCTCGGATTCACAAGGGTTAGGAGTGTCACTCCTGCTGCGCTATCGATGCTTTGGCATCAATAGTGCCAGTTTCCGAGTACAGCTGGGGTATCTATGAGTAATTTAGATGCCTTAGCCATAGATATTGCACCATGTCCAACATAAAATTAAAATGTGGTTGAATTCCAACCTCTAGAAAATAGGCCAGCCTGCACGACATCTACCAACATTTCACATGTTCAGCAAAAAGTATAGTAATAATAGTAAGATATATAACAATGTAATAATAATACCATAAATATTTTGATTTCACTGAAAAATAATTAATCTGACTAGAATTTTTTTACCATTTAACAATTCTGATATAAAATACACTGGAAGTTGTATTTCACATTCCGACTCAGTGCAGTCATCTCCTTACCAACTAACCATAGTTTAGAATAACCCCATGATTTTTTTTTCCTCTCATGAAGGGACCTAGTTTCTTATTTGGATATTCATCCACTTAAAAGAAGAGGGATATGTTGAGTGCCAAATTCATACCAAACCTACCCTTCATCATAACGTACCCTCTCAGTCATCAGTTGATGGAGTAACCCCTACAGCTTATATTAATTATAAACCCCAGTTTCCCAGATCAACGAGTGACCTACATGTCACCTGCCACTTCTTCCCCCCTCTCCTCATAAATACCCCATATTCCAGAGCCACATTACCTTCCTGACCAGGCAACGCCCGATAGCCCCAACCCTCACAGACCTGGCTACGGCATGTCCCATGAGAATTGGGATGGCGTGCCTTAGTCGTTGAGGGAAGCAACTTATATTTCAAAATCAGTTCTCTCCTGGCCTCCGAGCTCAACACATCTGTTTAGGCTAAGTTACATCTGAAATTCGAAATTGAAGTCAGCAAAATAAAGTTCAAGTTTGTATAAACCCTACACCTGGAGTTCGATTCTTTACTTATTACAAGTGCGTATCGTGTGCATCTCAACACCACAGATCACGTTACGACAGAGATAAATAAGTATTTATATATTTTGTCACTGAGATTTACGACTAAGACGAAAATTAGTGTTACAGTTCTTGATAATGATCATCACTGGATAATACTATTTATAAACGAAGTGAACCTCAACTTGATGGCGGATGAATAAACATAGTCACTTGATGCTGCTGATTTATATATTTTATTGCCGACAATACAACTTGTTTGTACGCTTCATAATTCAGATTTCCACTCACGTTCAACGAAGTAGCTACACGAATTGGGGGATATTCCGGAAGAAGGCAGTTGTAAGGTTTATGACATCGCGTTGGTAACAATCATTGCATAACAGTACATGCATTTCTAAGATTAAAATAAAATAACTTATTAATGGTTGAATGTCCCTATAGTGAATTTATTGAATATTTATTATTTACAATACCTGAAATATCAACCGTTGGGTTGTACTACTTTGTTCTGTTTGATTGAGTCAGGTTCCTACATTAAGTCAAGTGGCCCTAGGCCATGGAAATGATATCACATTGGGAGAAATTATGCTAAGCTTTGCAGTCGACGGATGGAATGGAATTTAAAACGCTGACTAATGTGTTAGGCTTTTCTTATTCGTATTAATGGTGAGGTGCGTCGAGGTACAAAGAAAAACGTGTCTCGTAAAATATACATCAATCCGTTACCATGTTGCACATCAGACATGATAAATCGATATTAATCTCAGATAACCCCAAACACCCACAAGAACAAGATGATATAAGCAATAAGTCCAATCATTGCTCCAACAACCGAGAGCACAAGAGACGCTGCTCCATACTTATAGCCACCAACTTTGTCACCGTATTCATATGATACCCCAGCGAACACTGGAAACATCAGCCATTTGAAAAAGTTGAGCGACGAATAAATATAAAACAACATTGCTTTACATAATATACAAGATGATTTGAAACCATATAAAGAGTAACAAAATATATTTTAGGAGCCATCAAGATTGGATTTTTTACCCTTATTTTGGGGAGCCGCGGATGGACGCCCTTTGCAGAATAGAATGAGTTTACAAACAAAAGGAAATATTGCTCATAAACTTACTAGCGAGGAAGAAGGCGAAGCAACCAAAGATACAGCCACAAAACCAAAACGTGAGACAGGCAAGTGTCCAGAGGAGCTTAAAGGTTTTGGTTTTGTCTTGTGCCGATACGAATACCATCTGGGGGGGTTCAGTGGACACCACGGTACACGGTAGGGAATGCAGACCAGCATGGTTTCCAATCGGGTTTTGAGTACGGTATTGTAGTCCACCGAGACAGTAGATTGCCCCAAAAATATTTTAATAGTATATTATTCCATCAAGTTGATCTTCCAAAAACAAATTCGTATGTTATATTTGCTGTTTTAGAATAACACATGTGTGTAACGTCAAAAACACATTTGTTTTAGATGCTTGTAGCAGTTGAATCCTGGCTTTCTCAGATAATGATAAGATTCGAAGCAATTCAAAGACACATTAAGAAAGCATATGAACATACATAACTGTTCAACATTTTATATTTTGAATTAACTATTATTGTGAGGAAAAACTGCATCGGCGTAGTAAAATACAATCAATGTAACTCTGTAGATGTGGTTCGCGTGTATGTTAAGGTCGCGTCTCGTTGTCAAGCCTACCCAGCGTTTTCCTTCCACTTGGCCTTCCGGAGAAATATTGTTTGATAGGAATGACCTTCACGCGCTGCTGATCTAGAGTGTCTTGCCCCCTGTTGTGGGAGTAGTTTCTAAACATAACTGACCTATATAACTGGGAGCAGTAACTTAACGGCTATAGCCAATACCTTGTTAAGTGATACGCCATTTTTACCGGTAAACATTGCCTGATGAAATCCTATAGGGATTGATCGCAATAGAAGATATACCAATTTATAAGCTACCTTGAATAGACAAAACATCTTCAGTCCATGTTTCGCCATGCTCTGAATGTTGATATATGCGATTGTGCCGAAGCAACAACAAACCAATACTCTTGTTAATCATAAAACGTCAATAATAACTATCATGTAGCTTCTTGCTGAAACTGCTTGTCTATCGTCCGTAAACAAATGTTACCGAGATGGTACTGGTTGAAACTGTGCACCTAATGAGGTATAAGTAATGTAAATTATTTTGAACCACTTTTTACATGTAATTACAGTGTTCTGCTGGGACTAGAATGCACCCATCAAATGATTCACAAACGGTTAGACTAATGAGCCAGGTGCATTGCTACAGCCTTCATATCCATGTGAGACACATGAAGTTTATTTCGTACTCAAGGTACCTGCATAAACAATAATTGTGATACATAAATTTAAACTATAGTGCTACATTCAACGGAAAAAGAGATAAAACTGTTACGATACTAAAATATCTTGTATCATCAAATAATCATTTCATCGTCAAATTCATCAATCATAATTTCATTGTTTTTAACACAAAACAATGTATTTAAGATACAGACCAAAGCATTCTGTTCATCTGTTAACGACTCTTTTCTTGATAATCTGTGTGTGTGATATTGAACCCCACCTCATTATGTACATTAATGTTGTATTTGTGTCTAAGGTAAGCAATATTGCGACCCAAAGGTGAAAGGGCATTAGAACAAGCATGTTTGATCACATACTTAACTACTGCATTGTCACTGTGATTCATTTGAACAATCATTTTCAGCGTTTTTATGCATAAGGAAACGCTAATGTGTAGTTGGCCACTTAATGGCCCCAGTACCCAAGTATGCGAAGCAATTGGAAGGTTGAGTATTCGCCTAACAGCCTTATTCCACTGAACACATATTTTTCTATAACCATCAAAATCAATGGTCCATAACTGGGAGCCATAAAAACTGCAGCAATAGGAATTGAATAATTTACACAATGTGTTTTTATGCAACTCTCCAAAGTTCCCCATCATTTTGTTAAAAGCAACATTAAACATAGAACATTTTGATGTGCAATCACTATAATCATTCAACTTGTTATCAATGACGTTCCCCAAGTGTTTAATAGTTGTAGCCCATTCAATAGTAGAGCCATACAATATCACCTTATCAAATTCATTTACTGCCCTGCCATATTTTATGCATTTTGTTTTCAAAGGATTAAAAACTACATTATATTCATCAGCAAATCGTTCACATATTTTCAACATATTGTTCAGTGCAATGAGACTTGGACTGAGTAAGGTAATGTCATCAGCATAACCAAGCGCACCAAAATATTCGCTGCCTATATGACAGCCTAGTCCAGACTTTTTTAACCTTTGTATCAGCTCATCAATGTACACAGTAAATAATATCGGTAATATGACACCACCTTGCTTAACACCGTTTGATACATGACACTCTTTAGATAAGCATGCATTCCATTCAACAGATATAGTCTGTCTCAAATAGCTATCCATAAGAAACCTAACTATAAGCGTAGGCACTTTACGCTGCAATAGCAATTTGAATAATTTTCCATAATGTACCCTGTCAAAGGCTTTACTAGCATCTAACTAAAAACATCACTATTTCTTTGTGTATAATAACTAATTGTTTCTTTATAAACAGTCGTGCAAAGGATTGTAGAATGTCTCTTTTTGAAGCCAAATTGAAGATCAGACGTACATAAAACATTGCCATACTGTTTAAGAATTATCATATCTAAAACTTTGCAAATTGAACTACATAATGCAATTCCTCTGTAATTATCACTACAACTTAATGATGATCGCTTATCTTTTGGTATCGAAACAATCGTTGAATTTAATAAATTATCAGCTGTATGGCCATGTGAAATCATAGCATTGAATAGTTTACATAAGAGACCAGCAAGTTTGGGCGTCCCGTTAATCAAATGGTCAGAATAAAGCTCACGATTGCCATCGCTTTTGTTACTCTTCAACTTTCCTATACATTCAGATAAAACAGATGATGTAATAACATCATATCTTGCTCTGTCATAACTTATACCAGCATTAACCGCTTTCATCACATCACGCATTTCATTATCATTTGTGGGAACACTATTGAATAACGCTGAGTATTTATCAAGAAAAAGGTTTGCAATAGGCACTGGTCCACTTGCATTATCTACCACAGTAGGTACACTCTTACAGTTTGGATTGATCTTTTTTAGTTCACGCCAAAAGTCTGTATTACTACATGCGTCTTCAGCCAGTTTTGCCTTCTTTTTTGTGGGCTGCGCGTACGGCATAATGATATTTATGACGTGACTGCTTCATTATGTCATACACAGTGCCTTTGTTAGGTTTGCCACACTCGATCCAAATCCAATGCCAGAAAAGTGATTGTTCTTTCTCTGGTTTTACAATCTCTAACCATCTCGCAACAGGCTTCTTTGACGGAATCGTTTCTTTACCAGCTTGAGTACAACAGCCAACAATTGATTTACAAAATGCATCAATAGCAGTTTTGTGATTGCTATCACGGCACCGCTTATCGGTGCATTGAAACACAGCATGCGATACAGACACACCATCAAGCAAAATATCCAATTCACTCTTGTACCGATTAACATCTACCTCTGTTGCCTGACTCCACAATAGCCGATCATCTCGCAAGAATCCCTGACTATCTGTAGACATAACGTTGTCAATATTTACATCTATTGTGATGAATATAGCATTATGATTTGACGGGTTTGTTGGGTCACGAATAACATTACTGCATAGCAACTTACTGAAAACATTATCACTAACTAGAAAATGGTCGATACAAGACATTTGATTTAAAGCAAAATTAGTATATGTATAATCTTTTGAGGAGTTTTTACTGTTCCAAGAAACCCTCATACAATTTCTCTCCATAAAGTCATTCAAACAGCGAGTCTGTGCATTGGTTCTTTCAAACGATGTGTTTAAATCACCGCAAATTACAACCGGGGTACAGGTAATTGAATTGACAACAGACACAATTACATTAATAACCTCCTCATATTCGTTTGTTACTTTGCTTCTTGAATAATTATCACAAGGCATATATACGCAAATCAATAGCACACTCCCCAAAGAAGAATCATTAATCGTAATGCCACAGACGCGCCTGTGAGGTATATCTATATGTGACACATGCTTAGAAAGAGACTTTCAGTATAAAATTGCAGTCCCACCATAAGGGCGCCCTACTAGAATGTCAGATGTTGAGTCCGTACCAGACTTTCCAACAAATTGATAATCCTTATGCACATTATTTAACATCGAGACATTTTCTTTTAATAACCAAGTTTCTTGTAAACACATTATATCACAACTGTAACGGTTCAAAGAATCGCTAACATAGGGAGTACACCTCTTTATCCCTTCCACATTCAAAGAGCAAATATTAAAACCATTGCTGTTTGGACTATTATCCATGAGTGAAATTACCTATTACGCGCGTTTCGTCCAATACCGCCTGCATTCAATACCTTCAGGCCAGAATTCCGGCTTGTAGAGCAGATTTATATCTCCACTAAAGCTATCCGGTATGACAGTGTCCAAGATTCTGGTTTTGATGCGCATTCAATTTCGAGCACTTTGACGCCCTGTTCTTCCAAAAACGATTTCAGCACTGACGAGTCGATATCACGATGCACACGAAATACGAAGAGTTCATATCTTCTAGGACCTGCACGTAGTTTGGTATCTGTGCGGTTACCAAAAATGGCTCTTGGCCTCTCCTGGATTGTCTCCTTATCTCGCGCTATCTGCCGATCCTTCTTCTTCATTTTGCGCTGTTGACGCGGTTGAAGATGGAACTCATCTTCGTCTTGAGAGGTGCTTGACGAGGTCGTGGGTGTTTCTGGCCCGCCTTTATTCGGAAGAGGAGTGGAAGGAGGGGGTTGCTCCGAAGCAGTGTGCGCCACATGATGGGTCAGTTTCGGTGTTGCAACAGTGGCTGAATACAACGGTTTCGGGGCTAGGGATGCCATTTGGGCTTCAAGTTTACAAAGTCTTTCGTTTATCGCAACAGCGGTACATTCCTCTGGAATGCTGCGAGGCAACTTGTTTAAGTTGATTGCCACAAACGAGACCGGCAGCTTGGTATCGCAAAATATTGAGTCGATTGTCTTCAGACTCTTCCCCTCGGCTCTGGCGCTTTTCAATCGGTGGCAGATGATCTGAGTAATTCTCCCAGAGTATTGATTTCGCCTCCGCAATGGCCTCAGGACAGTAAAACCCGGCGATTACATCCTTGATACTGTCATTGGTAGCACTTTTCAAGTGGTGAAAGGCGTAGGTCAGCAGCTCATTCACTACAATTTTGTCTTGGCTATCTGCCATAGTAGATTCGGGATCTGACGTATTGTAGCAGAAACGAGCAGGTTAACAGTCTTTAAGTTTGAGTCCTACCATTGAGTCGATCAAGATTGACACTTAGCTCAGCTTTTGTACGACTTTTCCCGATAAAAAACCGCTAACCAGACAAATTCGTACATCGAATCACAGATATATCCTCTTCATCGCACGCGCGGTATGATCACCAATCCAAAGTACTAACTTTCGTCCACATAAGTGGACAGTAACTGTCACAATATCCGTAAATATCAGAGCTGTCTGAGCGTGTGCTGTCACTCAATCAGGGCCAAAACTACTATGTTATGCACTCGATGACTGTTCATTAACGGTCGACCTGGCTCCATTCGTGTTTGCAATAACGATAAACATGTCATTCGATATGGGTGGCAGTAAATAACTGCGCCTGTAAAAGCATGCAATTGCGGCTAGGAACAATCGAGTTATGCAACCACCGGACCGGTCCTCAAAACTGGGTTATGCAGAATCACATTCACGGGCCAATTATTTGTTAGAAGTAGATAATTGAACTGATACAATAGCAATGGAGGACGGTTCACTATAATAAGAACTATGTAATTATACTACCCGTTAATGTAACGTACTGCTCTCTTACAAAGTGTTGGTTACCATCGCCCGTCCATTGGTTGCGCAAAGTCGTGTATATGCGACTAAATATTTTCAGAGTAACAACATTTCTATTGCTTGATCGCTTTCATGCCCTGGCACTGGTCACAATAAGTACATGCTGCGATTAAGGACAATCGAAACAAATCATTGATTGCGCGGACCAAGAAGCAGCTAAGCTGACGGAAATTAATTGTTAGCTTCCAATGCAGCAATTATTTCTTATTTTGGGGAATGACCAACCTGTACCATGATATCTGATCACGCACTCCAGCTAATGTGTGGCAGAGTTAATAGGTAGAGGAAATTTGTCTACAGATCTTTAATTCGTGATTGGAATGGTGTGCTAATATAACAGACATTTAGAGGTCGTATAAGGGCCTCCTGCGTTTGTATCCGAAATAACATGGATATTTTTAATTAAAGATGTTAACATATCCTACACTATCCTTATATGAAGCAACTTACCTACATAATGTTATTACGTCAATACTGTAACAGTACATTATATCTAACCCCTTTCGGCGGTGAATGATAGCTTCTGTCAGTTACACATACGGATCCACGTGAGTGTGCTTAAGCTTGAGGAGCTGGATCGTCCATTGTTTGCGTTTAATGGCTGTAACGGGGGCTTTAAATATCTGCAATGTTCTAATGGATATATGCGTTAGAAGTAAGTTGATAAGAGGTTGACTATGCACATATATCAATCATCAGAAATTAGTCAGATGGCAAACGGTGTACCTGTTTGATATCGGGCAATGATTATGCTGGATGCGTAAACCTCCTACCGAATATGCTACATTAGCCGGGAAATGGACCAGATGCATAGATTTTTGGGTTATACCATTCGTAAGACCTGTCACATTTTTTATACATAGTGTTACTAATTGATAGATATACTGGGTGGATTGATTTGTATTTTGTATGTCCGCGTCTTACATGAATGATTGCATCTTAAGCCATGGATAGGACGTTTCAGCTGGGCATGGAATGTGTTCATTCTCGACACAAACATTGTTAGCCATCATTGGAATCTATGTTTAAATATTCGGTGATCTGATCTGATGTGGATCTCAGGCTGATTATTTCTTCTATTCATCGACCATAAACTTCGGATCGTTGTAAAAAGTTTACTTGATAAATGTATATGCATAGGAAGGTTTCTCTAATGTAACATATTTGTTTTAGCTCAATTATGAGATGTCCATAATGCGTTTTGTGTAAATTGGGTGACGAAATAGTTGATTAATTAATACCAATTCGACGATACCCAATACCAATGAGCGAATTAGTTTGTGCAACAATCATCCAGGTTCTGACGATTCTCCGAGAGATGAATATGTAATCAACAATAAATCTGCAAGAGACTGCCATCATACAATGGCATATAATCCGGTCGTGAAAAGAAGCAATCAATTGTTGTGTAAACATTTGTGTAGCGAGCTGGAGTGCATGAATTGTACCATACGGTTGTTTAATGTGGGCAATGATTGCTCTGTGCAAAAAAGGTAGAGTTACCAGTAGACTTTTGAAATCTTTTCCTCGTGGGCTTTAAAGATAAGCACTCCGTTCCCATCTGTTACTTATTCAAATGCAGCATGCAGAGGAGCGAGAACAACACAGCACAACAGCAGCATCAGCGAACGTGATCTATAGGACGAACGATCGCTGGACGTTACTGCACGAGCGACTACAGTATGCAGCATATCGCCAGCAATGCACGAACGCGCAGCTACCCCACATGATACGACAATAAGTGTTGCGCGTCTGGGCATAACAAAGTGCGTTTGTTTCCAATGTGCATGCGTTTAATGACTCAAGTTTGGTTTAAGGCGGAGTTTGATTTAAATACATAAAACACAAAGGGACTTAAAATAATAATTTTGGAGTGACTCAGATACAGACGTTTGCACAATATGAACGGAAGGCATGAGCGACAATGAAATAAATTCAAAACAAGCAAGTAGAGTGATTTATAACATAATAGAGCCCGTTTAAAAAAAGCACGGACACTTTATTGGCGTAGCAGATTAGCAGAGATATATCATCATAAACATGGCAATTTGAGCCATTCAATGCACTTATTCAGTCATAGATAAGTGCTCGGTATGGACATAACAGAATTAATTTACATTCATTAGCGATATACCAAAACCCAAACAGATAATTATCCGATCATTGCGGCTCAGCTATATCATTAATGTTAAGTCGGCAATATCAATATCATGCAGACAACTAACATCATTTGTTATACATAGAAGGCTTTATGACTTATACTTTCAGACAAGTCGTTTTGGCGTATTTAACATAGACAACAAGGAACATTAATAAAACCACTATCTAGTACATGAATCTTATTAAGACAAAGCTCTCTGCAATCCATCAGGCGGGCACAATGACATAGGTGACATATCTGCAGTAAATAAACCCTGAAGTAAGCTGCATATTAGCTGTCATTGGTAGGGGAAACTATGCTAATCATGCATATTTCACCCCCCACCCCCAAACAAACGCATACACACAGACATACATTTACGAACACATACACCCACCACTTCTCCATCCCTCCCAAAAATTTAACTTAGATTTACAACCTTTCGGCCACTCGGGACATGAAAACTAAACCAATTTAGGCTAATGAAATTCACCCCTTTTCACTCGTACCAGATTAATTGTTGTCCAATTTACGTAAACCTTTTGCATCCCTTTAAGTCAATGTTCCGAACGGGTCAGTTTCTAAGTTATATAGTCCCGGTTTAGCAAATCCAACTCGAGATCACAATGGAAGCTGCTGATATGTGCTTCATTAGATGTAAATCAAACTTCACTTAAACCAGAATTGCGGACTGACTGTCAGTGATTTACACAGATTCACAGATATTATTATTTAAATCATCAAAATTGTGCTCATGCCGATGTTTCTCTGCCCAAATTGCTCTAAGTACGGTTGATGGATAAAAGATTCAAGTCGCAAGACTTCATGTAAATGTTTCCCTTTTCCGAGCTCAATCTTATTTTGCTCCCGTTTTAAACGCATATCATTCATAGCGGTATCACATGCGATATATCTTACATCACAAAGTACGACAATCTTATTTAAACATGGCGTGCACGAAGGTTTTAATATGATGAAAGGCTCTACACAAGCTTGTAACATGAGGGTTTTAGCATATAAGTGGTCGGCCATCATCGCTCAATAAACGTCACGATACTGTTGAAATTCGTGGCAACCTTCCATGTAGATTTATTTCGGTACCGTGCAGAATGCTTATGTTCCCCTTTTCACGGGTCTCGAGTGAAATACAACATCTCGTCTACGATAACACATACCAAGATGCTATTTGTACTCACATTAAACAACTCGTTATTGAGAACAGTATGCTATCATTTATGTGCATAACATGGGCGTGAGAGGAACGATACCTAAAGCATCAAATCGTCGCAATGCCTAAATTAACGCAGTGCAAGCAAAGGAACGTTAAATGGGATTGTGTGCGGGCTTTACGTTAATGCGCACTTAATGTGTGATCTAGATTAAGTAGTCAATATATATATATATATAACTGCAGCAGTCTCAGTACTAAAGAGCACTACATTAAATGTTGATAAGAGGTATATAAGATTGATCATTATGGGCTCCAGGGCAAATACAGGGCTGACACTTTCTTGTTGCATATGCTACGTAAGCGACGAAATTAGAATGTTGCGCTTGAGGCTTTCGAAATGCTGCACGCACAAGCAGTTATCGCTTATCTAATACAGTTACACTGTTAGCGTTACTGACACAATGTCACTAATTTCTTTAAAGGGATAATCACATTTTCGCCACCGAGAATTTCCAAAGCCATACATTCATTTACCGTCATTGACATTCATTTACCGTCATTCACATATTCAATGGAAAAACACCCTCAATGCACTTAATTTGATGGAGAGTGCTTGATGGAAAGTCATTATCGATGCTGCAGACACAGTCAAATGCGTCCTGTATCCCTATTCCTAAACAAGTCAATATTGCGATATTCCTCAGTCATATATTTAATTCCTCTTGATGCTGTTTCTATTCAACGCCTAACGAGATACTGAATGACCATATTCACAACCCGAGATGTTGAGTGCCAAATTCATACCAAACCTACCCTTCAACTTAACGTACCCTCTCAGTCATCAGTTGATGGAGTAACCCCCTACAGCTTATATAATTATAAACCCCAGTTTCCCAGATCAACGAGTTACCTACATGTCACCTGCTACTTCCCCCCTCTCCTCATAAATACCCCATATTCCAGAGCCACATTACCTTCCTGACCAGGCAACGCCCGATAGTCCCAACCCTCACAGACCTGGCTACGACATGTCCCATGAGAATTGAGATGGCGTGCCTTAGTCGTTGAGGGAAGCAACTTATATTTCAAAATCAGTTCTCTCCTGGCATCCGAGCTCAACACATCTCTCTCTTAAGTTTAGGCTAAGTTACATCTGAAATTCGAAATTGAAGTCAGCAAAATAAAGTTCAAGTTTGTATAAACCCTACACCTGGAGTTCGATTCTTTACTTATTACAAGTGTGTATCGTGTGCATCTCAACACCACAGATCACGTTACGACAGAGATAAATAAGTATTTATATATTTTGTCACTGAGATAATGTTACGACTAAGAACACAACATTTAGTGTTATAACAGTTCTTGATAATGATCATCACTGGATAATACTATTTATAAACGAAGTGAACCTCAACTTGATGGCGGATGAATAAACATAGTCACTTGATGCTGCTGATTTATATATTTTATTGCCGACAATACAACTTGTTTGTACGCTTCATAATTCAGATTTCCACTCACGTTCAACGAAGTAGCTACACGAATTGGGGGATATTCCGGAAGAAGGCAGTTGTAAGGTTTATGACATCGCGTTGGTAACAATCATTGCATAACAGTACATGCATTTCTAAGATTAAAATAAAATTACTTATTAATGGTTGAATGTCCCTATAGTGAATTTATTGAATATTTATTATTTACAATACCTGAAATATCAACCGTTGGGTTGTACTACTTTGTTCTGTTTGATTGAGTCAGGTTCCCACATTAAGTCAAGTGGCCCTAGGCCATGGGAATGATATCACATTGGGAGAAATTATGCTAAGCCTTGCCGTCGACGGATGGAATGGAATTTAAAACGCTGACTAATGTGTTAGGCTTTTCTTATTCGTATTAATGGTGAGGTGCGTCGAGGTACAAAGAAAAACGTGTCTCGTAAAATATACATCAATCCGTTACCATGTTGCACATCAGACATGATAAATCGATATTAATCTCAGATAACCCCAAACACCCACAAGAACAAGATGATATAAGCAATAAGTCCAATCATTGCTCCAACAACCGAGAGCACAAGAGACGCTGCTCCATACTTAAAGCCACCAACTTGGTCACCGTATTCATATGATACCCCAGCGAACACTGGAAACATCAGCCATTTGAAAAAGTTGAGCGACGAATAAATATAAAACAACATTGCTTTACATAATATACAAGATGATTTGAAACCATATAAAGAGTAACAAAATATATTTTAGGAGACATTAAGATTGGATTTTTTACCCTTATTTTGGGGAGCCGCGGATGGACGCCCTTTGCAGAATAGAATGAGTTTACAAACAAAAGGAAATATTGCCCATAAACTTACTAGCGAGGAAGAAGGCGAAGCAACCAAAGATACAGCCACAAAACCAAAACGTGAGACAGGCAAGTGTCCAGAGGAGCTTAAAGGTTTTGGTTTTGTCTTGTGCCGATACGAATACCATCTGGGGGGGTTCAGTGGACACCACGGTACTCGCTGGGTACTGCTGCTGTGTGTGCATGTTACCATCGCCAACCGGTGTCACAACATTACCTGTGTCAGTGATTGATATGTACATCAGCTTTTGTCGTTGACTTGTGATAAAACTATTCATACATGTTTATATATATATATATATATATATATATATATATATATATATATATAGATATATATATATATAGAGAGATATATATATATATATATATATATATATATATATATATATATAGATATATATATATCTATATTATATACATAGATAATATATATATATTATATATATATAGATTTTTATATATATATATATATATGAATATGTATATATTATTTATATATACATAAATATATATCTATATAAATCATATATATTATATAATATATATATATCTATATATATATATATATATATATATATATATATATATATATATATATATATATATATATATATATATATATATATATATATATATATACATATACACATATACATACATACATGATAACCTACCAGGGGTCCCCCAAATATTATTCTGTTGTTCGTTGCCTATGGGTGGTCCTGGGTATGCCGGAGGTAAGTCTCTCATTGGCGGCGTTTCACTTGCTCCGCCTTTCGTTGCTACCACTTCAATCCCATCGGGTGCCTCTGATTCTTTTAGTGCCGGCGCCTGCAGGAATTGTTCGATGTTGGGTTGTTGCAGCGCAGGGTTCAGGGATGGTGGATAGCCAGTGGGCATCTGGGTGTACCCGGCATTGTGGTAGAACTGAAATGTCGGTGGAGCGTTTGGCCTTAGTACTATACCATCCGGAGAAGAGTCTATCTGATCAGACGAGCTCGCCATTACAGAAGAGGGCTGCGTGGGGTATCTCAGAGTTGTCCTCGAAGGCTGATAGATTATCCTGGTTTATTTTGAAAGCCCTCTGCTCGTCAGATGGAAAAATAATAAGCAAGAAAACGAACTGTGTCCCAACGAATATATCTAATGCGTGTTGAGAAGGTATGTCTGACATAATGATAAGGGGATTTTATTTCATATCACAATCATAAGCCATGTGGAGTTTGCCCCAACCTCTCGTCCAGTGCAGATGGTCAAGTGTATCGTAGGAACAAACAACCCGGCCGTATCGCGTGTTGCGTTGCTCGTGTCGTGATCTGGTGCTCCTGTCAAGTAGTAGAAGGCGCCATACGACTCAATGGTGTGTGTGTGTGCCGTTCAAACCTACCGCCACTCATTCCTGTTGAACTACGGCAAAACACCAGCGTACTTCTTATCAACAAAGATATTGATCAAAACGAAAACGCGATGCAGTACAGACACACTCAGGGCTAGGCGACCTGTTAGCCGAAGCGTGTTGTCATAACGTCTCTTAAAACCACATGAAATTCTCTATTTAAATTGGAGCTCTAATCGCCTTGACCAAACAGATGACTCCATATCTTAAGCAGCAACCGAGCTCCAAGACGTTGGATCAACAGTCCCATGCGCTGTTGTTGCTTTCATGGTATCGTCGCATAAGTCTTTCGTATAATTTCATAACCGTCACGCATCTTAACGTAGCTATAAACTTCGAGACCTTCACATGCCCCTGACATGCCATAAAATGTGACTGTCGACCCCAGACCAGTTATTGACAGTCTGAACCTGCCGTCCACAGGGCGGACATGAAAGATCGAGGATCGTAAACTGTGCAGATGCTGTAAAAGACGAACTGTTAACGAAAGTTGTACCCAAGACCGGGTGATTTCGTTGACATTTATTTGATAGTGCACTTGCTGTTTTTGCTTTTCATAAGCCTATTGTTTTGGCAGCGGCAAGGCGCTGCAAAACGAGATCTTTCCCGCTCTAATCAATTGCAGTGACGTCAGCCGAGTATTTCCATGTGCTTTGGATTGTGTCATGGCAGCACCATAACAACACCCACAATGCTATGCTGATGACCCTACAACATCAGTCTGAACATTGCTTCTGTGCTAAGGCCATATACCCAAAAAATATTTGAGTTGCAGGTGTCTCGTTTTGATTGAAAATATGATTAGGAAATTTGTTTTTGTTAAAATGTATACATCTTTTATTAGCCACATTCTTTTGTCTGTAAATTAAAACTGTGATAGAAGATCTCATGGAACTGGCAAATACATTATACATGAACTCATTTTAATATCACATCTTTTTTCATCAGGGCTAAAATTATGAACATAAAAAGTCAAATCTAAAGATAACGTGTCATGACTAATTGACAAAATAATGAGTGCATAATTCTTTTCTTCTCTGTTTGAGAGACCCAAAAAATGGACTGGTATATGAATGCTCATTCCATAAAACAAATAGACAATAAATTATGAGATTGTTGAAACAAAAATGTTCAGAAAAATAATACCGCATGTTTTATGAGACTAAACAATTTCTATACTGAGACTTATCAATATAATCCTCACAAAAATACCGATCAGAACAATGAGCTGTATCCTTATTAAAATTACAAATCAAAACATTTAAGCTTAGTATATTACCAAAACCTACTTTGTATTGAGCCTGTGTACTGTCAATGCTTGTCAAGGAAGATGTCTCTGATCTTCCACACACAACAGGAGGAAGTTACCTCCCTGTTGCACTCCACCAAAAAGCCATGAATTCACAGAACCAATTGCTGATAGGCGCCAGGTCCAACCTTTTTTTTTGGTGCTCAACAACCGCATCTAACTCCCATAGCAAGTCCACCTGGTACCTGTTAATAACCTCAATGACCATCGGGTCAAGCACAACTCCTTCCATCAGAGGTAGTGCATATGTGCAAATTAACCACTAGGTCCGTCGCCCCCAGGAAAACCATTGCCAAACTATGGAGGTCCTACAGAGCTAGAACTGCCACCACCTCGAAAAGAGGAGCAGCGAAAAGCATCGGCATTGCTAGCCGGAATGGTTGAGTCTCAATCCCTGTTTATTCAGCATTTCGCATACACTTTACGCCTGCCCTTCAGAGGGCGTTGCTTTGGGATGCCGCCAAGTGTTAGTACGTCGACCGCAAACAAGGCAAGGTTTTTCAATGAATCGAGCTTCATGATTCCAGACACTATATCTTGGATAACTTTGTTGATCTCGTGCGTGTCAGCAGTGTAACTGCGTTTTGAAAGCAGACAGAACCGGTTTATCGCCCATTCTGTTCAGTAGTTACTTTGCTTTCACAACCACATGCTTTTACGATGCATCCAATAGGGGCGGTCGAATGGGCAACTGGTTCGATGACACCCTTCGAGAGCAACTCACTCTCGCCTTCTTGATACATATTCTGGCCAAATGCCTCTTTGAAAAGCTTTCATAGTCGCACCAAAATCAATATACATGTCCTTTTCAAATGATATGCAATATGCAGCGTTGTTTTGGGATGCGCGCGCCCGATCTAAACCAGCAAAACGTCAATATTTATATTAAACATGGATGTGTTTACGAGTACGTACGCGTATAACACACACACATAGACTAACACACAGACACACACACACACACACACACACACACACACACACACACACACACACACACACACACATAATATTTATATAAATATAAATATATATATAATACATATATATATATATACATAAATAAATATATGTATATATATATATAAACATTTTATATACATATATATAAATATATATATATATAATATATTACTTCATATACAAATATATACATATAAATTTATATATATATATATATATTTGCATATTTATATACATATGTATATAAATATACATGTATATATATAACTGTATGTATACATAATATATATATATA
Organism: Urechis unicinctus; assembly: GCA_034190875.2. Taxonomy (NCBI): domain Eukaryota; kingdom Metazoa; phylum Annelida; class Polychaeta; order Xenopneusta; family Urechidae; genus Urechis; species Urechis unicinctus. The sequence goes on from CM067348.1 coordinate 17,710,222, forward strand.
ATGTGTATATATATATAATATATACATGTGCATATTTATGTATATATATATATATATATGTGATATATAAATAACTGTATGTATATATATATATATATATGCATGTGTATATATATAATCACATACATATATATATATATATATATATATATATATATATGTATATATATATATATATATATATATATATATATATATATATGTGTATATAATATATATAAATACATGCATATATATATATATACATACTAATATATAAACATATATATATATACATATTGATATACATATATATAAATACATGCATATATATATTTGATTATTATAGATATTTATATATATATATATATATATATATATTTATATATATATATATATAAATATATATATATATACAAATATATATATATATATATATACATATACATAGAAAATATATATATATATATTTATATATATATATATATACATATGCATATATATATATAAACTTTTATATATGTGCATATTTATACATATATATGTATGTATATATATAAATATATGTATATGTATATCAACATATATATATACACACATTTATACATATAAATATGTATATATATAAATATTTTTTATACACATGTAAATATATATATATATTAACATATATATCTTTGTACATATATATATAAATATATATACACATGTATATATTTATATATGTATGTATATATATTTATATATATATATATGTACATATATGTACATGTATATATATAATATATATACATATACTTATATATATACATTTGTAAACAAATATATATTATATATATATATATATATATAATACATAACAACATAGGTTTATTTAATATTTATATATGAATATATATATATACATCTATATATAAATATATATATACTTATTTATATATGTATGTATATATATATCAATATATATGTATATTTATATCTATATATATGTATACATATATATATATATATATATATATATATATATATATATATATATATATATATATATATATATATATATATATATATATATATACATATAAATGCAGTTATATTCAGTAAGATCCGTTGGAAAGCTGATGCACAGATGTAGGTTTTAGTCCAATTGGTAACGCCGGCACACGTTTGATGACGTCACATGGTCGACATAGTTGATGAATCTCATTAGGCCGGATAGTCAGCGCATTAATTCCGCGTGACGACCACTGTATTTTCAGAAGCATGCATCGATGTTTGGCAATCAGTGGGTATGCTGGTGCTGAATGGGAGGATGCAACTCTTGCGGAGGCGTACCCTTGTTTGCCAGCTTTTGCCATTACCTTCATAGAGCGAGATTGACTTCAATGACACGTGGATATTAAAATAAGGTTCCGAGTTCCTCATTTACAAGCGCTTTAGCTGCTTGCAGTCCTAATTGTATGGTATATATATATATATATATATATATATATATATATATATATATATATATATATATATATATATATATATATATATATATATATATATATATATATATATATATATATATATATATATATATATATATATATATATATATATATATATATAATATGGCTATATATATATGCATAACTTATTCATAGCAAGTATACTATAACATTCTGTTATATTCTATCCCATACGCACACTGAAATTCCGGCTGCTACGTACATGGGACGATTTCGCCTTTATGCTCAAAGCACCGCTGAATCCAGATATGTATAATCTGAAAACCTTTACAAGTTTACATTGATCGCTCGACACACCTGCCCTCGGCCTTAACCGCATCCTAGCACTTACTGAAACGTGGCCGTTGACGTGATACAGTATGTGTCAAAATATTAATTGAACACCGCAAAACAAGGTCTTTAAAGGTAACATAACGATGAAGACATTACAAATTTTACACAAACAAAATGTTCTAAATGCCCTCTGTCGGAATCGCTCAAAACCCATGAAAAGATTTTGATCTGGGTTGGTACATATTATTTATTGGTTTTTCATGCTCATCGAAGCTAATCCCTTCATGTTTTATGCCTGTTATGTGTGAAAACCCATTGGCTGGGTGGAAACAACTACCGATATTGTTAGAAAGAAAACACATTTTAAGCTACATGAGATGGGTTTCCCAAAGGATAAGTATTTTCACGTGACATGTATGACCAGATATCAGTACACGACTAATTTGTAAAATTGAACGTCAGCAACAGATTTACAAGCTGATGGTAGGATATGTCATTGTAAAAACGAGTCATCTTGAGATAACTACCTCTCTCAGTGTGACTATTTTATAAGAGGTGGAGCAGTATATAATCAAGTCAGAGCGATGCACATTGAAAAATGAGGCTTAAATTAACAAATGAATTTGGTAATAGAAACCGTTGTCCACTTCTGCCGTATTTTATGGCATACAGCTCAATTCTCAATGAAGTTGCGATACTTATGGATTAGGCTGTAAGTATGCTTCTGCAGTTCTACTTATTTTCTAATGTATAATTCTATATGAATGACAAATGATGATAAATAGCGGTGTGTTATAAACGTTTTGGTGATATGCTAATATGGATTTTAAATCACTTAGTTATCCAAATAAATGCCAGCGATATGCTGATGAGTATGGTTACCTTAACAAGCGATGGTCAATAACTATATGTAACAATCGTTTCGCCGCCTTTGACCATTATTCATATTGCATTAAAATGAGGCATATGTTAGAAGAGGCGCGTGGTCAATCATTTGTGTGATGTTTCGTTTAACACTTATCTATAATACCAATAACACCAACACGCCAAAATGGAACAGAATGCTCTGACAGTCCTAACACGCAACCTGCGCAGTGTATGTGGTAAATTGGATGACTTGACTGGCGGATGTTTCATCACAGCCAAATATATTGAGCGTCATTACTTGAAAACACTGAAGATTTGTTTTAAACTATTTGATTTTGACTAGGAGCTAGCATAGACAACATCATATTGATTTTTACACTGTCATGTTACATTCGTGCGACATAATAGTTTATTTAATTTACCTACATGACATCATCTGATTTTGAATGACTTTTAAAAAACAGGGCTCTACACCTATTGCAGCATTGTTTCGGATAATATTTTATTGTTGATCATTGAGTGGCTTGGAGCCAATGGGTATTTGTATGTCACAGCTATTGTATTATTGATGTTGTGCCATTGTTACTATCTGCTGAAGGAGGTGTCAGCCCATATACCTTAATGCATTTGGTTATCCTCAAGAACGCATAGCAGAATCATAAAAAAAATTGTGGCCGGGTGAAGTTCACATAATGTAAAAAACAATTTAGTGGCATTTATTGACCAAGTGATGTCTATAAATCATTCAAAGTAATTGCAGCAGCACATTTTTCATATTCGACCAGTCAACGACACTTTATGAAACTACAGCCAAATTAAAAACAGCGCGCCGTATTCTGATGGTTTGTTTGGAAGCCCATTTGGACACGTGACCAATGAGTTGGCGTTAAATGTTCCTTTGCATAACATGACCACCCCAAAATAAGCAGAGATTATAAGAAATCTTCGGATCACCGCAAAATGCCATATGGTGGAATAAAATGTGATTTTTGATATGTTGAGCAGCGAAACTTATCTTGATGATGTTTTCAATATATTCTCACGTTTACTAATCGTTCAGCCGCTACACTAATTGAAGCAACATCGCTAAGCTTTTTGTCACTTGGATATGATTGTGAAGAGATAAGTTAAGAACCCAATTACTTAGTAAATTACAAAGGACACACGAGACCACGCTAAGCTGCCTCTTAGCACTCTTCATCTCCGCTTCGATATAGCCGATACTAAAATGCAGTTTATGTAGAAGCTTACAAATATGCCTCCGCCATTACTCAAAGTAACGTGATTACCAATTGCTTACCTATACTCTCAATATATTGCCGATGCCGTTTGTGTGTCTAACATCTACGATCTAGAAATCATGAGTTTACAATATAAATAAATACATCATCATTCATTTAAACAATGCTGTCGCGCACTGAATTCAAGCAAATTATTTACTTTTTAATCAAAAACATTATGATGCATGATGACCGCATCATGTTGATATATCTCTATACAGAAAGGAAGCAGTATCAAGGTTAATGACGCATAGCCTTTTCGAGTTAGGTCACAGTGCTAGCAATTCATGCCTGTAACGCGTTTATCTCACGCCAATATTTGAGGATCGTTTTAAGGAGTTTTCGTCGAGTGGAACGATTGAAAAAAACCGACCTTCTCTCTTGACTTGTACTTCAACTCTATTGATAACTGTTTGATTTACTTTTATTTAGTTTGTAATCGCACTCTTTGAAATCATGCTACAGCTGCCGAATAAATTATAACATATTGTAATGCATCTTTTATGTTTATTGCCTTGTGGCAAATGTATAAAATGCAGTGCTTAACAGTGCTTATAGTACACCTGTTGTGATACCTTATCGGGTTGTGTGCCTACACCTGAATCTACTCCCACTATACCAACAATGCCCAGAACATTATCAGTTGGTTGTCAGCAGTGCTACGTGATCCGTTACCTATGTTTACGAAGTGCTATCATAGCCTTACAGGATTTTGTGAGCTAAATTTACTTCAATGAGCTACCAAAAGCAATCAGAGCTTATTCAGAATAGTTTTATTTATAGTCATAGAGGATTTAACACTCGAATCAATTTTTCTTTTTTTCAATTATATCTGCCAAACGAAATCGAACTTCTTGTTTGGCATGGCAAACACAGCAACTTGCATCCCGTGCAGTCATAAAAAGTGGTAAAATGCAATTCCAATCAACATTGGATTAGATTGGTATGATATATCATGTATCTGGCTTCACGTCACATGATATGTCGAGTTCTCATGCAGAGAAAAACATTATTGATGATGCTTATTAATGCTAATTGATTTGTAAACATGCATGTGCAAGGTTATTTCACTTATTCTTAGCAATAGGAGATGTGTCGTTCTCTGAGCTCGAGCTATTGGCTTCTCACAACCTACTGATTAATTAGCTGTTTCTTTGGCTTTTGCAAATTCAACATTTTAATAAAAATGTTGTATGAGTACAAATAGTGGGATCACTTTGTGCCCGTATGTGGCTGTCTAACTGTTTGGGGTAAGCATAACGACTGCATGTTGCTATCGTTCTTGTGCATGTCCTGATAATGAAGCTTCATATTTAGGTGGAATGTCAATCATCGTGAAATTCTGATCAATATGCACTGCTGCAAACTTATATTGCTATCCTCGGTTATGTTCCACAGCTGACATGGACGGATGTACGTCGTATTGTGCCGTTATTAGTTTCTCCTTTGTAAAAGAAATGAGTAAAATGTATTTAAAGCAAGTCTTTAACATTACGTCAGTATCATGAAACCATATAAAATACCCCGTAGCTATTATTTTTCGCGTGTTGCGAGGACTGTTCTTGATTTGCTTAAAGCGCTATTAAGAGGTCTATGAGTAAATGCATTATATAATGATACTGTACATGATTCCGCAAACAGTTACACAGAACGCTAGGGCCCTTTCAGTTGCATCGTTCGGGTGAGCAGGGATGTGGGTTGTATATGTAAGTGCCGGTTACATTGAGGACACATCTGAAGATCTGAATGCATTCTAGAATGAAAATACATTGCTAAACTTTAAAGCAAAAAGAGATTATATCGATCATTTGTGCAGATGTTTGTGCTTAACGTTCCCTGTTAACCTTACAATTGGCCCGCATCTAAAGGATTTGTGATTGTGCACCGTGACGCACAATTGGGTAAATCTCAAACGGTTTACCAATAAAAAGAGAGCTGCAGCTCGTCCCTTGCCGGACTGTTCATAAGTGTACGGAGAGAAGATAGGTACATCATTAGCTGTGCATACCGGAATGCCTTTTATCAAATGAAGTGTGCTCAAAAATAGAATCATCATTTATCTAAATTATACCCCATTGTATTTCGTTAATTACAGTAGTCGTCAAATCACTATGTGTTTAAGAACCGGCATGAGCCAAAAACAAGTTTCACGGGCGGTGACAAACAAGCAAAGCAAGTAGATAGTGTGATCTCTTCATCCTCTTTCAGAGAGTAACGGTGTGTTTTAATCCTTTCGTAGGTCACAACACAGATTGTTCTGCAATTGTGCCGTATGTATTGGGTTGCTAACTAGTCGGTTGATAAGCTGATTAGACACCGGCTTTTGACAACTTAAGTCCCTAGCTTATATTAAGGACTATTAAGCTGCAGCTGCAAAAACCTACAACAATAGACAGATATTGGTGCAGCATAATGTGACGGTTACATACCACTGGTAGTGGCGCATGATTGCTACCTTTGGACATCTCTCAGTTAAGGTCCATGCTTGATTGCGGTATTCTTAATGTCTTCAACCGCAGCTATGTGTTGCCAACACAAATCATACAAACCTACAGCCCTGGAAATCCAACACTCGCTTATGAATATATGTTATCCATCAGCAGCGATACTATATCTACTTCTAATTCCGGGATGCAGCCATCAAGCATAACTAATGCAATATAATTACCCTCGTTCGACAAACCGTTGAAGAGCATCTTGCAATATTGCAGGTTTCAAACCGTTGCCCTGAATGGCAACTGAAGATCAATTACATTGATGGCAGATATTCAGTGTTGATAACTGATCAATATCATAGATTGGTAGATATATATTTGCATATCAGCGTCGAATTTGTATGATTGCTTTTAAAGCCATATATTTAACGCAACGAGTTGTGATGACAAATATCTACCTTATACCATAAAAGTGATACGCCGCCTAATTGTCCATTTCTTTTTTAGTTTTTTCTGGATGTGCTTCATTTGTATCACTCAGTAATAGTCAGGGTGCCTATCAGGCGGAGGATGTTGAATTGATGGCAATTAACTAAAAATGATCTATCAAGCTGTGCGTTGTGTACTGCCTACCATATAAACACAAAGTCCCTGCACGGCCACAACACGGATTGTGTTGAGATGACTTGAGATTAATGAAAGAAGAGCACAGAACTCATGCAAACAACACTCGTAACGATACGTATTTGTTTAGTCTAGCAAAAGAATCATCTCAGTTTTGCGAGCTATCCAAATATATCAGCCGTTCTAATGCATTTATTAATATTCTGCAAGCGATACGCTGTTGTACGCAGGATGGTGCACATCGTTATATCCGGATCTTACTTTGAAGTGCGCTATACCTGTTACCAGTTGACTTGCGCCTAAAAACAATAGATTACGTTCGCAGTTGCCAGCTGCCGTACCCGCGCGCTGCGCATGCTGTTGGTGCATGTAGTTGATCGCGTTTAGGCCAAAACGTCATCCGACAGACATCGAGGCAACCGAGCTTAAATGACTCAATCACCCTACTTATGCGTTTGCTGGAAATGGGTCCATAATGCGCTGATTAATTCCAGCCATGGCCGCACAGCTACATCATTCGTGTACAGTTATCTTACTGATACAATCGTTTCCCAGTCATGCAGTCGTTATACATGCTATTCGTTGCACTGGTACAACGTGCTAACATCATTTGCTATCAGGTCAAAGACGACCGAGGGACGTACTTCGTTTCTAGTACGGCGTACTTGGTTTGAAGTTTTGCAAATTGTGACATTATTTACTGAGATTTGGTTGGGTTAAATCGTGGAAACCCCCTAAGTAGTCACAGCCTCGATTTGGGACCATATTTGGCGTTGCACATGTACGAGAAGGCTTTTTTACGCGTTTTCAAACTTTAGTTCGGCGGCCCTCGCGTGTCTTTTCCGACGATTGATGAGGCAAAAATCCTTTTTGAATCAGTCTGGCAAAGTAAAGAACTTACTTTTTGCGGAGCATAGTTTGTCTAGATTATATGAAATATAGTTTAGTGAAAATTGTATGGCATATTTGTGACTAATGGATGATAACATCACACCCCATGTCAATCCATTTGCACACCTGATATTTTTGTACTCCAATCGAAGTACGCCGTACCATGGTGAATTCAAATTTCGCTTGTTGTCTTTTTTTGAAAACTTTTTTTTTTTTTTAATTGGGTATTAGGTTATTATTTAAGGCTTTACAGATTGAAACGAGCATCATTACATATGTAATGAACATTATCATGTTAACATACTTAATGTTTACCAGATATAGAATGAATTGTTCACAAAATCATAGGGTCACCGATCATGTTGTACTGAGTTGACTATGCTTTATTACAAATACTTCCATAGCATCGTGGACAGTGGTCATAAGATTATTTCTTGTCCGTAAACGTCATGATGGTGTTTATTCTACATGCTGCTAATAACTGAGTTTCTATCGGCCAAATCATATGCCTTTAATCATATCCAATACATCATGCAGATCCATATTTCGTTAAGAAGTGGAGGAACAGCAATGTTTGAGCTAATTTTATTTTAGAAATAATTCTCAAGTAGCAAATTGTGTTCAAAATCACATACATAAAATATTCGGTATTACATAATATTAAAGATTCCAGTAATCCCCGAGTGCAGGTACACTACAAATCAATTACCAGTATTACAATGAGGCAGATAATGATAACAAGTATAGAAATGTTATGAGTGTTTGACAGCTAAAGGTATATGTATGATGTTGATGCAATAAGTGAGATACAAAACTATGATATGTCTAGGACAGGTTACACACCGCAGGATAATAGGTCATGACACAGATAGGATTAATTGATATTGATATACCTATACATGTAGAGACATACATATTACAACAGTGAGTGTTGAATGACAAAACTAGAGGAAAGCATGTACAAAAGGTGGGATGGCATTGAAAACGGAAAGGGGTGGGGGTGGTTTGTAACAGAGTGCAAATTGATGTGATGTTGTTGAAATCTAATTGCAAAAGACACAAAAGCACAGGTTACCTGACCATATCGGCGAGGGATTTAATTGGGGCAGCCTCTTCCCTTCCAAGGAGAAAAGATAAGGACTTATGCGATAACGTTTACAAGTTCAACTCTGCACAAAATGCACCCCAACCTATGTTTTCATGAAAATGGAATCCAGAATAAAATATTCTCTCTGTCTCTGTTGTTTGGAACGGGATATATTGAAAAAAATTACTTAAACTTTCAGAGATCCAGTGGGTGGAAACACCTCACAGGTAAAATTCATATTGCATACATATCTGATGGTACTGAATGCCACAAGAGCGGAAACATGAGGAAGAGGATAATATGCACAAAGTCTTATGAACTTGTTCAGCGGTGTGAGGGCAATATTCTGGTTGAGTATATAGACAAGAACAGGTGAGACCTGGTTCACCCCTCACAGGAATAGTTTCTTCATTTAGAGAGCTGAAACAAACTTTCAGCGGCTTGGAAGGCGGCTGCACGGACTCATCACTAACGGCTGAAGGAATGTTCAAGTCTGGATAGATTTCATCCACTTCGTCAATGGATGATTGACAGAACTTAGGAGCAGTTTTTGTGTAATGGACTGATTCTGTTTTTCCAACCAAATCCAACAGTTTTTCTTTGACACCACTTGGAAATTTCAATTTCAGGTTTCTAGTTTCCAAACATCCTCAATGTGATTGAAGGCTTTCAGAAGAATACCGTTTTGAAAATGGCGTGGCCAATAGCTGTTCCATTCTTGAAAAAAACTCAAAGTAATTCAGACACTGTCTAGTCAAATACATAAAATTAAATATTATAATCTATGTTTAAGTACACAACACAAACCAGCAATTCTTGTGAGATTTTTTATATCACCCTCTACTAATAGACTAAATCATATTCGGCTGGAATTATTGACATTGTCACTTCAAGCCGTGCACGTAGCTCTTTCGAACTAAGTACGGGAGTGATGCATGCACTCCCTCTTAGTTCTGGCGTCCAACGCATATTCCCGGCATAAGTCAACGGAATCATCAAGAGTTCCGCTGCTTTACCTAGTTTTAGCTAATAAAATCAACTCACCAAACATTTATAGGACCAGAAGCTGAATTTCAGCAACAACAGTATCCTGTGAAAAAGTATTTTGGCCTAAAACACACCAAACGGTAATATCTGAGCCCAACTTGGCAACATGGCGGCGAGGCGGCGGAAACTGACTAGCGGGAGGATTCACCAATTGGAACATAGGCGAGATTACTCACAAGACGCGGGTTCACAGGGACTATTTGTGGCACGAAGCTAAAAGCTAAAATAACCTTGTCTAACATGTAGAAAAGGCCATTAACATTCATTCGCACAAATATCACACCGAATCACGAAGAAAGCAACGAAAACCTGGGGGAAAAGGCGACAGGAATTATCAGCTAAGTTTTTGCCTATGTTCTCACCGCCTTATTTACATCGGAAGTTTCTGGGGCTGTCTGGGATATCGTCCTCCGCGCTTGTATTTCGGAAGAAAATATCACCGGTAAACTTGGAAAGTTATCGAAAATATAGTTTTCCGCAGACTATAGGAATATGAAACATTATCTCGAACCGAATTAGAACATGCATATTTCGTGAAAAAAGTGGCGAGTTCTGGGTTGATCGAATGCATCGACCAAAAAATTTAGCTTAAACTGTTGGACCGACAAGGTGATAAATAGAACCTGACGTTGGTCTTTTGGGCTACGTGCACGACGTTTTATGAATTTATATGTATAGGGTATACTACCTTCGGAGTGGGGCTATGTCAATCACAACAACAGATTTGGTTTCAAATGTAGGCCATAATATATTTGCATAATTAAATCGTTCAAAGCCAATCACATTTCAGAAAATGATGTCATAAAATGCAAAACAGTAGAGGGCGGTGGCACAACTATCATGCGTACCTCAATCGAGGTGCGCCGTACTTGGAACGAAGTGCCTACCTTGATCGAGGTACGTACTTCGTTCTGCGGTCAGTCCGCGACCTGGCTATGCATAGAAGGCTTTTTGTGTAATGCTTTCGAATTAGTTGTTATCTGTATATTGCTAATGAAGCATGATCAACACATCCACTTACCTGAATACTAATGGGGAAATTATCTATGTGTATATATATGGAGATATATATAGAGATATATAGAGATAGAGAGATAGAGAGATAGATAGATATATAGAGAGAGAGATATATATCTAGAGAGAGAGAGAGAGAGATAGAGAGATATAGATAGATATCTAGAGAGATAGAGATAGATATAGATAGAGATAGATATAGATATAGATAGATATCTATATATAGAGAATATAGACACATATATATATAGAGATATATATACATATAATATATATATCTATATATATATCTATATATATATATATACATAGATATATAATATATATATCTATATATCTAATATATATAAATACATATTTGTGTATATATGTATATATTTAGATATACATAGAAATATATGTACATATATATATAGATATATATATATATATATTCATACATATACAATTATATGTATGTATATATATAAATATTTATATATATATAAATATATGTATATAGATTGATATATATTATATATATATATAATATATTCATATATATATATATCATATATATATATATCATATATATATATATCTATATATATATATATATATATAGATATCTATATATATATATATATATATATATATATATATATATATATATATATATATATCTATATATCTATATATATATATATATATGGAACACATCAAGGACACACACGCCACGTTCGATGACGAATGATCTCGTTATGTAATACCTACATATATTGTTACGGCTTGGTCGGCTGCTGTGTTCCTTTCACAATTAATAATTATCAAAACACGGGTGGCATATCGACAGGGCACATTCCATTTTGCACCAGTTATGTATCTAACCAATTAACTGAATGTGATGCTATACCTGTCCATTCGTGATGTAGACAAGGCCGGTCTATTATGATTTAACATTCATGGCAACCGTACCCTTTGTGTTTTTCACAAATTTAATTGCACGAAACAAATTCGACGCGACAAAGGCAGCGATTCTTGTATACATGGTATTGCGAGAGATTAATGCGGACAACCATGAGGTAATAATAGTTCACACCAGGGTGCATATAGGTGAGTTCAGTGTGTCTTTCTAGGTAAGGAGGTCAGAAGTAATGGTTTAAATACATGCACATATATAGGTCTATTCTTCATAAGCTGGATTTATTCAGATGTTCTTTGTCGGTGCAGCGGCAAGGCAGATTCGGATGGGTTTAAAATGCATTTAAGCTACGGTAACCTTGACGACGCTGGGCTTATGGATTTGATTTCCATTTGCTCCAATGACCATTACTCCATCTTGCTCGATTAAGAGCATGGGAGTAGATATATTCAAAGAGACGTTTGATCATCGCAATCCATAAGTTTGGAATTGTCCGATGTCATAAGCTTATGTTGCTGAATTCATATAACTGTATTCAAATTACGTCATTGTCTGCCGGTGCTTTATGACATGGCGTGAGCAGAGAAATGGCGGGCTTCGTTGAATATATTCAACACCGAGATCATTTTTGCCTACGCCAAGCAAATGTTAAGATATGCTTTTTTGGCCGGATTTTAGCACAGATTTTACACCGAATTTTAACTTTCAAATTCAACGTTTGATCCAATGAGCAACACACAGTTGAACAGAGCATTCCAAATCGATGGCTATTATGTCATCAATCTAAGACTCCCAAAGCGCCAGCAATTTCTCAAAAGTTATGCCGAATAATACGAACGCGTGGCTATTCAATACCCAACTACGTTACGCACTGCCATGTGAATGAATCATATAAATATCTATCTCAGCAATATATGTGACTGATATCTTATGCCATACAAGACTACAATTCAAGACCTGAAATGGTTCATGTGTCATCAATACTCTAAGGGAAAATATATGATTCTGTTGGTTGCCTAATTCAGGTAAATAAGCATTTGATAGCCATATTGCAGCTGATGGACCCAATGGATGCTTACCAACATTCTGTGACACATTTAGTGTTTCTGCAGAACGCTAATTACATGCTGCTCTCTCCAATCGTTGCTGATGGCACATTTGCTCGCAAGATGCACCAAGGAAATGAATACATATTAAGTAATTGCCTCGCCAACAGTATACCTCGATTATAACACTCAGGCTAACTAGTAAGTAGGTGATAACAAGGATCGTATTCGATAGCATACTACAGGCTGTAATAACCAGTCAGGGTACACCGGTGAGATCATTGTAGCCGTGGTAGCGTTAAAACTGGCAATATTTCATCGTTAGACAATGTGCCCATACCATGTTAGCTTTGACTCCCTCAAGTCGCTTGGAATGATTTTTGTTTGGCACGATGATTGGTGCAAGTGAGACTGCTGTTATTCTTGGCTAATAATGGACGTTAAACACCTTGTCTATTTACGACAAAAAGAGATAACAAAACGTTCAATGGACCGATGCGGGATAAATGATGGTTATAAGTGCGACTATACTATATTTTCAGACATACTCAGCTTACTTTATACCTATCTTCGAGCGATAAGCCTTTGTTAAGACTACCTAGGACTGGTTTAAGCTTTGGTTGCTCATTTGTAGATTAGTAATATTCAAGGGATGGATTAAGGTTGGCATTGGTAAGTAAAATGCCTGTTACCTTTCAACCTTAGCACAAGAAATCTATATAAGTGGAAGCATCGTTTTAAACCATCTATCACATCCCCACAATAATTATCATCATGAAACTGCAGATTAATCAGCAAAAATATGCATCGAATAAGAAAAGAGTACCCAACAAACTAGGGTGCAGTTTCCATATATGTCGAATACATTTGCGCTACGTGTAACACGAGCTTTGAGCATGGACTTGGCCTCAGTCGAAGAAGGAGCTATGAGAGCGACGTCATCAGCATAGCCCAGTGCGCCTGCATAACGGTGACCAACATGGCACCCGATTCCCTTCTTTAAAGAGCCAGGACAATAGTTCGTCGATATACTCACAGAATAAAATGGGAGACAAAACAGTGCCTAGTTTGACCCCACAAGTACGATTAAGATTGACATATAAGCTATTGTTCCACTCTTAACGTTTGATGCGTATACATTTTAAGAAGGATAATAGCAGTCGCAGCACATATACAACGTTCTTGTAATTACACTAACAATTGGATAAAAAAATCAAACTCAATCAAACCCATAGGAAGCCTGCAATCATATAACATAACATTGTGGGTCTTGACTGACATAATTATCTATGAATTTCTTTAATACAAAAGGGCACTGTGCTTTGGAGCGGGACGTTTTAAACCAAAATTGTAAAATGATCGATTTCAATACATAACTTTGACAATCAATAACCACATTATCGAACAGTGTGATTAAAATACTTCATATTACTAGAACCACTGGTTGCAATCACAGATTTTTCATGAAAATCACTTAATCGTAATCCATTAATCGGAAATAAAGCAACATCAGTTATCCATCCGCATCAAAGTTAATTGCTTTTTGACCTTGCCATATCTCATTAACTCTCTTAAGAACTACCCTAATAGAACTCAACGACAAAAACTCAATTCAAGCATTGTTGTTTGGCTCACAATGGTGGGTCCAGAACGTTCATGCGGGTTCATGAATGTTTAAGAAGCCTTGCATTTTGTGTTAAGCGCACATATGGGTAAAGATAGCCAAATTTATATATGTTTATGTATATATGTAAATATATAAATATATATATCAGCATTATATATATATATATATATATATATATTCTCACTTTGCGAATCATGACTATCAGCATTAACCTACTGCCTGTATTAGTTACGTTCCCTTCCCTTAGCGTGATAATTGGTCGTGTAGCGTTATCCAAGGCCATTTTTAAGTGAAAGCACTCTTTCGTTTCGTTTCGCTTCAATTCAGAAATGCATAATGTGTGAGAAGGTTGCGATGGCCCAACACGCAATGATCGGCATTGGACCTTTGGCTTGTGTAAGATTCTATATGCCACCTGACGGTGCGGGTAGGCAAACTCTGTTCATGTAGGTTGATAACTACAAGCTGGTAACGACAATGTTGTTCATGAGATTTCATATTTTTGTCGGAAAATACTGTATCACCGGATAGACCGGGGACGCCCGTGTCATCGAGATTTTCATAATGAAAATTTGTGTTATTAGCGTAACGTGATTAAAATAATAATAAAATGACAATACGTGGTCGATTATTGCTGTTATGCTGTTTGATGCAGGCGATTGTTTAATCTTACGCAACCAAATGCGATGTTTTACCAAGCGTTTCCATTTGCAACGTACTGTTGGCTGTTATATTTACTGCACGTGTTTAACTAGATGTTATCTTCCGCACTTCAGCAGCGAGAGTCTCCCACACAAAACCGCAGATATTCTAGGCTTCTTAAAGCCCTAAATTATTAGGAGGCGGTATCCATAAATGCATTTTATCATTCCAATGCCGCGAATCATCGCGAAAGTAATATCGTGTTTATTTTATCATCCACCATTCGCTGTTGTACTGGTAATCTTATTGACAACAACAAACGGCATAGGCTTCGAGCTGTTGTCCCTGGCAAATAATTTTATACCTCTTGGTCTCAAGTTAAACGATTATATATTAGTATTGAACGAAAATTGCGGATTAGCTGAGCAGGACAATCACTGGTAGAACGACGAATAAGCACTGTTGATATTTTAATATATATATATATATATATATATATATATATATATATATATATATATATATATATATATATATATATATATATATATATATATATATATATATATATATATATATATATATATATATATATATATATATATATCTCTATATATATCTCTATATCTATATATTATCTATTTCTCTCTATATATATATATGTTTATATATATATATTCTGGCTATATCTCTATATTCTATCTTCTCTCTTCTCTCTATTCTATCTATATCTCTATGAGCTCTGTCTATCTATCTCTCTATATCTGAATATAAATATTTCTCTCTCTCTATATATCTCTATGTATGTATATATATCCAATTATACACATATATACCAATTATATTCAATTGTTGTTGTTTTGTTTAACCACATTTAAAGGCTTCCATCAAGAAACGGTAGTCATCAATTACCAAACTAGTCAATTGTGATTAAGGCACCTCGCACTGGCAATCGGTCAGTTCTGTTACGGCGAAATTCAAGCGTCAATTAATCATACGCTTCTGATCACTGTGTAGTCCCAAAAGTGATAAATTAGCCAGAGCAATGATAAGGCTAATGAAGCCGCTGAATCAAGTCAGTATATGGCTGTAATGAAAGAATAGTGTGATAGATTAGCTACCACAAAAGCCCTTGGGTTATCATTCATCGTCTATGGAGAGCTTTATCGCGGTGTCGTTGAGATGCATCGCCTTGTTTGTAAGGGTTCAATGGTAAGATTTGCAAGGAATCATACATGTATCTGTCCATGAACCACGAATTGGTTTCAAATACTCTGTGCATATTTTCAGTCAGCAATTATACTAGCCAGAACATTGAACCAATGAAGGTAACCATTCTAATTATATATGAGCATCGCTGTCACTAATTCTCTGAGCAACCCGTTTAAGTAAATCATTATTGCTTTGTAATGAATGAAACATAACCTAATGCACGGTACATATAAATTGATCCATGGTCCATTCATTGAGCAACCTGTGAACAAACACATATATATATATATGTATATTTATATATTTATGTGTATTTGTGGAAGCCTACAGGTGATGTTTTAAATCAATGACTTTTACATCATGGTACGTTGCAAAGCATAACATGACATCAAACTTATGTACCCTTTTTTATATAAGCAATATTCTTTACATACATAAATGCAATAAGTTCCTTGGTTATTTGCAAAATTGCATTCCACTTTACTTTAACACAATAGTCATCATAAACCTGAATAGATGTAGAACGAATGTATGTTTGAAAATACAGCAGACACCATTACGCATGTATAAAAAGATGCGTGCCCATCTGTATTTATATGGGTATTGAACTAGTCGATGAGAAAAAGGTAAATAAGTTTGTCGGTTTGGTCAGTTTGTACTTACATCCCAGTGCTTTAGCCAGTGAGGTATGGTAACATATAATAGGACACACATATACAAGCCCCTAAATTAGTATAACTAATTGTATTTATTAATTAAGATAATGCCTAATATATTACCAGGACCCTAATTTTAAAGATGATCGATGAGGTATAAATCACCACAACTAGGCAAAAAGCGACACTTCTGAGGGAACGATGAGAACCCTATTTACTGCCACAGGCAACAATATTGTCAGATAGTAAAATTTTATGCAATATGCTCCAACATATTTATATATCATAGTGAATATATTAACAGTTTGGCAGAATCACAACATATGAATCAATCCTGATATCATTCAGCTAATAACCTTTAAGATGTGATTTCTTGTCACATAATTGGTCGATTCGTGACGCTTAATGCTACGGAAAATAAAGATATGGAATGATTTTGGAATAGCATAATTTTACAAATAAGTCTGGTCTAGGTGCACTTGATTGCACTTTGATCATAATTAATGTGCTTTCTCCGGTAGTGAACAGGGGATGAACGCCGAATGGGGAAAACTTATTCTTCTCAACTCGTAAAGCAACCCAATCACCTAATGAATTTGCCATTCGGATAATTAAGCTAATGAAAACAATTTATCGTCCTGTCACAGAAGACAGGCTTTCATACGGACCAGCGTTATACGACGCTGGTATTTTTGATAAAATCGACAATGTGACGGGACTGGGGTCGTCTCGGAGATGTGTACATAAATGGGTACTGATCAGTATAGTGCTTGTTGCATACGGACGCGTAAGTGACCGGGTATTGAGCGCAACACGCACAATAGAAGGCCATGGAGAATATAAGCGCCCGTTCTTGTATGGGGAAACGGCAACCGCATAAACAAATATTGATAGAGCATCAACACGAATGGTAAAATACAAAATAATGTCCATTTTGTAATTGCCATGTGAATAGCATTGTGTAATTATCAAAATAAGATTCTGCTTCCGACACACTATGATTATTCGTCCCAAATCACCCGAAATACATTATTTATCTATTTCGCTCCGGCAAATTTCGCATTCATCGTGAGAAATACTTATGACTAAGCATATGGCTTAATATTAATATTTCGCCACATTTGTGAAATATAAATTTAATTTGTAGCATTACAGAATGCCAGAGATGACATTCTAATACATTTTAGCAGGTAAATAGATATCGTTATGCAATACTTTGGCACAATTCAAGAATAACTCACATGGTGGGTGTGTGTGTGTGTGTGCTGAATAGCGGATGTCAAATGTAAAGTACATGTAGATTCAACTGTGAGTCATTGCTACACGCAGTTGTACGTAAAATTATGCTCATAACTTTATATGCTCGGAAAAGCACAATTAACCACACATGCGTATATATGTACCGTTCTTGTTCATCCTTATTTGAGTGTATCAGACGTATGCTAAGTCTATTCATCGTAAGAGTGAAATGTAATTATATGGTATTTCTACAAACTAATGCTTGTGTAGGACAACGACCCGCTAGATAGTCACAAGGAAGAAAATGTGTGAATTGCTTTGGCCTGCATCGGTGATCGGTCTGTAAATGTTGTCGAAAGTAAAATCAACAAGGTTTTTTAACTTTTTGTAAAGGATCTCCCATAATTTACTGATATCAATGTTGAGATTTCTTTGCTGACATTGTGGTTATAAATGTTATTTAAATAAATATTATTTAGCATTGGCTACTGGTTTGACAAAGATGCTTAGTCGACTTAATTGTGTAAAGTTTCACACACCAAGCCAGCCATTGAAGTGTCCTTTATTCCGACAGCAAATAAATCGAACTATTTTCTACTTCTCCCTGAATAACACCTCACGCCTGTATCTGACACCTGAACACCTTTTCGCTGTAGCTTTCTAGTCATGTCAGGGAGACAACATATATTATACAGCTGATGAATTCAATTTGAGGGTCATGGACCCCTTCAGACCTACTTGACCGTAGTTTATGATTGACCGCATTGACGAATTTCGTATTCATTGAAAATGCATTTTTATGCTATTTGGTACAAATTCTATTTGTTGGTATGTTAGTGTAGCCGTGACAAAAGGTAGTATCATTTAATGATTTCTTTCTATTTTCTAATTTTTATCAATTACTGCATTTTCAAAAGAGTACAGCCCAGGTCGAGTTTTTACGTTTATTAGTTAGTAATTCATATTCCGGTATTATCACTCGTTTTGAGCTTCTTATGTCTAAACGCGTCTACAATGTAACATATTTATTGATTGATTAACTTCAGCAACAAAACCAGAAGCATAATTGGCATCGTCGAATTTCTATCAAGAACTACAGTTCTTGAATAATTTGTTCATTGATGTTATGATGACATTCATAGTATTTATGAGCAACTCTATAGTTTCCATTCCTTTTTAGTTAGCGGCAGAGATTGATGATTAAGAGGTTATGTGGGGATAATTATTAAACGCTTTCTGATTAGGTTATAATTGGTACTACTAGGGTGTTGATAACCCTGACAACTTAGGCTATTGTGTTAGGTTACTGTTTTCCATGTCTCTTCAATTACGAGCTGACTTTAAGGGCAGTAGCAATGTCATGTAACAAGCTCACTTATCTTTTGAACAAAGGCATAGTATTTGCAATTTATGGGGGATCCTCAGAAAGAAGATTAAAACCAAATAGTGGTTTATTGGTATCGTGTTGAATTTCTCTCCAAGCGATGGGTCCTCGCAACCCATGTTGTTCTCGTGACTAACTGGCCAATAACGTTTATGCGATGATTCCGCTAAGTATGTACAAGCCATATATGCTCAACGATGTTGTTCGTTATTTTTTTATACAATCATACCCTTGTTTGTAATTTGTATAACTCACTCTATGATATTTATTTACTAGCCCAGATATTTGACTCTGGCAACGCACGGCGATGATAACATTTTGATCTTGAGCATAAATGCATATTTTATTTCATTGTACAGGGAGACATCCCGCGCCTAGAACATCAAAGCATTAAGGAGACGAAGCAGATTGCAAAGAATTATGTATGTGCCATCTTATGCCTCCTATTCAACTGGCGTCGCATGACTGAAAAAAAGAAACTAAAACAGTATATTCTGATTATTCATAGCGTTCCATGTTTCTCAAACTGAGAATAAATGATGAGATGTGCAAATGTGGCCACGAAGACATATTCCGTGCAGAAGTGATTGCGCTTTCATGAGTATTTTCTGATGCAATGATGTCGTGAAATACATGCAGATAAAACACCAATCCACAGTTTAAAAAGTAATAACTGTTTGAACATTTGTCAAGTTCAGCCGCACACGATTATACAACTTTTTTGCTCTCTAAGGCTGTAATTAAGATTTAATTGTATGCCACAAGCCTCCTGGCATCGACTGAATATTTTTGGAAGACCGCACATCTATCGTGACTTGTATAATCACATTAAGTGGTTGCCCACAACGGTGATGCGAGCCCGGGATGGGGTGGTTGCAATATGGTCAATAGTAAATATTTGTACTTGATGACCTTTATGGTTCAACTTCTTTATCATATCAACAGATAGAGCCCACCAATTGATGTCGAACCAGTCACCTAACCCTCGGATCAGCTGCCCTGCTACGTTGCACATTGAAAGTGGTGTCTCACAGGCCAGCCACGTCGTCACCAGGCACTTGCCGCCTTTGTCTTTAAAGAACAATAATTTCTCTATCCATTCCAAATAAACCCACCTGATTTAATAAATTATAACTTATCAACGTGTTAAATAGTAATGACCACATCATTTTTTCCGTTTATTAGTAATGAGTACAGAAGTAAAAATAGTTTATGAATCATGAGACAATATTGTCATACGCTTGAATAAAAGTATATTATGTCCCATTTCCGTCAGTAATGGTATTCAAACTATGATTTCATTGTTCCTAAAACTATAATACCATCGATGAAGCACACACACACACACACACACACACACACACACACACACACACACACACACACACACACACACACACACACACACACACACACACACACACACACACACACACACACACACACACACACACACACACACACACACACACACACACACCATATTAGTTATCCGTGCATTATGATGGCAGTGTTGCTTTGCATTATCTACTTCGCTGCTGAAAAATGTCACAACGTCAACTACAGCTTGCTGTATATCTTCATGAACCCTGTATTTAACCGATTTATGCGTGCACAAAACATCATGCACACAGTTTTGTCCCCAAGAGACATGTATAATAATAGGACGAATCATGTCAGAAAATATAGTTTGCCAAAGTAAAAGAAATATTATGTCTCTTCAGTACTTAGGGACAAATTATCACCAATGCCGTAGTTATACTCACTTTATTGATCATTGTTACTGTGTTATTCACATGGTACCTTTAATATGGATATTGTTTTGTATAATCCCGTGGAAGGTTCATCAATATTTGTTCATGTTAATTGTGGTTGCTCCCACCCCCGCATAAACGTGCACGCCACAATATTCCCCATGGCTTTTCTATCATGCGTTTGACGTCCATATGCAACAAGCACTCTACTGATTAGTAACCCATTTTTATGCACATCTTACGAGATGACCAACGTGGTCTAAACCATGACTTAAACAAATATATCAGTGTCGTTAAATGCGGTGTAGGAAACCCTTTGTGGCAAGGCGAGATGTGTTTTTATTAACTTCAATAAGGTATCCGCATGCTGGATTCCTTGGTTCAGAATGCGAAAAGCACATTATGTATGAACCAAGTTCAATCAAGTGCTTCTTGACAAAACTTTCTGAATAATGTCATTCCAAATATGTGCTAAAAATCACTTCCAATCTTTACTTTACGTCGCAATAGGCGTCACAAGTCGACCAATATTGAGCAAATATGGTTTTAATCAAGATTTTATCATAGGCCGATCGATATTTCAGGTCAATCCTATATTCAGGTAAATCATGTATAGCATCAGAAGTGATTAACATGTTGGGATTCTGCCCAGTGCATATGCAAATAACTGATATATAAATCGGAGTACATCGCATCGAATTTGATACCTGTTGATATTATTGCCCGTGTTACTCGACAGGTTTTCCCTACCCGTTCTCTCAATAGCGTCTGAATGTGAATGGACGCGGAGATTTGCATACATCGAGAATTAGCGACAGCGACAGCCTGTCTGCTCTCGACTATCGCAAAACAGTCGAACGAGCTTGTAATGAGACTCCTGGTAATATAGTATACTTTATCATAATTAGTGCGTTAACTTAATTACACTATTTCAGGGACATGTGTGGCCTAGTATGTGCGATTAACTGGGTAACACAAATGATATGAATTGATGTGGGCGTTAGGGACAAAACCATCAGTTACATACATAGATGATATTCGTTATTGAGATAAATGTACTGTGCGATTAACAATATATCACTTATGTTCCTTGGCACTTTGGGTTTCTTATTTTTTTTCCTGATTTAGTGAAGCGACGCCACAATCATATTATGGTCGTTATCAGTGACATTCGGCGCTTAACACTGCTGATATTGTCCTATACAGGCTCGCTGAACACAGTATAACGGATTTATATAATCATTAAACAGTTGTTCGCCAAACCGTTATACCACCGTGTGGTGAACATAGATATTTGTAGGCAATCGCAATATTCAGATTGCTGTTATAAACGGCTAATAAATGAAACTTCCAACGCCACGCGCGATACAAACTCTTTGTGAGTTGTTGGCGATGTATCTAACCGAGCAAACAATAGATTCGGCGATAAAGCTTCCCATAGACGATGAATGATTACCCATTATTTATCACACTATTCTTTCATTACAGCCATGCACGCCAATAATTCAGCGGTTTTTTTAGCCATATTATTGCCCTGTCAAATTGATTACATGTGAACATTAATGGTGATCAGCCGCGTGTGATCAATTGAATCGTAAATTTCGCCGTTACAGAACTGATCAAATGCCAGGTAACGATGCTTGACTCACCGTTCAGTAATGATTAATTTCATTGTGGATGCCTTTATATGTGGTAAAATCAACAAAATATATGTCATATGTTTTGTACAAACCAGTGTCTATATTCCAAGGGGGCAGCATGACAATGATAATTGAAGTATAATTGAGTACGTGGAGCAAAGCAAGTATTGACAATAATTCCAAACGGTGGATCCTGCCCCTCTGAACCATTTAGTCACTTACATAAACGTGGCTTTGGTTAGCCTAATGGATCAGTAAGGTGAGAGTAAGGAGATCGCTGTTCGTTTGGCGGGCTCAAGTTGCGGTCGTAACTAAGCACCTATTGAGGCACACATTCCCTAACAGACCAATCAATCGCAACTCAAATAATTCAGTTGAACATAAAATGGCAAAAATTATTGGGCAAGAGGCGTGGCGTTATTACGACGGCACTTTTAGATGGACCAAACAATTGAATCATTCTCTACTTTGGGGCCAGGTTGATTTGGACATGCACTCTGAGGCCTCAATGGAGGGAATGAAGGTCCTTCAAAAGGCTTACATCAACCTAGCCTAAAGTCCCCCTTATCATTGCTTTACGACCCAACACCTGCTGGCTGTTCCACAAATCTGAACGGTGTGACAACAAAGCATGGCTCTACAAACAAAACCTTGTGGAGGACCTAACTAATTCGAGATTTTGGAGCAGACAAACTCCGAAATAGTGACCCTCATTCTATCACGTAAACTTTCACAATACCTCACTGGCAGGGCCCACATTTTAAAAAAATTTCCAAATACCAATTATCCATTGAACAACATATTCAGTGGTCACAAACATGTTAGATAAAATGATTCATGTCAATCGTAAAGCTAGTCCATTTCTGCCACCTCCCTTTTCTAACTTTGTGTCCCATCTTTTGTGTCAAAAACGGAACGAGGCAAGTTTTCCTTCATAGTTGCTGACAAAGCTTCGTTGTGTGACACTTTAGATGTTGTAATAAGTATCCTTCAATCTTTCGGTTGATGTCCGCTTTTGGCACAATGCGACTTCAAAGAAGCTTTTAGAATGATCCCCGTCCATCCCAACGAGTTACAGGGCCAGTCGCAACCAAATAGTAACAGAATCAGTCTCACACAAATAGTAATGAGTCAGCTGCCACCAAATAGTAACAGGGTCAGACATGACAAAATTAATGCAGATTAATTCGCTACCAAATGGAAATTGGGCCATTCACCACCAAATAGTATCACGGTCAGTCGCCATTTAGTGGTGATAAGGCCAGTCGCAACCAATTAGTTACAGGGTCCGTCAAAACCAAATAGTAGCCGATTCAGTAGCAACCAAATAGTAACAGGGTCAGTCACAAACAAATAGCAACAGGATACCTCGCCATCAAACAGTTACAGGGTCAGTCGTCATCTAATAGTAACAGAATTAGTCGCCACCGAATAGTAACATGGTCGGTCGCAACCTAATAGTACCAGGGTTAGTCGTGACCAAATAGTTACAGAATCAGTCGCAAACAATAAGTAATGAGTCAGTCTCCACCAAATAATAGCATGATCATTCGCCATCAATTAGCACTAGTGGCCACAAAATAATAAAGGGATCAGTCGCAACCAAATGTAAAGGATTAGTCGCAACATAATAGTAACAGGGTCAGTAGCCACAAAATAGTAACAGGATCTGTCACAAACAGATAGTAACACCATCTAAAGCCACCAAATAGTTACAGCGTCAGTAGCCACAAAATAGTAACAGAATCAATTGACGACTGACTCTTACATTTAGATCTCAACTGATTCTGTTTCTTTAAGGTCGCTACAGACCCTGTAACAATATTGTTGCAACTGACCCTGTTACTTTTTGGCTCTGAATGATTCTGTTACTTTATGGTCGGGACGGACCCTGTTACTATTTCGTTGCCACTGATTCAGTAACTATGTAGTCGCGACTGACCCTGTACCTTTTGGGTTGCAACTGACCCCGTTGCTATTTGGTGACGACTGACCCAGTAACTGTTTGATGGCGACTGATCCGGTTACTTTCTGGTTGTGAGTTATCCTGTAACTGTTTGATGGCGACTGATCCTGTTACTTTCTGGTTGTCAGTTATCCTGTAACTGTTTGATGGCGACTGACCCTTTTACAAATTGGTGGCGACTGACCCTGTTACTATTTTGTTAAGATTAAATCTGCTACTATTTGGCGGCGACTGATCGTTTTATTATTTGGTGGCTAATGACCCTGTTACTATTTTTTTGCGAATGAATCTTATTCTGTTTGGTTATTACTGACCCTGAAACTATTTGATTGCGACTGACCCTGATACAATTAGGTTGCGACTGATCCTGTTGCTATTTGGTGGAAACTGACAGTTTTTCTTTGTGGTGTCGCTGTTGCTAATATATTGCGAATGACCCAGTCCATATTTGGTTGCGACTGATTCTGTTACTATTTTTTTGTCACTGATTCTGTCGCTATTTAGTCGCGACTGACCCCGTTACATCCTGATGACGACTGACCGTGTAACTGTTTAATGACGACCTACTATTTG
Source organism: Urechis unicinctus (assembly GCA_034190875.2). NCBI lineage: Eukaryota > Metazoa > Annelida > Polychaeta > Xenopneusta > Urechidae > Urechis > Urechis unicinctus. Next base: position 17,735,873 of record CM067348.1, read on the forward strand.
TTGGCGACTGACCCTTTGACTAATTGGTGGCGACTGACCCTGTTACTATTTGGATATGACTGATCCTGATACTATTTGGTTGCGACTTATTCAGTTGCTATTTGGTGGCGACTGATCCTGATACTATTTGGTGGCGACTTATTTTGTTGCAATTTAGTTGCGAGTGATTCTGTTAGTTGTGTTCGCGACTGACCATGTTACTATTTAGCTGTGACTGATCCTGTTAATATTTGTTGTGACTAAGCTTGTAATTTTTTTTTAGTGGCGACAGACCCTGTTGCAATTAGTTGGCAACTGACCCTGTTACTATTTGATTGTTTCTAACCCGGAACTATAGGATGGCGACGTACCCTGTTATTGTTTATGTGGACACAGGATTAGTCACAACAATTCGTAACGGGGTCAATCGCAACCAAATAGTAACCGGGTCAGATGCCACCAAATAGTAACATGATCAGTCGCCACCCAATAGTAACAGTATCATTCGCATCCATAGACAAACAGGGTCATTCGTCATAAAATAGTAACAGGGTCAATCGCCGCCAAATAGTATAACGATCGCAACTAAATAGTGACAGGATCTGTCCCGACCAAATAGTAACAGTCATCAGTCGTAAAAGGGTCGTTCGCGACCTAGAAGTAACATAATCAATCGTAACCAAATAGTAATGAGTCAGTCGCCACCAACTAGCAGCAGGATTAGCTGCCATCAAGCAGTTACAAGGACAGTCGCCATCAAAAAGCAATGAGTCAATCACAGCGTATCTCAGGCAGGCAAAGCATATCAATATGCTTTTATATATATATATATATATATATATATATATATATATATATATATAACCCTTAGAAATGGCTAGTCATTCAAAATAGCGTCGTTTTATAAAAAAACCTCACTTATATTAATATAAGTACCAAAAACAGTGCAGTTTATAATACATAGCAAGCAGCTATGGGTTCGATATATCAGAGAGCAGTTATTGTGTCAGCTTTATCAGTCTTAATTTTCATTGAACATAAATTGGCACGTAGACCTCCGACTGCGAGACCACATTTGTACACGAAACTATGTAGTTTGGAGGTACCGACGCAAAGGTTTGTGCTGTACAATAACATCCAGGCGGAGCGTATTCGGCGATTTGGCAGGCCCGGTCAATGCACGCATTCCAGCATTGATCCATAGACTTGGTGCCGGACACGTAATGATCATCAGGCACATAGATGCAGGTGTTGTTCCTCAGCTCTTTGATCCATTCACCTAAACATTCAATCAAATTGTATTGTACGATTTGGGTCCTCTTAGTGTGACCGTTTGCTATTTATTATATGAATTTGATCATGTTCTTGCTCCACAAGTTCCGAAATTAGTTTGTCAAACTTAAATTGGTTAATCGCGCTAATAGCAAGAAGCGATATGTAAATGTATCGCCACTTCTTGAGTACCTTACCTCCATGGATGTAGCTGTAGTCGTAGTAGGCGCTCCCGAATAGTTTCTTCTTCACCGTATGACTGTTCTTGACTTCACACATATACTGTGTGGTATCTGGACGCGGGTAAAACAACGCAGTTTTTTACAGCGCTCGTACTCTAGGCAAAGAAGTAGACATTTCGTTATACTAGTCACCTCAGCCATATGTACTGTGTCTGCGAGAACAGATACGCCGTGGTCAACAACGAATAAATTTTTCGTTATTTGGCCTGATGCAATATTTTGGCTAAGAACCAGTGCCACCACTATTAGTATCTCCATTATTCCGGCTTGAAACACTACAAACGAATACTCCGGGAAGATTTCGTTTGATCGTTGATCGGGATGTTCACACTGATCTGCTCACTCCACGACACCACGTGACCCGTGATGCAGAAGGGCAGACATCCAGGCGTGTTCCGTGCACACCTGTCTAATCAATAGACAAAGCCACAGATATACGAGTTGGCGGTGCTGAAACTTGTATGAGCAGGCAATAAACAGCGCACTATGATCTGAGTGTACAGTGAATTTATTTTACCAACATTACTTTGATTGATACTTCTCCGTATCATAAACTTGCATGAGCTTTTGAGGTCTACTGAAACCAAGTTGTGTGGTATTTACGGGTCATCCAGGTTTAAGTGTGAATGGTAATATATGTATATATATGAATATATACATAAATATATATAAATATAAAAATTTATAAACATATATATATATATTTATACATATATATAAATGTTTATGAATATATATATATAAATACACACACACACACATATATATATATGTATATATGTATATATATATATATATGTATATATCTAGATATATATATATATAAATTAATATATTTATTGACATATATATATATATATATATATATATATATATAAATTTCATACATATATAAATATATGTATAAACATATATATATATACATATATATATATATTTATAATGATATCTATATATATATGTGTGTTAGTGTGTGTGTGTGTGTTAGTGTGTGTGTGTATGAGTGTGTGTGTGTGTGTGTGTGTGTGTGTGTGTGTGTGTGTGTGTGTGTGTGTGTGTGTGTGTGTGTGTGTGTGTGTGTGTGTGTGTGTGTGTGTGTGTGTGTGTGTGTGTGTGTGTGTGTGTGTGTGTGTGTGTGTGTGTGACCGCAACCCACTTCTGCAGCAAAACACTCAGAACCGACCAGGTCCGTGACCACTGCCACAATTACAGAGGGCCAGCCCACAACGTCTGCAGCCTAAAGCTTAGGCGGAGTCCCAAGACAACGCCCATCCCTGTGGTCTTCCACAACCTGAGAGGCTATGACTCCCATCTTCTAATGCAGGGCATAAGCAAGGTAGAGGGGTACATCAACTGTATACCCAACAATATGGAGAAGTATATATACCTATCTCTAGGAGAGCTCCGCTTCACAGACAGCCCACAGTTCCTCCTGGCCTCCCTCGACAAGCTGGGCTCAGCCAACAACCCAGACGCCTTCATCGTGACTGCAGAGTATGAACCATACCAGACAAAGCGAGGGTTACTACTGTGCAAGGGAGTCTTCCCCCCTATGAGTTCATGGACAGCTGGGATAAGCTTGATTCTGAACGGAGAGGGCACAGTGCGTAAAGGAGTGGTGTTCCTAGCCTGAGGTGGCTTGGGTGTGGGGGTGGCACCACCATTTGTGACCGGGGCAATTCATATCAAGGGATACTTTCCAGTAACTTTCATTAATACCGATCTTTCTTTTGTCTAATTGGTAATACTGTCTGGCGGCAGCTGGGTACCGGACGGCACCACAAGCAGCTCCTGTTTTACAAAGCCACAGGGCGGTCCATCTAACAAAGAGTGTAGTACAGGCTCACCAGATTTAGTGATAGAGCGTCGTATCAGGTAAACATTGAGTGAGCACACAGGCCGCCAGGGGTCTTGCTCGACCTCACCAGACTGGAAGAGGTAGCGAACGCCAACATCCAAGAGACTTTGGCTCTTTAACCCCCAAAAGGGGGCCCTGGTATAATTGAAGAGGGCTTTTGTGCAACTCGTTTTGCCTTTATAGCATATAGCATATCATATAGCATAGCATTATATGTTTTGTTCCAGTTAAGTGGGTCACCTCAATATTTATCACAGAGACTACAGCCTGCAATCGAGAAACCCACTCAATCAATAGTTTTCCAGTATCCCTTAACTCTACAGCATACTGGTGTCCAAAGAGTGGTTCAGCAAGTGTTCGGTTAAAGCGTTCCACTATAACCTGGTCTCGATCGATATTCACACAGCCACGCCTTACTGATACCCCATGTTTTTCTAGCAGCTGATTCATGGCTCCCATAAACTCTTGGCCGGGGTCTACCTGAAGTAGTTTAGGCCATCCCAGTGGTCCTCGCTTGTATATCCGTTTGAGTGCACTGCGACCTCTTTAGCCACCTTTGTAGCCATTGGCTCGGCGGCTTTCTAGTGTGACCCCACATCCACCACAGTTAGTGCAAACATGTAAGTTGGGCGCTTCACAAAGTCCTGAGGAAGAAATAAAGGATCGGCTTTGCGCACTTTAGAAACAGCGACATCAAACTTTGGCCTGGAAATGTGTTTTGGCGCTGGCAGGTAGATTTGCCATATAGCTGGCAACCTCCTAAGAAACCCTCGCTTCTGGTGCAAGCTTCTTGATAGCTGTAATGCTTTTGCAGTAGCCCCTAGGACTATAGTAGATCTTTTGCTTGCGACGATCCGTGCAAAGTAAACGCCTGAGTCTCCAAAAAGACATACTTAGCAAGCCTGTATGCAACCAGCACAGTCGCAGCCTTACCCAGTATAATAACGCCCACTCATGCTCTTTTTGACCATTTGAGGAATCGTGGTAGTCAAGCTTGTCGATAGATTTACCCGTCAAGATGTAGTACTGAAGCATAGTCTCGTCCACATCCCGAAAGTATGCTCGGCATGCCCCTGACGGCTGAGTTGCTCATTGGTGAAATCTAAATGCTCAGTTCGCTTCTTGGACCATGCTTCCTGAGCAGATTGAAGCTGCTCGATTGCCATATCATGGCGTTCACGTTCCGCGTCCGTTTGGCTGCTTTCGTAATTTAGAGAATAAAAAGTTGCTCCCAGAGAATGCAAGTGCGTTAACAAGAGCGCCTCCAACAAGCAACGCAATCATGGCCATTATTTCAGACTATAAACTGGTAAGATTCCTTGTTTAATTAGCATATCCTTTGTGGCTATAGCTAGTGATACATCGGCAACAGCCATAGCCATGTCGCGTGGATGAAATCAAAACCACTCCACCAAGAGACATCTTAGCAAGCTTGGCATAACCTATTGATACATCGGAAACAACTACACTGTGGTACAGCGTGCTGACGAGCATTTTCCATCAGTAGTTGCTATTTTCATGTCATTTCATGTAAAATAGATCCTTTAAATGAGCACCCGGAGGTGCAGACTTTGCTGCCTCTCCCCTGGGCACAACCTGTGTTGGGTGTGAGGCTACTAGTTTGTGCCTGTAGTAATACAAAGCTAGTCCAAACATCCCCACTCCGCCGACAAACATAGGTGATGTCGCTCACCAAGACTTAGTCGAGCCCATGTGCCCTGCTGCGGACTCCCTTCACCGCCCCAATCAAATTGGGGGGCCCATTTTTCAGATTGTGGCGCGAAATTTGTCTCCCGCAGCTCTCTCAGAAGTCTATTTTGATTAGCTTTTCAAGCCGCAGTGCCCTTTTGCCCTGCCTCTACTTTTTAGTGTCTTTTGGTGGTTTCTCCTTTGGCTCAGGTTGAGGATGAGGCGCAGACTGATCACTAGTCACTGTCGTTATCTCTTGATTTGCGTTACATACTTATTTTATTTCTCCAATTGACAACACCCAGGTAGGTCCTCTGCAGGAGGGCTGTCGGACAGCCGGTCTAGTATGTCAGGTGGTGCTCACTCCAAATTGGCAATACTTGGCGGTTGTTCGGGCTGCGGTAAGCCAAGCCAACATCATACCATAGCGATGATGAAGTTCACATGTGGCAGTTTGTAGAGCGTGGCCAAGAAACGGGTCAGTCTCGAGGTCCGAGGCACTGAAGAAGGGCCCATCAAGTAGTTGGAGGATGAATACGGTTTTACCAAATCCTGTCTACATTTAGACGTTCAATGGCCCTGCCGCCACTGTCTTTTTTATCATCTGAATGGTGATTCCCTCATATATTCTCCACGGCCCGGCCACTACCATGCAGCCGGTCGTCACCACTCGTCCTTAAGTTGAGCCACAGAGTATACTAACTGGTTAGTTACTCTCCTAGGGAAACGTCTGAAAGGCCAAGTCTTTTACTGCTATTGCTATACTGGGGTCTCGTTGCTGCAAAGGCCTTCTTCACTTCATCTAACTGCTAATAGACAGGTGTGCCCTGGGCATAGAGTTGATTGGGGATGCCCTCAGTGGTCACCTCAACCTGTAATCTTTGGGTTGTAGAACGACTCTGTTTTCCTGGCGAATGAGGCACCATGGGGGTCTTCAAAAAGCAGTAGGATGCCCTTCATGCAGCAAGCCGGCATGTTCAGGTTGATGTTCCACATTGATTTTCTCTTTTATTGTATGCAAGCTTCCTGTGACAAAGCATACGGTCATACAGACTCGAGAGCTGACCTGTGTACTGGGTGTGTATCATACGGGTCAACTCTGGTTGGGTAACCATGTCGTACTCCAGCGAGATGCAATCAATTTTGTAGATGGCATCAGTGTCGCCTGTTGCGTGAATTACACGACTGTAGTAGTTGATCGTGAGCTCGTATTCCAGTCTGTCATTAAGCGCGCTCAGGTAGAAAGGCCATAGAACCTGTTACTATACACATCGGCTACAACCCTGTCCTCTTCCACGGTCTCAACCTTGTCACCTGCCCCTACTCATATCTTAGTTATATTTCTGTCATCTGATGTGTCAATGCCCTGGTACTGGAGGCCCTGTCTCTCCTGTGTAGTCCGCCAGAAGTCGTGGTAACAGTTGTACACATCGATGTCATCAATAGACATGACCTCATTGCCAGAAATCTTGATTGTCATTTTCTTAACCACATTGCGACCCAGGTTTTGCACAACGCTGCGGTTAACATCAATCGATGTAAGCATAATTGTAAAGGTCAGCCGTGCTGTCCCTGGGACATTGACTAATCTGCAGTAGATGCCATTCCTAATGCCTCGGTGTCCGGTGCTACTAGGGCCGCTTGTGGGCTACTTGTAATTGCTTAAAAATTCATCAGACAACGGCTGACCATCAAGGTGGACAAACATGATAAGATCTGCATTCTAGCACAAAGCAAATACCATCACTAACATTGCATTGGCGCACTTGAAGATGGTTATATCTCGGATCATGATTTTAAGCTCGTTTTAGCTGAGCTCACAAAATAAAGCCAAATGAAAGGAAAATAAGGCCAGATTTGTCAAGGCGCGCCAATCAATGAAAAGGACGAGAGCGGGCTGTGAATGACCCTCCTTCAATACATAGACGTTGAGTGAAAAAGCACAAAAGCCTGGTATGACAACTGATCTTCAGTTCCAGCAGGACCACAGAGGCCCATGGATTTCTCCTGCGAACCCACCTTCACCAAAGATTGGGCTGTATGTTATCTGGCTGGCCCTACCCCACGTGACTCATTCATATCATCTCCACTAAATAGGGGGAGAGGGTGCTATAACTAGGAATAAGTACTGCAAGTAGGTTTAGATTTATATGGTTTAGAGATCCCGGGTTAACTCGAGGCCTGGAGTGTCATACCAAGAGACAATCTTGGTAATCCCTACAGGTGCAATCAGACCAAGAAAGTTTGGAAAACCTAAGTCATAGGCACCCCAGCCCATGGTCGCAACAAACTAGCCTGCAGTGTGATGTGTATACCAAGTCACGAATATCGTACCCAATTCGCGATCGGAGAGTACCATGCACCTGTCGAAACATTTGGCTAGAGCGTTCTGTTTGTTTGATGGATAAAGCACAACCAATAGTGGTGTTTTTCTCTCAGAAACGAAGTATAGAGTCTCCCCAAGGAGTTCGTCGGCAGTTTCCTCAGAGAGGTCTATTCCAATGAATGCGTACAGCAAGACCTCGATTCGGGAATAACCACTGGCTTGCTCATCTGGATGTGAGAAGGTCTTGCTTAGGTGTTTGTTCGGGCCATCGACATAGTCGGCTATATGGCCACCAATTGGTTCTCGTGTCTATCCCGCTTTGAAATTGGAGACGACCTTGGTGTAGATCTTTGTTCGTATCGTGTAGTCCCTGTCGCTGGTTTAGATCCAACTGCAGACGTGTTTGCCAACAGAGTCGGTGTTGTTGAGGATAGTGGGTTGGTCTCTGGACATATAGACTATATATCTCCCTGCTCTTCGAAGTGTCTGGTGTCCACTAGGTAGCAGACTAGTTTGGCCCTATCGAGTACTCCAGAGTAGTATCATTTAAAGTCGATCAAATAGATGCCCTGTGCTTGGAGCTGTCGTTTGAACAATGGTAGCCTCAACTGCAAAGAATCCATTGGGACTTCGGACACTGCTACTTTGGGAACAAATATTGCTTCTAGTTCTTCTTCAGGATATGGGGCTATCCAGGTCACATAGGGTTGCTGGTCAGTATCTTTTTCGATTCGGCCAAGTGTATTGCGTATGGTTGCCTACACCACTTTCAGACAGGACTAAGGTGTGTTGCAGTGCATTACGCAGAAAGGGCATATCTTCGCGAATTGTCTCATAAGCGGCCTTAAAGATTTTGGAGATCGTTTTTTTTTATATTCCATTCTATCCGCTTGTACAGAGCGCTTTGCATCGAAAGGAGGTATAGTCGCGATTTCGCAAATATCCAAACACATAGAGATCGTCAACGAATGCTGAGAGGCAAGATAAGGGTCGCAAGTGGGTTCTCCCTTTGATGTCCACTGGCTAGTCCACTTCCGCTATATTGGGCACCAGGTTGCTGTCGTATGTGTTTTCTAGTAGGAGATGCACAGGCGCCGATTTCCGTGCTCGAATGCCCATTTGCTGTACTGATATGATTTCCATCGTTGCTCGAGTTGCTGTATCATTGGAATACATGTTGTATGCTCTTTCAACAACATATGTTCAAATGGAGTTTGCTTAGGCTACCTATAGTGTGCAAAAACAAGGCTGACAGGTTTTTTGGCAAAATGTCAGATAGCCCTTGTATAGACAATGCAGGAATGCAATGGATGTTAAGAGGCTAGTTGGTTCAAATGGAGACAATATAGGAATGGAGAACATGCTGAGAGGCTTGTTGGTTCGAATAAGCAAAAACAGTAGCCAAAAACAGGGTAGCCATAGCAAAAATTTGCGCCTTTGTAAGGGAATAGTATAGATAAGAGGTGGTGGGTTATAACAGACTCGGCTTTGTTTCGGAGTCGTGTCCGAGGCGCCTTTCTCTTAACTTAGGGTGAGCAAAATTCCTTATAAGCTGTTACAGAGGGAACGGTGTAGATAACTTGGGGTGGGACAGAACCTTCCGCTTCTATACTACTATCGTTACTTCTTAAGTGCCTTAACTCTATGGAGGTAGCTGTAGCCGTAGTAGGCGCTCCCGAATAATTTCTTCTAACGGTACGACTGTTCTTGACCTCATACATATACCGTGTGGTATCTGGACACGGGTAATCAGTTGACCAAGCCACAGATTAACAGATAGGTGCTGCTGCAACTAGTATTAGCAAGCAATACACAACAAATATGTGAGTTGATCGCGGGCAATGTAGTAGACCCTCAAGTGACAGAGTATGTAACATTGCTATTACGTGTGCTAACACGATCCATTCTGTGCTTCGAATGCTGTGCTTAAAGATCTAGTTAGTTGAATCGCCTGAACTCATTAAAAGTGATATTTATAGATGTATGTGTGTGTGTGTGTGTGTGTGTGTGTGTGTGTGTGTGTCTGTGTCTGTGTGTCTGTGTGTCTATGTGTGTGTCTGTCTCTGTGTGTGTGTGTGTGTGCGTGCGTGTGTGTGTGTGTGTGTGTGTGTGTGTCTGTGTCTGTGTGTGTCTGTGTCTGTGTGATTTGTCTGTAGGAGTGCTTGAGTGTACATTTCCATATGCTGTTTTCTTGTTTAGTACAGTTGCTGCTTAGAACAGCATGGATTGCGAGCTCTCCGAATTTGACGCCGACAACGCTGGCTTTGAGGATCCGACATTTACCGCCGACTTTGGCGGGAGGGTGTTTCTAAATTTATATTATCTTGTTCCAATTAGAGCTAAGCTTATCCATGTGAAATCAATTGTTACTGCCTATTGCAGAGAACACCTCACTTCAAGTAGTAAAAGAGATTTGCTTGATCGGTTACTGTTTTCTTTTTGTGTATATAAATATATATATATACATATACATATATATATATATATATATATATATATATATATATATATATATATATATATATATATATATATATATATATATATATATATATATATATATTCATATATATATATATGATATATATATGTATTTAAATATTTATTTATATTTATATTTTATGTATATATACATATTTATATATATGTATACATGATTATATAAATATATTTTCATATAAATATATATTTATATATATATATATATTTATATATAGAGATATGTGTGTGTGAATGTGAACGTGTGCGTGTGCGTGTGTGTATATGTGTGTGTGCGTGTGTGTATATATATGTGTGTGTATGTGTGTGTGTGTGCGTGTGCGTGTGTGTATAGATGTGTGTGTATGTGTGTGTGTCTGTGTATTCGTGTGGGTCTGTGTCTGTGTGTGTCTCTGTGTGTGTATGTGAATGTGTGTGTGAGTGTGATAGTGTGTGAGTGTGTGTGTGTGTATGCATGATTTAATCCAATCTGTACTAGTAGATTTAATATTTGATTAATGGCGAATGACCTTGACTTTTTTATTCACAACAAGCCTTGAAATACAGCATAAAGTGAAACACAAACACACACACACACATATATAAATATATATATACATATATATATATACATTTATATATATATATATTTATATATATATATACATTTATATATATATATATATATATATATAACTGTATATATAGATACGTTTATATACACTTATATATATATTTCTATATATATATATACATACATATAAATTTATATATATACATATATATATATGTATATTTATGAATATATATATACGTATATATTTAAATATGGTATAAATCTATAAGATGGAGAAGATATGGTATGAATCTATATGATGGAGAGGATATGATATACATATATAATATGGAAAGGATATGGCATAAATATATAACATGAAGTTATACATCTATAGCATAGGGAGGATATGGTTTAAATCTATAACATGGTGAGAGATGTGGTATAAAATTATAACATTGAGAGGATTTGTTATAAATCTTTAAGATTGAGAGCATATGGTATAAATAAATAAGAGGGGGAGGATATGGTATACATCTTTAACATCAAGATAGATATGATATAAACTTAAAGAATGTTGAGGATATGGTATAAATCTATTAGAGGGAGAGGATATGGTATAAATCATGGAGAGGATATGGTATAAGTCTATAAGAGGGAGAGGATATGGTATAAATCTTTAACATGGAGAGAGATATGATATAAACTTAAAGAATGTTGAGGATATGGTATAAATCTATTAGAGGGAGAGGATATGGTATAAATCAAAACAAGGAGACTATTATGGTATAAATCTATAACATTGAGGGGATGTGGTATAAATTCAAAACAAGGATATGGTACATTATGGTGATAAATCTATAAAAACTTGATGGGGGATGTGGTATAAATTATAACATGGAGAGGATATGGTATAAATCTACATTACAGTAAGGATATAGTATTAATATATAACATGGAGAGAATTTGGTGTAACTTTATAACATGCAGAGGATATGGTATAAACTTATAACATGTACAGGTTATGGTATAAAATTATATTGTGGAGAGGATATGGCATATATCTGAGACGGAGAGGATATGGTGTAGATCTATAATATGGAGAGGATATGTTATAAATCTAAAAAATGGAGAGGATATGTCATGGATCCATAAAATGTAGAGGATATGGTATCAATATATAACACAGAAAGAATATGGTATAAACTTATAACCTTTAGAGGATATGGTATAAATCCATATCTCAGTAAGGGTATGGTATGAATATATAAGATGGAGAGGATATGTTATAAATCTATAAAATGGAGAGGATATGTTATAAATCTATAAAATGGAGAGGATATGGTTCAAATCTATAAAATGGAGAGGATATGGTTCAAATCTATAAAATGGAGAGGATATGGTATAAATCTTTAACATGGAGAGATGTATGTTATACAATTATAACATGGTATAAATCTTTAAGAATGAGAGGATATGGTATAAATTTATAAGAGGGAAAGGATACGGTATAAATTAATAACAAGGAGACGATATGGTATAAATCTGTAAGATGAAAATGATATTGTATAAATATATAACATGGAGAAGATGTGGTATACATCTATAACAGCAGAACAAATGGTATATATTTATACTCAGGTACAACTACCGCTAAAATACACAGACTTACCATCAACAAGCGATAAATCAATGTTTTTCTGTGACTTTTGACCCCACCAGCTGTAAACTTTGGGCTCTTCTATCACAGCAAAGTGCAGTATAAACAGCGACGTACTATCATCATCGGACTAGATACAAGCGTTGCATTCAGCTCACGGAATCATTTCAGAACACTCGTTTTCAGGTATGGCGCAGAAGCAGGAGCAGCCAGTGGGCGATCGTCGTGCTAAACTTCATATCAGGGAGACAACAATATCAGATTATAAGGATGTGATGAGTATAAACGATAATATCAACCATGGACTCGACTACCTGCCAGCGTTATATCGAGTCTATTCTCAAACGACACATCAGCATACCTGTGCCGCCCTCATTGACGGAGAAATGGTTCGTGATGGTTTATTATCATTATTGTTTCATGCGTTTCCGTTTTCCAATTAGCATTGCTCAACTACCGTTAGTGCGGCCAAAATATGATTTCATGATTTCTGTGCTCAGGTAGCATTTGCACGATTTTATATCAACAACACAGACAAGACAATACTGGGGGCAGCTGCACGCGTAAAACCTTGTCATCAGCAAACGGGATTATTCCAAACGTTTTTAACTAAATTGGATAGATTTATAAGCAAGAAATACCCAGATTATATACAGCTGAGGGTCCATGCTTATGGCAACACAGTCCAGAAGCTTGCCAAACGAGGTTATACCACTGTGTTGCAGATATCAGTAAGTGTTTATTACAACAAAAGCGCATTGTAATTTTATAAACATATATGATAAATGTAATTAGAACAACGTATTTGTGGAAATTAGCTGCATAAATTTCATCTTTAATGGGAATGTATGTTTTGCAGAAGCAAATCGTCTATGTGATGCCAAAGTGCAAGTTTACGGTAAGCTTGCCCAATTCTGTAATCGATCAAGGGTGTGTTTCACGCGTGAGTCCTTCGAAAGCACTTGATGTCCTGAATCAGCATCCTGACAATATTCTGGCGTTGTTATCCCAGTGGGGTGACTATATTATCCACGGAAACGATGTTATGCCAAGTAAAATCAATCATGTTAATGTGAGACAGCTGTTCAAAACAGCGAGCCGACTAGCTGTGACAACCATTCACAACAAAGATGGCACTATTTCCTGGAAAGCCCTGAGTTTTACAAACTTAATTCAAGTAAAGCATGGCATTCGATGTGACATCACATATGCTGGTGGATCCGATGAGCATATGTTGTGTCATGTCAAGTTTCACCTGGCTTTGTTATCAGGTGTTTTGAAAGGAGAGCAAATTGCATTGGTGATTAGCTGTCCGTCTGTGGTGAACCTCACCGCAGTGGAGTCATGGATGTCCCAAACCTTTGGGGGACGTCTGAAGAAAGCACCTTTTGACAGTGGGTTGTGTGTTTGGTGCGTGTGTCTTATCCAATCGCCGCTTTATAGAATATAAGAATGGGACCAGAGTCTAAGCCACTCTTTTGTGCTACGTCGCAAGTAAAATTATTCAACTAAAACTCTACTCAAGTGATATATAATTTTTACTTCTAGAGAAAGTATATGCGTTTAACGCTTAATATTCAATCAAGAGAAATGTGAAGGCTCCTTTCATATAGAAAAACATCTCCAATATTGTGAAAACTATTTCCCTGCTTCATTTTTCTCCTTGCTGTAATTATGTATTTGCTGTACTGCATAAAATAATTGCTATGCGTTTGCAATATTTAGATTCCATATCAAAATAACTCATCCTCGGCTGTATATTTGGTTTTCCATTGGAGAAGTCTCAGCGATACAGGCCGACTGGCATGATGTATTTAGCGTTGTTCTTGATCAAGCACCGCGCAAAATTGCTGAATGATTCATAACAAAAATTGCTATGTATGGCATGAATATAAAATTTTAGTATTCCTTGTATTTAACTGATTAAGGTGCTTGACTTGTACGTGGCAGTAGCAATGGATTGGTGTAGGTATAAGTGTGGACATGTTTGCATATGATTATTGTCCGCTTCGATAGGCGAAAGATGGCAAATATTAAATTAAAAAACCAAGCAATATGATTGCTAGGGCAGTCCTCATGTGTCTTTTTGTTACTTGGCAAGCAATAGTGATAGAAACGCAGATGAATACATGACCCGATATTGCGACATGACAATGCTAAACCTCAGCGGTGGCGGCTACACTGTTGGTGGGTTGTGGCTGTTACGTCAGAGTCTTGTATTCCTGATTCGGGAAACAAGTCACTATTTCGATAAGCCCATAAGCATTGTCTATTTTGGGTAGTACAGGCAATTTCTAGTGATGGTGCTGGTTGATGGCTGCTAGGAGAAAAACATTGGTAAACTTTGTCAATCTGTGTGGAGGAATTTGAAATACTTTACACACTAGTTATCATATTGCGAATATACCCAGATGATTTAAACCAGCCCCACACCCTCAACTACTGCTAGCTGACGCCAGGGCCATTACATTATCGATCTTTACATTATCAATCAAAACATGGCACAGTATGTAGCAATCGTTAACGGCATTATACTGCGTATATTCGCAAACAGGCATTGCCTTTATGAGCCTCCAAATAGCCTATTATGAGGATAACCTCGTTATATTGAGCGTCTATTTTCTCTCAATGGCCGCTCAAAGTACCACAATATATCCCAATTAAAACAAAGAAATGATTGTCCCATTCCGCTAGACTATGGGCCATGTACGAGTTCAATCTGTATAAACGAAGGTGTATCTTCATTTCATTTATCAATAGTAATCTGTTATGGTTGAAGGTAAAGTGTAGACGTAAGTATCCCTTTATTGACCGGTAATTCATTCACATGTTTTATATTAACCAACATGAATGGGTACATATACTGAGACTGAATCGCTTGAAAGTTGCCACTGGATGAGCCTATTTTAGATTTGATCAAATACGTACATGACTCTACCGAAAGTGCCGAAGTGAGGTCATTTTAAAGCTTACCTTATGTAACCGACCGGTTTCGACCTAATGCTCATGCACTGAGCCAGGTCAGCGAATCACAGCATTGTAGTACTCATGGTCGCATAATGCTCGTAAAACAAAAACACAAGCACATTGATGTTAAATACTATAACATGGACTAAGTTACTTAATCAAATTGGAAGTGGAAACTTGGAAATCATACTTGAAAGTTGATACTGTGAACTTCTTTGCGGTATATAAATCCGGCTCCCCGTACCCGAAAGGAGTAATTATAGGTACATGGGTACAGTCAATTGCGCAAATGACGCTCGGCATACCTTTTAAACGAACACATTATACAAGGTGTACAAATACAAATATGTAAAAATCGTTCGAGGTTTTTTGTAATTGTTCTAATATTTCGTTATAAAAGGTGCATAAACCAGAAATGTCCTAGTATTCTCTATTAACCCGAGCAATCCGTTGTCCTGAAGACATAACCAAAGGTTCTGGTATCAAATACTGGAATGCTTAACAGACGCACCACACACAGCAACTGACAACTGCAGCCGACACCCTTGACATGGCATCCCCAACAGCAGCGATTATGGACGATCCACATTCAAGAAGTCGAAGACAAATAAGAAGCTGAAGCAGTCCAGGCTGGCCATCGCACGACTCGTAGTAGGATCTATTCGATCTTAAAGCAAACACAGACAGACAAAGTGCTCCTTTGATTAAAACGATAGCGAGTAAACAATTGTATGCCATGTGTCTTGGTCGACTACGCAGCAGCTTAGCCAGCTTCGCAGCAGGCTCAGCTTAGTCGACTAAGTTGTTCATGGAGCGCAGTTTAGTTGGATATTCGGCTGATCATGATAGTCGACTGAGATACGTTCATGACATAGACCACATCTGCGGTCAATCACAAGCGTATAATGGAGAATTATTGCCCTCGCTGTCCATTGATCGTTTGCGGAGTGAATGTAAAACGACACATGAGAAACAGTAATAGCAATACTGGTGATTCCCTGTTCAGTTGACTACCGCAACTGTTGGTGTATTGTTTGTTGAGCGCAATTAGGCACGTCTGTGATTAATGCATATGACTTTGTGGCATTGTCACACATGCCTCGCTTTATACCAATAAATATGTGAGATGGGACCCATAACAAAGGCCAGTGTCCGTGATATTGCTCCGCTGGCTATTTGCCAACAGGTTCTTTGTTATTGTGTCGGGTCTCATCTTATGCAAAACATGCCTTTTTTCCAGGAAACATCCACATAAACAAATAAATGTGAATCATTATATCGAACATCAGTCCGATCGCTCAAATTATATAATTCTACAGTCGCGTCTTTCAATCGAGACTTTCACTCCATTACCGTTCTCAGCATTTAATGGCTACCGCGCATAAAGCACATGGCGTGCAGCGGAGCTCTAAGGGCTTCGACTTCTATAATCGCGAGTAACAAACAGTATTGATTAAAGAAACACTCTTAGGAACTTGCTTTCAATAGTCGCGTGACCCTATAGTTTCCCGGATTAGCGAAAGTAGCCGAGACCTCAATCACGTGGTACTCTCTAGCACTAGGCTTATATTATTCGTACGATGTCTACCCCCTACCTATACGTTTGCTGAGAAAGCTGGTTGGTGATACATCAGCATCAACACTGGATGCCTAAAAATTAGTAGCTCAATCAGCTGCAGTCATTTTGAATTTGCCAAATTATATTTGAGAATGCGAATGTGGTATCGAGCACATTCAACGTCCATGTATGCTTTGTGGAAGGCAGCTGAGGTTGGTATTTGGTTGCTCCAATTTCTGACCCCGTCTCCATACTATTTAAACGCAGCAAAATCATTAAAACAAAAATTATTATCTCTTATTCCGATTTGTCGTCGATAGAAAAGTAAGGCCGACGTTCAGCAAATATGTGTCATGTACCTGTTAATTGTTAAATCGAACGATACATTTGCATTTTCCATACTGCATTATATACAATACCAGCTTTCCCTGTCATTTTTACAACACGTACATGATACCATACAAAGAAGCAGTTCCGTTACCATACATGGTGATGTTATACGATTCTTGTTTACCCGGGAATTATTCGTACCAATACGCGCACGTGTTTCATAAACGCAGGAGGTCAGAAGAGTCACTGAACCGATTGTAACCGATTACTTATTTTGAGTTATTCATTAACAGTACATATTTACTTACACAGTTATGTTTATTTGCAGTTTTCGAATTTAGGCATGTCACTTATCAAATCGTTTGGACATAGTACTGATCAAAACATGTTACATATTATGTTACAGTGTTTTCACAATCACAATCACAACACTTCTCTGGCTTATGCCTTGACGATTTAAATATGTATGCCAGAGTTTGTAGTAACCCGTAAAACCTACCAGCTTTTTAAAGTCTTTCAGTTTGATGAGATACCTGATCAAATACCATAATCTAAAAGATAAAGTCGTCAATAACATAGCTAACATCCGGCTATTGTGTTCATCAGTAAATATGCTTTAACGTGATTATCGCCTCTGTGTTGTGCATTCATATTTGTTCAAATAAAGTAGTCAGTTTGAACATAAAGCAATACGATGAACTAACGGATCCAATGCCTCAAATCCTCTACTGCAACGTCTACATCAACAAAACGGAAACTATAGGTTTAAACCATAATACAGCTGCAGCAATCTATTTTGGAATGATAACATTTTACAAGTACTGTAAACACACATCAGAAATTGCACAAGGGAGAACAAACTATGGCGCCATAAACAAGTAGGTGCTTGAGCTGATGGCTTTTGTAACCATCTTATGTAAATACTTGTATGGCCTTGCCGCTGACAGCAGCGACGGAAACAGTTTGATTAACACGTCTTTGATTACGTAGTTGCTTCTTAGGCCGGCTATTGAGACATCCATCCTGATGGCGTCCTCCATAAAATGTGCTATGTACTTAAGGTTATGCCATGCAGACGGGAATTGGGAGGTGAAAGCGGTTAGTAATGTGATAATGTTTGCATCGCAATCAACTTAAAAATTATGTGGCCCATTCTATGGCTCCAAGTCGTTGTAGAATGGGCCAATTTTTGTACTAATACGCTGATTCCTATAAGTAGATATTCAGCCAAACAGGTGTCATCTACCAACACACGTAAACGTGTTATCATACAAACTCATAGTGATTCACCGGAGGCCCGTTGCATTACCGCGCAGGGGTTTTATCTACCTAATGTTCGTGTCTAGATTATCAAATTCTCCAAAACCGAATTTTTGTTCCTCCACACACGTCAAATGAAATTGCTTTTATCATGCAAACATATAACAGAGAACCAATGTTAACATCTGACGTCATTTGGCCACATCTCAATATAAGGGCAGCAAGTACCGGGTAAGATATGCCCTTCTAGAGGCTTATGCAAGGAATTCAATTAAATTTGGCATCTGCTGCAAACTACATGAATAAATATATTGTTAATACATTAATAAATTGTGATTTGTGGTTGTGAAAATTATAGTAACTGCACTTAAACAGACATTAGCCATATACCGAATATAGTTCCGACCGACTGTAATACCTCAAATGTCCCATACATGTGCATTATATTTTTTTAAGTAATTAATAATTAAGAACTTAAGTTTAGAATATAGAACGTGCATATATGTCATGGTACATGCATATTCATCAGACCGTAATCAACAGATAAAACAATGACAGGTACGTGAATGCAATTGCTTAACAATCCTGTTTGACAAAGCATTTGTGTAACGATGGCAGTTTAATCTTGGCCTAAATACAATCGTTATGCTTTCTTGTACATGGCTGACAAACATATTTGACATAGACATGGCAACATCAATGGATTGATGCCGGTTTTGCACCTATGCATACGCTTACCATCCACCGCGACAGGTGAAAGACATACATGATAAGTCGCCATTCGGTACATTTAAAGATTTCTGAACAATATCATATTTGAATTACATACAATTCGTTTTTCAATGAACAAAAGGTAGGATCATGTTTGAACAAGATGACATTCATCATATTCATTTCATATGGTTGATGGTGTATGGTCCCTTACATTTCTGTTGTTCCGAAACAGTTGCCTAATTATAATGTGCAAATATCCACCATCAGTTTTGTCAGCAGTGGCGACTAATTACAAGTAAATAAACTATTATTAGGAAGCCACTGTGACAAGTCCATTTTCATCTTAAGGTACGTTTATTCGTCATTGAGTCATGATGGATAACACAAATTGTAGACAATAGAAAAAACAGACAGCAGTATGCTATATAAGGATAAATCGCTTAGACATCATACAAACACATATCGTTATCTACCACCAAACATATAACGTCTTATAAATAACTGATTGCTGGCGCAGCCCTCATATGCATCAAAAGCCTATCGTGTTTTAGAGATACTTGCCTGATTGAATATATGGGCTCGCAATAATGATAGAAATGTACGATATCGAAATCAGCAATATCTATCTAACAGAGCCTGAAATGAATACTTAATCCACTCCCTCGAGACAAGACAATGGTGGACTTAATCGAAATGACAATCAAAGAAGATACCTAATTTATAGCCAATCCAGCGGATCTGCTTTATACCAGATATGATGTTATCCCAACAGACATGGAGAGTGTTACAAAAGCTCGCAATTGATTATAAGGCAGGTAAAGGTCGAAGGTATCGATTTGTTTGGTCGGCGGGAGAGTGAGGTGGGTGGTTGAGTGTCAACATATGATATTTCGTAAAATGTCATACTTTTCACAAGGCATCAAGGGCGATATTCCCTATATGCTAGCAACGCAAACAATAATACAAAGACTGGCGCGAGTTAAACCCTTTCTGGCCAGAGTGGGTAATTGCAACATTTCTTATATGTGGTTATTAGAGCTGCGATGAAAAGGTATTAAAATCAAATCCGACGAAGACAAGTGATGTCGATGGGCAGTATATGCCTTATCAATATATTCATGCTCTATTGAAAAATAAAACCTATTTGCTCAGAAATGGACAGCTGCATTTCCCTGACAGAAGACGTGACATCGTCACATACGGACGGATATATTGCTATTCATGCTACAAGTCGTTCATTACATATCATATGATTTTTATATACGCTGGTTTGTACTATTCGGAGCGACCGTCTTCCTATAGCAGTTAGTATACGGTACGTCTGTTAACTTATACATTACATGTTTTTAATGATATATGTAAAGCTCATGCTGCTCGTTTTATATAGTTTGATTGTGTCGTACTGCCACTTGCATCAATCATTGTCACGACATAAGATTCATTGTTATTGTATCCATGGCAACCAGATATGTTCTACTTGTTAAAGTCAACTTTTATTACCTATGCAATGCCGTCCACAAGACCTATTACCACCGCAGATAAGTATCTTACACATTCGTGACATGTCTTGTGTATTATTAGACCAAACGATTAGCATAGATTGGGAGCGGTGTAATTGTGTGATATATTGTTCTTCCAAACAAAACATGCCGTCCCTAATAATCTCCTTCGTTACGTTTTAT
>CM067348.1:17758943-17783943 GCA_034190875.2 Urechis unicinctus
TGTATATATATATATATATATATATATATGTATATATAAACATATATATATATGTGTGTGCGTATGTGTGTTTTTTATAAATAAATATATGTATGTATATATATATATATATATAAATATCAATACCGCAGAATATATAGCTGACTGCGATATTTATATATATATGTAAATCATCAATGAGTATATCATATATATTTTCATATACAATATCCGCTTATATATATCGTATATATCGGTATGGGTATATATATATATCTATACGTATCCGCATATGGCATATGTTTATATAAATATAGCAAAGGGGGCTATTACACGTGCCATGGAAAAAGCTATGGTTACTGATTAAAAGAATATCATATCCAATACCAGCACGGAATGTTTATGAATCCAATTAAATGCACATTTGAATTTTATTTGATGTGTATTAACCACATTGCCGCCGCTTAACGGGTTACCTGCAGGCTCACAAAAACACCTGACACCGAACCAAGTCAAACCCACCGGTCAGACAATGTCATAATATCACAAGATGTTCGTTAAGTGCCAGTTATGTTTTCTGACCTGTGGTGTGAGTCTAAATAATTCCTTCTTACTAGGATCGGCACTGCCACAGGCGGACAGAGATAAGCAGGCTACTATAACAAGCGCTGTTATCCACCGATGACAAGCGCTGTTATCCACCTATAACAAGCGCGGTTATCCGTCTATAACAAGCGCAGTTATCCACCTATAGCAGACGCGGTTATCCACCTATAACATGCGCGGTTATCCACCTATAAGAAGCGCTGTTATCCACCTATAACAAGCGCGGTTATCCACCTTTATCTGCGCGGTTATCCGTCTATAACAAGCGCGGTTATCCGAATACAGGTACTACCCATGGTGTATTGACTTCTTTTAGATTTGATTTTGGAACTATTGTACATCAGTACCTTTTGCTGGTCAACGGTGAGTCCACCTCATGATCTTAGCACCCTCCTTATGAAGCGTAGGGTACCAACCTGCAGGCGATGTGTTCATTTGCTTAAGAACAGAGGGCGATTATGCAATTTGTTGTCTTTAATAGTGTACGTGTTTATGGGTACTCAATGTGGCACAGCCTGGTGATGTTAGCTTTGTTGTGCCGATAAATGACATAGTACAGCCAATTAATACGCTACGAAAACTTAGTCGTTTGTAAAACCACATTGTTATATAACCAGCTGCAGATATCTCAGGCAACGCACAACCTCATGGACACAGCGCTGTATTTTATTTGTACTAGCCAATAAAAACAAGAGATCTTGGTTCTACCCTTATTATACAGCTGGGTAGGGATGAACTGCAGTATTATATCTGCATTAGTAAACCACACATATATTTGGGGGTAATTCCATTCAGATCGCCAGGAAGAACTTGTAAAGCGATGTGTATTGAATGGGTTCCCCACATAGTTTCCCGAGGATATGAAGTATATTGACCATATTATATGTTTATCTACATTTATATGCATGTAATTGTGCCATTTACTTACGTACTTTCATGATATACACTCAAGATATACCTCACATTGCTCAGCGGTGTTTGGGCAGTTCAGAGATAGCACAGTTATTGGAAACATATTTTTGATTATAATCACTATGGAACTCGGTCAATAACAGTGATGGTACTTAGGTAGAGCACGTTGTGATATAATGATCGAATGAAGTTTATTGGTCCTCATTATGCTGGTCAGTCTCTGTAATGCAGTCGGAATGCATCGGATGATATAAGAGAAACCAGTCTTTCACCGTCTGACACACAGTGCTGGTTATTGCATCTGCAACGTTCGCTTGAAGAAAAACGTTTTAATAAGTGTGTAAAGCTTGAAGCAACATATGAAAGCCTGAATTGAATTGTTTGGACATCTCATCATTACAATTGTTAACGCTTATCCACAAAATATACTATTAAATTGATCTTTAATGGAATGTTTGAATGTTTATCGCTTATTCAGAAAATAAATCATGCAATTTTCTACAGCAATAAACGTTATCATGCATTACATTTGTACAAGTTCGCCGCACATGTTGTTGTTAATGGATAGTCGCTCATACCGTGACTACTCGCTGTTTTGTAGGTTGTATCAGTTAAGATGACAGACAGCTCCACATCATTGTATCTCTAATCAGCCACTTTATTGATTCTTGTGATTGCTACAGTAGTATCAGCAATAGAATGGCATGATGAATGATAGAGACAAGAAGATATTACGGATAATCTCAGAGACCAATATGCAATATATTAGTTCAAATACTTTCCTCTCGTTTATTGTACGAGAACGTTATTATTGTGTGATATATTGGTCTATAAAGCAATCCATATTGTGTCTATCAGTCTCCGCAATTGGATAATTAATCCAGTTTGCACGATAACGAAGAGCTGAATGTCCTTGTGGTGCATGTAGGGAGTATTTATCGTGCAGATACCAACTTCCACAGAGGGCCATTCAAATCTCCTCAATGCCACATAAGGGCAATAAATATGCCACCTGACTGGCTGAACTTCTTTCTATAGATAAAGAAATGTGCATATCAATTTGTATATATATATAAACATATATATTTACACGCATGTATATGTAAATATATCTGTTCATAAATATACGCACACATATATATATCCAAATACATATACATATCTATATAAGTACATATATAGAAATATATATATTTATAAACATATTCATACATATATATATTTATATATATTGAACTGCCTATATATATGAATATATATATATATGTATATATATATATATATATATATATATATATATAAAACATATATATATGTGTGTGTGTGCGTATGTGTGTGTTTATAAATAAATATATATGTATGTATATATATATATATATATATATATATATATATCTCAAATATATATATATATATATATATATATATATATATATATATATATATATATATATCTATATATATATATATACATATGTTTATATATATATATATATATATATAGCAAAGGGGGCTATTACACGTGCCATGGAAAAAGCCATGGTTACTGATTAAAAGAATATCATATCCACTACCAGCACGGAATGTTTATGAATCAAATTAAATGCACATTTGAATTTTATTTGATGTGTATTAACCACATTGCCGCCGCTTAATGGGTTACCTGCAGGCTCACAAAAACACCTGACACCGAACCAAGTCAAAACCACCGGTCAGACAATGTCATAATATCACAAGATGCTCGTTAAGTGCCAGTTATGTTTTCTGACCTGTGGTGTGAGTCTAAATAATTCCTTCTTACTAAGATCGGCACTGCCACAGGCGGACAGAGATAAGCAGGCTACTATAACAAGCGCTGTTATCCACCGATAACAAGCGCTGTTATCCACCTATAACAAGCGCGGTTATCCGTCTATAACAAGCGTGGTTATCCACCTATAACAATCGCGGTTATCCACCTATCACATGCGTGGTTATCCACCTATAAGAAGCGCTGTTATCCACCTATAACAAGCGCGGTTATCCACCTATAACATGCGCGGTTATCCGTCTATAACAAGCGCGGTTATCCGAATGCAGGTACTACCCATGGTGTATTGACTTCTTTTAGAATTGATTTTGGAACTATTGTACAGCAGTACCTTTTGCTGGTCAACGGTGAGTCCGCCTCATGATCTTAGCACCCTCCTTATGAAGCGTAGGGTACCAACCTGCAGGCGATGTGTTCATTTGCTTAAGAACAGAGGGCAATTATGCAATCTGTTGTCTTCAATAGTGTACGTGTTTATGGGTACTCAATGTGGCACAGCCTGGTGATGTTAGCTTTGTTGTCCCGATAAATGACAGAGTACAGCCAATTAATACGCTACGAAAACTTAGTCGTTTGTAAAACCACATTGTTATATAACCAGCTGCAGATATCTCAGGCAACGCACAACCTCATGGACACAGCGCTGTATTTTATTTGTACTAGCCAATATAAACAAGAGATTTTGCTTCTACCCTTATTATACAGCTGGGTAGGGATGAACTGCAGTATTATATCTGCATTAGTAAACCACACATATATTTGGGGGTAATTCCATTCAGATCGCCAGGAAGAACTTGTAAAGCGATGTGTATTGAATGGGTTCCTCACATAGTTTCCCGAGGATATGAAGTATATTGACCATATTATATGTTTATCTACATTTATATGCATGTATTTGTGCCATTTACTTACGTACTTTCATGATATACACTCAAGATATACCTCACATTGCTCAGCGGTGTTTGGACAGTTCAGAGATAGCACAGTTATTGGAAACATATTTTTGATTATAATCACTATGGAACTCGGTCAATAACAGTGATGGTACTTAGGTAGAGCACGTTGTGATATAATGATCGAATGAAGTTTATTGGTCCTCATTATGCTGGTCAGTCTCTGTAATGCAGTCGGAATGCTTCGGATGATATAAGAGAAACCAGTCTTTCACCGTCTGACACACAGTGCTGGTTATTGCATCTGCAACGTTCGCTTGACGAAAAACGTTTTAATAAGTGTGTAAAGCTTGAAGCAACTTATGAAAGCCTGAATTGAATTGTTTGGACATCTCATCATTACAATTGTTAACGCTTATCCACAAAATATACTATTAAATTGATCTTTAATGGAATGTTTGAATATTTTTCGCTTATTCAGAAAATAAATCATGCAATTTTCTACAGCAATAAAAGTTATCATGCATTAGATTTGTACAAGTTCGCCGCACCTGTTGTTGTTAATGGATAGTCGCTCATACCGTGACTACTCGATGTTTTGTAGGTTGTATCAGTTAAGATGACAGACAGCTACACATCATTGTATCTCTAACCAGCCACTTTATTGATTCTTGTGATTGCTACAGTAGTATCAGCAATAGAATGGCATGATGAATGATAGAGACAAGAAGAGCCGTTCATTCTGCCCTAAGAATATAACACTGTGAACCATGACGTCGCTCGGGTAAATCCATGTATTGTTTTCCTCAATCAAAAATTAAATGTACGCCCTTCTAGTTAATTATAACGTTACATCACTCGATTCAGAGGAGGCCATTACGGTGTGGTTCGCTTAATGGATTGTCCAACATATGATGATAGCTCAGTCATAAAGCATTGACAATTTATTGGTCATTGAACCATAAATAAATTATCTAAATAGTGGATCGCTAGCTATCCTTGCAACATAGTGCTCTGCATTTGCCTTATAGCTTCCAAAATCACCAGGGCAAGCAGCAGCAAAGTGCTTTTGCATCCAGTGAACGCGTTTGGTGCATAGCATTTATCATGTCATCTCAAGCTAAAACAAAATTGCTCTATTAATTCACCGAAAGAAGGTAGACTTTGAGCAAATATGTCACGTATACATGACTTCTTAATAATGAAGTTGTACTTGCTTATAACGCACAAAAGGAAACTTCCCGGACCTACATTTAATGAATACCAGTCAAAGCCATAACTCAAGTACCCATATTGTTCCTAAATATATCCGGCGTAGAACCTTGAAATGTTGGATGAGGCTATGTATTATGGGATAACAGAAACTGGCGCCAGTTGTCGCGGGAGGGGAATTGCTTCGAGCTTTATGAGGCTCACAATTAAGCACCCAGACAAAGTGCCTCGTTGACTCTGCAGCAGCTGGCCTCTTTGTCATTAACAGGTAATGTCTTTGAGCAACTACAACTTTTTGGCACTGATAATAACAGGGATGACGTCATTAGAATAGTGAACTGATAGTCGCGACAATAACCCAGGTGCATTAATGCAATTCATAATGACTCTAAGTACTGCAGAATATGAATATTGATGCATACATATAAACATATATTATACATATGTATATATATATATATATATATATATATATATATATATATATATATATATATATATATATATATATATATATATATATATATATATATATATATATATCTATATATATATATATATATATATATATATATATATATATATATATATATATATATATACATTTGAAAACATCACCGATAATAGATCACGCCATTTATTTTCAAGCTGCTTCCAGTGCACGGCGTTAAATCAGTCTGCGTATCTACTTATCGATATCACCATAAGGCAGTTTGTGCAGCTATCATTGAATTTCTTGTTAGTTATGTCAAACTTCACTATCTAAATTATAGCGCGATATCTCTGCAGGATTTGACCGACATACATCCCGTTTATATTCGGTCTGGGATACCAGCGGTTTTTTTCTTGGCTACTGGGCGTACTCAGCAAGATGAAGTATATCTTGTTGAAGTTACAAGCTGCGATTCCATTTCGACTGCATGAAATATATATACATATTGATAAACGAATCAGGCAAGGTCTTTGAGATTAAGTTCGGATTCTTAATATTATTTGCTTTGATGATTCATTTAGCTGATATCTTGCAGACGAAGAAAAAAAGGTTCCTGTTAATAAATCTTCAAATGATATTGTAACAAAGCTGTATGGACAAGGTCGACTAATAAGATGTAATCGCGAGAAAGCAAGCCGACGGGATAATGGCATTCAGCTGAATCTTTAAAACCTTGTAGGAGATGTTGCAGACTTCGTGTCGCCTGTGACTCTCTCGCTGCCATTGTACCACGTGACAAACTCAGCGGAAATCAATCATCCTAAATCATGATTATAAAGTTAGAATGATTCTACATAAGTTGGGTTGGAAAAACAAATTATTGGACACTCCATCAAAACGCATCTTAGTATGGCTTGGTTAACTGTATCAAACAGGATATTCTCGCTTGCTGTCAAACCACCAGAGTACTTTGTAGCAATTGACAACATCACTGCATTTCATATATTGATTTATATTATTTTTACCTTAGCTGTGGCCAATGTGATGCAACTTTGTCAAACGTCCTACTTCTCTATGCTTCATCAATAGAACCACATTGGATTAAACACTCTCCATGATACAGACTACTACCGTGTGGAATGTGTAATATGCATTGTCCTTGACCTCTGAGTGTTCTGCAAAAGAGAGATTTATAGACACAGAGGCCTTCCAATGAACCAACACAAATCATTGCGTAATAATTCATACATATATTGTTGTACGCGGTCTATCTACTATCTCTAAGCTTACCTCACACTTTGCTTTACATTCACAGCAAATGAGAAATGGGTCTCTCTAACATTCGCTTAACTATATCAATGTTTAAGTGATTGTCAAAGCCATCTGGGAATTTATTAGCGTTTTGGGATACGAATTGAGTAATTTAACAAAAACAACCATAGGCATTCAATTTGATTTGTGGTGGGTGACAAAGATACTGCTTTACGTTTTCTTTTTCCCCGCATTCGTTTACTTTTGTATAATTATGCAGTGATAATGATATAGTGAAGAATATTTACATCACAATAAAGCGGCAGCAAAGAATGGGAAAACTAACGGTGGACTCAATACAGAATCTGAAAAGAAGGCAAGAGGATTCTTTTAAGTGAATATTCTTTTGAAAGCCAGCATCTTGAGCTAGTGGCGGAGTGAATAGACACAAGCATAATAGCATAAGCACGAAACATTATCGACATAATAATTACATATATCACGATGAACCTACCATCTATCTTATTATGTGGTATGTTTTCGAGCAATTAGCCTATCGATCTGAAGCAGCTCTTAAACGCATTGACAGAATGCTGTATTAAAAAGACATATTCCATTTCGTCGGTAAGCTGGTAATGCTTATAGAAACGCACAATATCCCAAAAACATTATGCATCTTAAACAATGATAAGAAAACATTAGCCGCTCTAATGAGACATGACAATTCTACAAGGAAAATAGAATTATACTACTATGCTATATACTTAATGATGCCACGCTATAAGTACTGATTGGGGGTCATGATCATTGCAGTCGCCTTTACCATATAACATTGATCATTACGTAAGTAATCAGTAAATGACACAGAATGTGGCAGTCGTTATAGCCAATGTACTGTGTATATAGGCAATCAGACCGTACCTCAATGCGCCTGTAAATAGCCTATTATGAGGATAGTTTCGTCATTCTAAGTGATTAGTTTCTTTCTACGACTGCTCCAAGTACCAACATATATCCTGATGAAAACAATAAGCTGATTGTCAAATCCAGGGTTATTGTGGAATACAACGTGGCTGAAAAAGCCACGTTGTATCGTCGTTTTATGTGACACCTATCAAGATTGGGGGCACTGTAAATATATTATTTGCTTTACCGGCTTTTTATTCAACTGGTTTGATTTACACTTCCTCTCCTTCTGCGCTCATAGATGTTGCCAATGTGAGTCCATATTAAGCACGCAACGCTTTGGAAACACAACACGTGCGGCTCTTGCTCTGCTTGACACAGAAGTATGTTTTGTAACAGACATGGTACTTGTCCGAACAAATAGTGAAAAAAACTAAATATAAGGTATTCTACAAAAGTTATCAGCATATTCCTGCGCTGTTACAACATAACCAGTACTTTGAAGGGACAAGCCGCTGTTTAGTTACCCTGGTGAGGTCTATATAGTAGTGCTCTTTAATATCATGCCATACAGTGTTATCATACAAGGGCTAAATTCCCTTTTACTGCCAAGATATGATATTGCTGTGACAACATGGTTATCAATTACAAGATATGATAAGCATTACCACGATAAGGTGGTATTAAGGGCCAACATAAATCTTCTCCTGTTTATCATCCACTTTAATATCTTGCCAATGGCTTATTTGGACAGGAAACAAGACACTTGTACATTTGACATTTCCCTTGTGGAAATCAGTTCAAATAATTTCCGCTCGTTTATTGCACGCGAGCGTAGTTATTATGTAACATATTGCTCCATTAAACAACTCATATTGTGTCTAGCTATCTCCGTTAAGGGGGACTTAATCACATTCTGCACGATGACGTAGAGCTGAATGTCTATGCTATGCATGCCGTTTGCCTCTAGCATGCAGACTCCCATACTGTGCTACTCAAGGTTGATGAATATACCGCCTGACCTGGTTGACGCTTTGCAGATATGTGTCATCTAGGCATAGTTTGATCAATATTGTTTCGTGGCTTCAATAAATGCGATGCCAGCCTATCCCGTTACGTACATGGTTTCACCACCTTTTGCAAAACATAGTTATGTTATACCACCCTAGTGTCCTCCAAAACTGCTATGTACCCGTCACACGTATTTAATTAACAATGTTGTTCAGAAGAATGAACTAACCAACAGTAGTCCATTATATATTTTCATTTTGGTGTTTTATATATATATATATATATATATATATATATATATATATATATATATATATATATATATATATATATATATATATATATATATATATATCATATATATATCGATATATATATTGTATATTAGAATTAAAATAGGGATGTTTCGTTCCCAATGATGTTTAAATTTTTGAAATTTGGTATATATATTATAGAGGAATTCTTTTGGAAGGCATCGCCTATGATCCTTCAAATTGGAGGCTTTGGTACCATCTGGTTTAACCAGATGTGAGAGAGTGTTGTTATTTTCCTTTCCCCTAATCCTACGAACAGTAGTCCATTATCCGAAATCCTCGACAATTCCATTGGATGATTTTATGTTCCATCAGGGGGTTTATGTGGTGGTCTGCCAGTCCGCCTTGGACTGGATGACACAGATTTTGGGAGGACCTCCTGGAGTCAACGTCCATGTCCTCCAAACTACCGCACTTATCATAGACCTGAACAGGATCGTCAGATCCCTTTGGAGGCCTAGTTGATTTTGTTTTTTCCTTACTCCTACCTCTGTTAGTGTTGCTTGGTTTTGTTTTATTTAAATTTTGATTTTGATTTCCAGGAGGGTTGTATTGTGTAGACATGTCTTTAACAGTTGTTTCAGTGACAGTGGGTTTTAGCATATTAGTAGCCACCCTCTTTGGCAGGGCGCTGCCATTGGGCCACGTGTAATCGGTCTGGGTGTCGACTGACACTGTGGCTCTGTCGACAGCGCTAGCATAAGAGGGTTTGGTGCCCTGCTGCGCCTCCACTAATCTGCGTGCCTCAGGGAACGAGATGTCTCTGGTGTGTCGGATGTTTTGAATTTCTTTTTCTTTGATCCATATAGGACACAGCCTAGAGAATGCTGGGTGGTCCCCTGAGCAGTTGATGGACTTAATGGACTGTTGACATTCTTCTTCTTTATGGCCCTCCTCGCCGCACTTGGCACATGTTGATGTCCTTTTACAATGTGTGTTGCTATGGCCGAATCTTTGGCATTTAAAACATTGCAATGGGTTAGGAATGTAGGGCTCCACAGCAACATTCAGGTATCCGACTTTGACAGCTTTGGGCAACTCAGTGCTGTCAAAGGTCAAGATAACCGTTGCTGTGGGCTGTTTCTCCCCGTTGCGAGTGACAAAATTTTTTCGAGCTTCAGTAACTTTTTGAGTCCATCTTTAATTTCTGCAGCCGAACACTGCTTTAACTCATGGCAGCGGATGACGCCCTTCATGGTGTTGAGGGTTCTGTGAGGGGGGGCGCCTATTGGGACCCTCGCAAGGAGAGTCGACTTTAATAGGCATCTCGCATGGCTGGCCCGGTCCACTTCAACAAGGAAGTGGCCGGACTGGAGTCTCCTGATGTTTTTGGGGACTCCAGCCAACCCCTCGATTCCTTTACCAATTGCGAATGGACTTAAAGAAGTAAGTGGACGTTCTTCCTCAGTATTTGAAATGACCAAAAATCTTGGCCACGAGTCCGTTTCATTAGGTCGATTCCTTTTTAATAATCGGTCTTGAGCTTGTTTTTGAGCCATAATATTATGATAAAATTTCTTCACTGGTGGCGTCAGCGGCATGCGGCTCAACCAGCACACATGACGCCAGGGATACACCAGTGCAATACTCATATTAATAGCAAACAGCTCAAAGAGCTGTTCACACATCAACTCGATTGACCTGTTAAGCAGCCGCCAAGGATATAAGGCAAAGAGAAGGGAAAAACTATGTGAATGAAAATGGATGACAACATGGCAGTGGAATAAATAAAAAAATAAGTAATGAATACAATTATCCCTTGGCATGTCACCACAA
Organism: Urechis unicinctus; assembly: GCA_034190875.2. Taxonomy (NCBI): domain Eukaryota; kingdom Metazoa; phylum Annelida; class Polychaeta; order Xenopneusta; family Urechidae; genus Urechis; species Urechis unicinctus. The sequence goes on from CM067348.1 coordinate 17,770,047, forward strand.
GCCGATTGACTGGACCAGGCCATTCCAGCCTCTCGTCTAGGTGAAATCCGGGCCAAAGTGGTGTGTTGCAGATATAGCCCTTGCAAGGACCGCTCCACTCAACCACCAGGATCCCATCTTCCACCGACACGAGTCGCAACCCACAGCCAACAGGTTGCCCCCTATTAGTCGCCTCTTACGACATGCAGGAGGATACAGTGGGCCTATTCTACCCCCGCACCCACAGGGGGTGAGAAGAAGATAAAGGAAATGGAAGACTTCCGACTCAAAGTCGATATTCAGCGCCGAGAATTGGAGCTGGAACACCAGCGGTATGTCCAAGAAATGGAACTCGAAATACAAAGGTTGCAGAATGTGCAACATGACATCAAGTCTTCGACGCCGCGGAGCCGAGTGTCGTTTGGAGGAATGTCTAGAGAACACGGTGACGATTCAACCTTGATCCTAGCTCTCACCATGGGACATCTGCAGGAGATGGAGACACGCACAAGCTTGAAGTCTATTGCTGCAAAGTTCTCAGATCAAGATTATAGCCGATGGCTGAGCGTGAATTGCTCGATAAAGGAAAAAGAAAAAAGGAGCATCTCACTAAAGGACATCGTGGACTTTATTGACAAGTTGGTAAGGGAAAGGTCTGACCCTGTATTTTGATACATCGACAACTCGCAAACCGCCAAAGAGAGTAGCCAAACCTCAAAACTACAGATAGTCGTGGCCCCAGGAGGACCTCTTTCGCTACTGATGCTACTTCAGCTGTCAATGATCAAAGGACGACTACGAACTACAAATGTCCCAAATGTAAGGCAAGTCATTTCCTGAACCAGTGCTCAGGATTCCGTGCAATGTCAGTTAACGATAGGCTAAGCTCGATCGTGGACGTGCAACATTGAAGGGTGTGGCCAGAAGCATAACCTATGGCTGCAATTCCCTAGACCTGCTGGCTCAAGCACTCATTCTCGATCACAATCAGCTACTGCTTCGCAGCCAGAACTTCCTAACCAACTAAACCAACAGGAAGTCATCTCAGCGACAACGATTGTGAACCATGGAAAAGTGGCCTATCCTATCAAGCCGGTTCTGGTGAAGGCTGCTAGTGGAGGCTACGTTGAGGTATATGCGCTCCACGGCAACTGTTCAAATGGCACCCTGTGTACAGATAGACTTGTGAAGAGACTTGGACTTCCTGCGAAAAACCTTAAAAGCTTCCTTTACTACAGTCAATCAGCGAGCCACAAAAGTGCAGTGCAAGTCAGTATACCTTGAGCTCAGAAGTCTATCTGATGAGACCATTCACACTCTGAACAAGGTGTTGGCAAGACCAAGCCTTAACATCAGGGTAAACAGTCTTGTGACTAGAGATGAGCTAGCCAAGTGGCCACATCTAGAAGATCTACACATACCAGAGGTAGATGTAGCAGCAGTTGACCTCCTTATTGGACAAGACAACCCTGACCTACTTATACCCCTTGAAACCCGTGAAGGAGGTGCTGGCGAGCCGTTTGCAGTGAGGACCCTTTTAGGCTGGGGAATCAACGGACCATTAGCAAGACATGATAAGCGAAACTCTGAGTACACCAGCCACTATGTGGACCTCGCTTTGGACAAGCAAGTAGAGAAGTTCTGGCGACTTGATGATCTTTCCGGACGTGAGGGCCAAGCACTATCCATCAGTGATAGGACGGTCATTAGTCAATGGGAAGAATCCAACACCGTGGATGGAGGTCACTACTCCATGAACATACCGTTCAAGAACCGATCCCCATGTTTCCCGGATAACTTAGGGATGGCTGAGCACCGAGTCTTCTAGGGAAAAGGCTGCTCAAAGATGACAATCTGAAACAGAAGTACACACAGAGCATAAAAGAAACCATGGAAAAGGGATATGCCGAGGAGGTAGCAGAAGAAGATGTGACCCGAGCGGATGGATATGTTTGGTATGTACCCCATCACGCTGTGACCCATCCTAGAAAGAAAGACAAAGTGTGTGTGGTGTTCGATGGTGCTGCGCGCTGCAAAGGCACGTCACTCAATGAAAGTGTGCATAAAGGACCGGATCTGACAAACAAGCTTATTGGGGTGCTGCTGAGATTCCGTCAGGAACCTATAGCTGTAATGTCTGACATACAAGGAATGTTCAACCAGGTGCGAGTGTTTAAAGAAGACCGAGATGCTCTGCGCTTCCTGTGGTGGAATGAGGATGATCCAACCAAGGAGCCAAGGAAACACCGTATGGCTACTCACCTCTTCGAGGGGGTTTGGAGCCCCAGTTGCGCAGGTTACGCCTTAAAGAGGACCGCTGATGATTTGGGCGATGGATTTGATCCTGAGACAGAAAAGACCATTGACAAGAACTTTTACGTAGATGACTGTCTCAAGTCAGTGCCCTCCACAGAGATAGCCATTCGCTTGTGCGGCAACTTCGTGAGCTGCTTGCCCTCCGTGGCTTCAGACTCACTAAGTTTGTTTCAAATTCTAGGGAGGTGCTCAGGTCTCTCCCTGAAACTGAAAGGTCTAAGAACTTGGTGAATCTAGACTTGGATGGTGAAAGTCTACCGAAAGAAAGAACGTTAGGAGTCCTCTGGGATGTAGAACAGGATTGCTTCGGATTTGACTCATCGCTGGCAAAGACTTGTAAGCTCTGTCTACGACCATTGTGGTTTGTGTCGCCGTTTGTTCTTCAGGCTAAGCGAATCTACCAGTCCCTGTGCAGGCAGAAAATTAACTGGGATGAGATCATACCACAGGAACTAATGGAGCAATGGTCGCGTTGCGTTGGAAAGATGACCTACAGGCCATAGTTAAGATGAAGATCCCAAGGTGCTTCAAACCCATAAACCAGCAAGTCGGCGCACAATTGCATCATTTTTCTGATGCATCAGAGCAAGGGCTTGGTGCTGTTTCTTACTTGAGATTGACAGGAGGAACCTGGTAATGGCCAAATCGAAGCTTGCTCCACTAAAATCTACGACTATCCCAAGACTGGCTGCTGCAGTAGTCTCCATACACCTAGACAAATGCATTCGCCACCATCTTGAGTTTCCCTTGATGGAGACGATGTACTGGACTGACAGCATGATAGTGTAGCAGTACCTGAGAAACGAGGATAGAAGATTTCAAACGTTCGTGGCAAACCGGGTTGCTGAGATACGCAGTCACTCAGTGGAGACACGTAGATACTGCCTCAAACCCTGCGGATGGTGCATCAAGAGGTATGAATGCTGAGGACTTGACAAAGAGTGAGTGGTGGTTGAGAGGACAGCCATTCTTATTGGAGGGGGAGGAACTTTGGCCCAAGCAGCCAGAGCGTGAGAACCTGGCGTTGGATGTGACTGCAGAAGTGAAGAAAGAACAGCAGATATACCATGTTGAACAAAGCATTATTCCCTTGGATGCACTCTTTAAAATATACTCATCCTGGTTAAAGCTCAAAAGGGCTGTAGGATGGAAACTCAGGATCAAGGACTATCTTCGCAAGATACCAGTTACTGCTGAAGCCTATTTATCTGTTTGGGAGATGGAAGTATCTGAAAAAGCGATACTTACCTATATACAAAGTCATGTTTTCCCTTCAAAGATGCATCTAAAGTCATTGGCTAAACTGTCTCCTGTGCATGACGAGGGCGTTCTTCGTGTTGGAGGATGTCTGGCTCGTGCTCTGTTAACTTTCACTGCTCGTCATCCAGCTATTCTTCCTAAGGACCACTCAGTAACTGAGCTCATCATCAACTATTACCATATTGTGTATGGTCACAGTGGCGTGGAAAGAGTCCTTTCCGAAGTACGTCAGAAGTTTTGGCCCCTGAAAGGGCGTACAACTGTGAAACGGATCCTCAGTAAGTGTCTGGCATGCAAGAACAGAAAATCGCCAACCGAATCTCAGCAGATGTCTGATCTGCCTGAAGATAGAGTTACACCTGGGGATCCTCCCTTCTCTAAAGTTGGTGTGGATTATTTCGGCCCTATACTCGTGAAACGAGGACGAAGTGAGCACAAGAGGTGGGATGCCTGTTTACCTGCCTAACTACCAGAGCCATACATATCGAAGTGGCTTATTCCTTAGAGACGGATACCTTCATACAAGCTTTGATGAGGTTCATAGCTCGACGAGGAGAGCCTCGTGTGATACGATCCGACAATGGAACCAACTTTGTCGGGGCACGCAAATAACTTTCAGATGCCCTTAAAGAGTGGAACCAGGAACGAATCCATGGCTACCTGTTGCAGAAAAATGTTAGATGGTTGTTCAACCCGCCAGCTGCCTCTCACATGGGTGGCGTGTGGGAAAGACAGATCAGGACAGTGCGGGCTCTCATCCTTGGAACAAACTCCTACCGATGAAACCCTGAGCACCCTGAAGTGTAATGTAGAAAGCATCGTCAATGGCAGACTTTTGACGAAGCTCTCAGAGGATCCCACCGACCCAAGGCCACTAACGCCAAATCATCTTCTACTTCTGAGGGATGGCCCCTCTCTGCCGCCTGGGAAGTTCGTCCTACAGGATCTCTATCGACGCAAGTGGAGACAGATGAATTACCTCAGTGATGTGTTCTGGAGTGGCTTAAAGAATATCTCCCATCTCTGCAGTAAAGGCAAAAGTGGCTATTGCCTAACAGGAACTTACAGGCAGGAGATCTTTTGAGAACACTCCGAGAAACCGGTGGCCTCTTGGTCTGGTTGTGCAGACGTACCCAGGACAGGACGGTCTTGTAAGGAGCGTTAATATTAAGACGTCTTCGAACGTCCTGCCTCCAAAGTGTGCTTGCTGGAGGCCAATCTCGTAAACCATGATGTAAATTGAACTCTAGTTTAAGGTTAGAGATTACAGTGTATTTGAACTGTTGCACTTTATGTGAATATTACAGCGAGTTTGTGTTCTCAAAGTTTGATTGACATTTAATGATTTCAGAATGTTTCCTACTTTGAAATAGTGCTTAGTTAAGGCGTACAATGTATTACCTACAAGTGTATTCTGAGTTTTGATCTGATTCTGTATGGCATTCAAGTATGAGTAGCCTGGCTAGTCATGTGTGTTATGTACTCAGGATTTTTTTGAAACCGTTCTCTTCGTTTAGTATGATGCTCCCTAGTTGCATCATAGGGGGCGGGATGTAACGGACGGTAGGGAATGGGGTAAATGTGTGACGTCACAAATTTGATGTAACGAATGGCTGGGAATGGGTAAAAGCATGACGTTACCACTTTATGCGTGGGAGAAGGATTTTTTGCAGTGTTTGGAAGACGAAGCCATGTGCTTTGTAATATTTAGCCTACAGACATACCTATGTGACCTATTTTATGTTCCCAGCGTGTTTAACCGTACCGTACCGTACAACCGTATTTGACAACTGTATCACGCGTCAAGCACAAGGGAAAAAAGACAAAAAAAAATACCATACGACCATTTACGACGGACAAACGACGCGATAACTTCAGATTTCAGCCCCGTTTTTAGCTTTGATTCGTTCGAAACCGGAAGTAAGGCAACCGATATCAATAAAATTTGCGGATTAAATTCACGCTGTTCATGTCAACATCTGAGCTAATTCTTATGACTATTGAACAGATATTGACAATTTTATAACAAATCGAAAATTTGACGAAAATTTACTAAGTGAAATAAGCTTTTTCAACTCAACGCGCTTTGAAAACGACGAATATTTTGATAGCATATGTCAATTATGAAAGTTTGGTAATTGTATCAGCTTTTAGAAAATGTAAATCGGACGATAATTAATGATGAATTTGCGAAATTAAAAAGTAGGTAATGGTAAGTATAAGGTTTAATGGCACGTCGACACAATAGTGTCATGTTGTGCTAGACAAAGATGGGTTTATCTACGATATAAGTTGATTTAAATTAATTTAATTGAATTCAGTTGAAATAATAAGTCAAAGTTCAATTAAATTAAAATCTGTAGAAAAGTTGTCTGATATATTCAATTATTGTTGAAGGATTAACTGTGTCAAAGAGTTCTTTAATATCTCTCACATTGTAATATCTTTGCCGTATATGGCTAAAATCTATGCAATTTACTAAGAAGTGTTTTACAGTAAAAAGTTCATTGCAAGGTATGCATTGCGGCATGGCTTCATTTCTTAGCAGATATCCGTGCGTTAAGTAAGTATGGCCTATTCGTGCACGAGCCAGTACAACTTCCTCTCTCCTATTTTCACGCTTGCTATGTTCCCATTCCCCTATATTTGGCTGGATGGCAAGAAGTTTGTTGGCGGCACAGCCCTCCCACAATTCTTGCCAGCTATTATTCATGTGTTTGTTTATCTGAGAACCAAGATCTATAAAGGGGATCTTGGTCTCAGACAATGGCTCAAGTAGGGCCCCTTTTGCAGCCCCGTCGACTCTTTCGTTGCCTGGGATACCTATATGAATAGGTACCCAGACAAACTCTGTAGCTCGACGGGTTGGTAGGGTCTTTTCCGGACTTTGGGAGAGGGATGATATATGCATCGAAATTTTACACCTGTTTATTTCTGTGTTCTATCACTGAGCCGGCACCATACTTAGTCTGTCTATTGAGAGTAGTAACTCTTAATGATTAATTAAATATATAGGTATAGAGAATGACTTCACAATTAAATATATATCAACTATGAGTTCCATTACGTGAGAAAATGCGTGCTGCCCAGAGATTCCACAGAGCTAATTGTGTAGATATATTAATGAAATGGATTAAGTGTATAATATTAGCAATGTTCTGTGTTAAGTGGCAGCATACAACGGAAGTATTCAAGTGGAAGGACAAGCGAAGGTTAGTCCAAAATGTTATATTAGGTCGTTAGTTTATATTTTCTCTCGATCAATAGAATGTAGATATATCAGATTAGGTGCTTAGATTAAGAAATGTTTTATGTTTCAGAAAACAATTGTGGGAAAGCTTGCAGGTTTAGTGGTTTCGCACGGAGAAGCCATTTTCTTACACCGGGTACGGCGGCAAGAGAATAAATTGGCTAACATTTGCGTTAAAGAAAGAGGGTAAATTGTTTCGGGTACGTGTATATGAACCTAACTATTTCACGCAGTTTGTCGTAGGACATAAAATCCAACTAACCAACTGCAGAGAGGACGACAACGGGACTATCCTGTTCGTAAAAGAAAGTAAAGTTTTCAGGTAAGAATTAATCCTTGGCTTTAATGGATACATCATTTCACTCTCCGTGATAGATCGCAATTTTTTTCAAATCGTTGGAATGCAAAAAAGAACAATCCATTTTTCTAATCTGCCCCAACTCATATCTTCCAGAAATCCGTGTGACAGATGAACAACCTAGCGCAGGTCAAGCAGAGCCGTACATCCTTACTGATCAGATAAGTCTATAGAGCAAATGGACGGTTGTGATGATTTTGAGAGGTTGACAAAAGGCATTGATGTTTCGTTTTGGTTGGCAGGCTGACGAAATAGATGAAACGCAAAGGCTACGAAAGCTGAGAGTTTCTGACAGTATTGGCTCTGTCAGAGTAAAACTCTGGCAGGAGGCAGGATGTGTGTCAGTGGATGTATGGTCGTCAATCAGGCTAAACGATGTAAATGTTGATTACGACCAGTACGTGTCGGTCAATGTCCTCCATGTCAATAAGCCGGATCAATAAATTAATGATAATAATCAAAAAATATCCGATAAGCATTTTCATCAAAGAATGGTCGTGTTATCAATGAATCATTCTGTCTGATAGCGAGATATTTACGGTAACTTGAAATATACACGATATAATCACCGATTCAACGAGTGCCATCACGATGTCCTCATGAAGCAATATCATAACGTTCATGAAAGCCAACAAACTACGTTATGGTAATCAGATGGACGGGGTTGGGGTGGGAAAGAACGGGCGGTTTTCAAATCCTGGCTAAGACCCTGTTATCAGTTCATATCTTGTTGAATGTGATTTGCATTATTAGTATTATATGCCATTTCGAACGAGATACTAAGAATGGATAGGAATTAAACATATTTTCTGTTTTGTGGCCAGATTTATGCTGATGAAATAAAAGAAGGGCTGTTACAATCAAGAAGCTACAATTACATAATTATGCAGCAAAAATAATTTGAAAAAACAAAATGCGCAAGTTTAATCAATATTTTGCTCTAAGTTTAGTACTTTCTGCTAATTGACAATACCTATAATGTTTCAAATTGAATTGTGTTGATACACCATGTATAGTCATGAGCTGGACCCGATTTATGCCACATGTGTTGACGTCATGATGTCTAAATCACAGGCTCGTGATGCCGCCAATAAAAGCTCCTGTTGCATTAAATATTTTCCCCTAACATCGTGGTCGTGGCTTTCATAGAGTCTATTATACAAATTACACCGCCAACAGCTAACTTGTATTTGAGCATTACCATTATAACCTTAATCAATGAATCTTGGCGCATTACTTTCACGCACTTATGGAAGTGCAAAACCATCGCTGACCATTTAATGATAATTGTAATGGAAAACACTTGCGTCTACTCATTGATTTTATTCCTAAACAAAACTAAGAAATAGCCAATAACGGCTCGATTTGTATTTACTGCTCATTGATGATTGCACGGTCCATTTTGCAAAGCAAAGAAAGGCTGTACATAAAGGCGAAGGTTTCTCAAAGAAAAAGGTGGTTAATTAGCGCTCTTCGTCCTATAGGCTATTGCATTGATTGCATCAGTATTTTCCATAATGAGACTAAACGCCATCAATCCATATCCTGTCCCGTGTAACCATACTTGTAAAGCTCCCCGTGAAAGCACAATATTTAATTAGCTCTCGTATGATGCGAAATTAGCCCTAGTGTTCGCCATGACAGACAGTGACGGCTGTCATTCTAGCACAATCCAGTACAGTATCAAATACTCTTAATGATACTAATTCTTCGTCACTTTTGGCATGGACTGCAACTAGAGTCTCATGCACTGAATGCTATTAGCTAGTCAATTTTATAATCATGAGCTCGAAAAACACATGTCGGAATCGGCGTGGAATAATAACGAGAAAATGAGCCATTGCAGTAAACACATTTCAAAGACTACTTTTGGGCGCTATTTGACATATGGTGCTGGCGGATGAGAGCACTGCAGTTTTCTACTGGGTATAAATATACATCAAACACAATGACCTTGATATTTGTTAAGACGGTCTTGACCAACCAACTGCTCTTCTGTGTTATTGCTTATCGTTATGCTATCTGCATGGAATCTAATGTGACGTGATCATTTCGCTGTGCTTTGCTCATTAATACACAGACGATGTACGTTATCAAGACTGCAGCCGTTATACATGTGACGCACATGATGATATAACTACCGCTATATGAACTAGTCATGTGCAAATATGTAAATTCTATCACCAAATATCCTATGATGCGTGCGTCCGCCTGATGAATATCGTTTTGCAACCTTAAGCGAACACTAAATGGTCAGTGTTTAAATAATGGCGATATCTGAATGTCGACATACGTCGATGTACATCACCGTCATTTTAGTTAAACAGCAGTTAAAGATAGAGAAGCTATAAATGACACAATACATGGGTTTGTAGATTCATTCAAGGTTGAGCAGGAATATATACTATTTGCTTATATGTTTTACTTTCTTATGATGCAGGTTTAATACGCTCGATTCGCAGGTACTTTATTGATTAATAGGAATCTAAAATGCTATTTCTTATTCAACCTCCATATGAAGTAATCTGTGTTTTGACAGATTTCCCTGAATCACGCATTACGTTTTGCTTGTTTGCAAGCATAATTCACCCTGAAAATCATTATGTTGAAATGGCTGAATCACGTTTCTGTATTTGAAGCATAGGGTTTTGTAGAAAAACCGGAATACAAATGTGGATAGTAATTTGAATGAGACAATTTGCATTTCTTTGAAGACGTTAGTTCGTCTACAATAGTACTTTTAGCATTCATGTTATTAATTGATTTCAAAGAGGAACCAGATTGCTTACTTAGGTGAACGCAACTTGAATATGTCAGCTAAACAAAATGTGCATCATGGTGTGCTAATAGCAGCTAGGTTTCTGTATCACTGTAAGGTTTAGTGATAGATACGGTAGTGCAGAATATCAAGATATCTCATTTATACAAAACCGGGTAAGCACATCCTAACATTTAACGGCATGGAATCACCAAGGGAGAATTTTGTTGATTTCACCACTCTGCACTGGCTGTCCCATCATTTGTATCTATTTGTCAGAACATCGACACTATTATTGGGATGGCTGTTATACTTATTTGATTTGTACAGCATGTTGCAACGAACACATAGATACATACGTATCCCGCCTTATCAGTTTTGCTATTAGCATTTCACGCTTGCCACTAGTGTGCAGGCAGGACGTAACAATGCCACTCTGATAATATCGCTGAAGATTTGAGGTTCTACGATGTATAAGGGAAATCTATTTCGCGCCGGACAGCACATCGTCAAATTGTAGGATATGTTTCTCTTGCTTTTAGAACGTGAGGCAGACATTGTAAATAAGCACTCGCGCGCGTGTGAGTATGCACGTGTGCAGGTTTGTGTATTAGTGGCGTTTACACATGTAATGTATCGTCTTAAGAATATTGTTGCTCAAAGCAAACTCACCGTGTAATTCGGTAGATCTCAGAGATAATTGGTAGACTAGGAGGTCGCCCCATGGGAAATAGCACTATTGTTCTGAGGCTAGAAGGGCTCACTTCATTTACGTGGCAAAGCGTTTACATACATTTCACAACGGTATAAAGAATCGATTGTAGTAAACAAGTCCGATTGGCCACACTAGCTTTTAGGAATGTTCGCAGACCACATTGACTTTTAATCTTCCCTACCAGTTAAGGTATGGAGTAAATAATATGCATGTTTCACATATTTCTTAGTTATTTTCATCGAGCAGAGTCATCATCAAACTCTCACTGAAATATCAATGCACGCTGTAACAGGGGCATAATTAACCATGCATTTGCAGCCTCGATTGTTATACCTTCTTGGTAAAAAGAACACCAATATCGGCGCTGTAAATCAGCTTCTACATCTTGCTTATGACGATATGCATATGATTAGCGCAGAGGCATTTGAGTACGGGCAGTCGATACAAACCTTCCCTGTCTTTATTAACCAACCTTGGCACGTTTCCAGCTACAGATTTCTTACGACGTCCATCGCGTTTATGTTGGTTATTACGTTCAGCATCGCAAAATTGGTCACAAGCATTGGCCATACTCAAAAGGGAAACAAACTCTTGTAACGACAGCGATTCCGCTTGCCCAATTATCAATGGCATATAACAGGTGTGAATGCTAATGTTGCTAAAAATGGTGCTATAAGCACCATGACAAAATGTAAAATCGACACATCATGTCGTGCCTGAGGCAATGTAAACTTGTACAAATGTACAATTCAGTCCGCACATAATAGGTTTCTGAAATGAATGCTCATATTCCTTTCACTTTTAATTATCCTAAAAGACGTGCGCTTGTAATCAACAATTGCGTGAGCAGCAGATAAGAGAACTGATGTTTCATTCTATTGCAGAGGTCGCCTTATTTAACTTTTAGAATTACCATACTTTTCAAACAATGATCGAGTTTCAATTTACCGTGGCGATGCCAACAACTCTCATCAGCAATAAAATCAATCAATTCCTCCCGTTTTGCTTTGCACTTTGTTGCCCGAAGTAAAACGATTCACAAATCACATACTACGGGGTCGATAAATTATTTATCCTGAATGCATGTTCGTCAACTACATTTAGAGCACGCCTCGGTAGTTTAATATCAGTGTCAAGAAAAAGAAGCCCAGAAAGATATAACGCCATTTCTCTAGACAGAACGCTTCGTGGGGTGGGTGGGGGAACCTAGTTTGAAATTATTATAATTTGTCCTGTGATCGCAAATATATCATAGCATGAGTTCATGATTATCTAAATATAGCTGATTGATGTCATGGCCTACGGATAAGGTTGAACTTGTGCAATAATTTGCTCGATATATACAGACAGCAGTTTTACAATTCAGGACTTGAAGGAGGGCTAAATTGGGAAATATATCAGTCGGTGAAATTCTCATAGCCAGGCTGACCTGTTATCACCATTGTAATCTGCCGGGATTTAAGCCACACATACCCAGCATACATAGTACCCCATTCATTTTAAACGACTCCGAATATAATTGTAGTTAAGATTTAATATACCTGCCTACAGATGTGGCCAGGTTCGCCAATTACAAAACTCGGAATGGCAACAATGTCTGATTATACCTGGCTCAATCGATGAAGGCATTGGTAATGGTTGGAAAGGGAATTAATGATGGCTGTAACGCTGATTGGGCCTGGCACATCAATTCATGAACTGATGAGAGCTTAGACCGAAAGTGAGTGCAAAGTCAGATAAATCGTGATTTAAATGCGATCATATGCATGTGAATTGTACCTGCAATGTATATTACACACCTGAGCATATTATCTTAGGCTTTATATTAATCTCTTTACAGAATGTTTGCAATCATGCATTATAAGTTATTTATACGATATATATTTGTCTTCTATCGCCCATATATAGTTGCAATAGTGCTAGGCTACATCCCTGATTGGACCATTGTAATTAATTCATTATTTGAAAGGCTTTTCAATGAGGTATATAATGTCAGATATCTATATTTTTCTGGTTGGATCACTCAATCAGGAGGGGCAGTTGGTGGTAAATGATGTACATAAGCCGCTTTAGTTCGTCATGGCGTTCGTCCACCATGGCTCACAAACTGTGACGCGTAATTTGTCATAGTTATCCTGTAACAAGATCGTACGCCGCATTCCCTTAGTGCAATCACAATGCAAAACTAAGTCATAACGCATTTAAACACATTCTTCAGAACACATGAAAAGTAGAGGAATATGACTGAAGGAACAATTGATTTATTTGTCATAACGTAGTACAAAATTCCTTGTTTAAATGAAGTTTTATTTGAGTACTTCAACATAAAAAATAGCTTCGGACGAAATATTTTCATTCCAACTGGATTATCAAGGATCTAATAATATAAACAGACCAGAAAGAAAATATCCACTGCATAGCCTACTGATATAGAATATGATTTCAGCGGACATGATTGTAAGTTCATGGGCGTTCAGCAGAAAATATCTATTTCATCGTTGCGTCATGGTAGACAACAATAAGCTCCTCATTTGCAAATGCCACCAAATAAGGATACAATGGCATGATATTCTCAGCAGGTCTGACCCAGGGGGTCGTCAAGACCAGGATAGCACTTAGGACAAGTCTGACAAGTACGCATATAGTACTGCGCGCCTGATCCTCCGCCAGGGATAAGGCGACGATCAGCACCAAACTGACAGTTGTTGGACTGTGTTTGGTCGCACACTTTTGGGGCTGGTCCGTCACACTTCCATGGTTTGAATCCCTTGAGGTCGGCTAGAGGGGTTGGGTTTCGAATCCACTCCAAGACATGTTCCGCGCTCACAACATACGTGTCCTGCACATCGACACCGATCGCCGTTGTGATACGTCATGAATACGAGGATAAAGTTAATCAATAGAGTAATATGTGTTCTGTTCCAGAACATGAAACAAATATACAATGTATCATTCTTCAAATCGTCCAATTATTATTAATTGCTATATATCAGCACAAAAACGTAACGAAGCGTTTATACCAATGTCGCTTATCACATTGTAACGACACTAGATGTGAATTTTGACAGAGTTGTTTGACTGACCGAACGGAACTGGTCAAGAACATGAAGGAATGTCAGAGTAGCTTGCAGCTTAAAGTCAGTCACGATCCAGGAGCTATCGAGCACTATTGTGAGTGGTGCACGGTTGCTTGACGAGGCGTGCTTGGCATACCTGGCGGGAGCAAATATTCCCATCTATCAAGCCTTAATATTACTTGAT
>CM067348.1:17788943-17855629 GCA_034190875.2 Urechis unicinctus
ATGATTAATCATCATGCTCTGTTCTATGAGTCGACCAAGCCAAATCGTCAGCGTCCAAATCACCAATTTTTCTACACTATGTGGCATTTCGTTGAAGGGGCCAAGCCTACCCAGCCGAGTAAGCACAAGCTACCAGAAGAGCTAAGGCTTCAAAGTAAAGATTATGAGAAAAAAAGAGGCAGGAAATGGAATTCTAGCTGGCTGAAAACAGACTGCGGAGAAGAAATAGGTTGGCTGCGACACGATGAAAAGCAAGATGTAATGTTTTGCGATTGCTGCAGAACATATGCAACCAAAGATATGCAGCTGTCTGAATATGCTTTCAGATTTTGGGGATCAGGCAGCAGCCAAAATTGTTGAACATTTCAGTGTTGTACTCTCTGGTGCAGGTGTTGCATATATCCCAGACCAGTGGGCAATGCTTAAAGCACCGATGAGCTGATGCTGAATAAACCTATTTATCATTTATGTTATGTAAATAATCATTGCCTATAGTATGCTCATATGTCTTGTGCAGATTCTCACAGACAGCAGCAGAGGTCCAGGAATTGATTAGATGTCCTGGGCAAGCATCAACAGGGCACATAGGACAGACAGTTATGATGTATTAGCCCTCATGGACCTCATTCTGACCCTTCCTGCCTCTACAGCTGTGTGAAAGAAGATTCAACATAAAAAATGACTGGAGGTCCAGTCTTGGCGCAGACTCTCTCAACGACCTGATGACTGTGCTTCTTGTGTCACCCCACTACCACTGACTGCAACCCTGAGCATGCTATAGAACTGTTATTGATTACTAGGACCTGTTATCGACGCTCCAGTTACAAGGAAAACATTCGATGTGAAAGTGAGGAGGAGGATGGACCAGAAGAGGACTTTGTTTACATTGGTTTGTCCAGGGCGCTCGAGGCTACATACCAGAAAGACTTGTTAAGTAGGGTGTCATTGTTTTTGTGTATTATATGTCCTTACCCGAGTGTCATGTTTTTCATGCTGTGTTTATCAAGTAATTGAATGTGGTGCAATTTTATTTTACTTTTTGCTCGTGTATATTGTGAGTTATATTATGCGGGTTATGGGTAAAACAAATAAAGTATTCATAAATATACATAAACTTGTGTTGAATTTTGTTGGCTGGTGGAATTTTTTCTGGGCCGGTGGATTTTGGGAACTACCAGCCAGGTTGGCCGATGGCAAATTTTCTTAGTTTCATGCCCTGCATACATACATACATACATACATACATACATGCATGCATGCATGCATGCATGCATGCATGCATGCATGCATCCATACATCCATACATACATACATACATACATACATACATACATACAAACAAACCGGGCCGATCGCCATAACTTGGCTTCGAGCCAAGTTAATAAGCCGGATCAGATTGTAGTGAGTTGAGTTGTATTTCCACTAAGTAACTGTAATATAAATTATTTTATAGAAATTCAACTGATGTCATGGACATTTGTGTTAAGAATCATAATAAAAAAATATCCGAAAAGCATTTTCACCAAAGAATGGTCGTGTTATCAACGAATCATTCTGTCTGATAGCGAAATATTTACGGTAACTTGAAATATACACGATAAAATCACCGAATCAACGAGTGCCATCATGATGTTCTCATGAAGCAATATCATAGCGTTCATGAGAGCCAACGAACTATGTTATAGTAATCAGTTGGTCATAACGTGATGGACGGGGTTGGGATGGGAAAGAACGGGCGGTTTTTTCAATTCCTGGCTAAGACCCTGTTATTAGTTCATAGTTTGTTGAATGTGATTTGCATTATTAGTATTATATGCCATTTCGAACGAGATACTAAGAATGGATAAGAATTAAACGTATTTTCTGTTTTGTGACCAGATTTATGCTGATGAAATAAAAGAAGGGCTGGTTACAGTTGATGGGGTGGAGGAGACCGGGGCAACTGTGAACTTGTACCTTTCAATAGACACCGGCGGGGACATAGTGGCATCTTGCACCAGTCAACTCTTATTATCTTCCTGCAAAGTGGAGACACTTGAAGATATATACAGGTGTATGCCACCAAGAGGGAAAATTGTGTTGAAGAACGGAAATAAAGTTTCGTTTGATATCGAAAATGAATAGCAGGACGTGCATTGTGTTTGGTGTTGGGTATGTTTGTGACTTTTTTTTGTTCACTATTAAATTTGAACGGTTATATGTCCCAAATAACAGATATATGTATCAAAATTTTACATCTTTCAAAGGAGATCCGATGTAAGTTTTAGAAGGAGCATTGCCGAAGACAATATAAAATTTAAAAATTTAAATTTGAATTAAATCTAGATTCTAAATTTCTAATTAATCTTAAGTTTATAAAAAAAACTAGGGTTTTATCTGTCTTTTCCAGGATGGTCCGAGTATATAAACGAAGAACAGACAGATGTGATAGATCACAAGACGCCATTATGTCAGCAGTGAAAATGGTCATTCAAGGTGGAAAGAGCATTCGTTCACAGGCTGAAGCTGCAGGTGTTTAGTCCAATGACATTATGCCGCTATATAAAGAAACCTAAAGAAATGGGTGTTGAGAATATCAATGTTGGCTATGACAACAAAAAACAAGTGTTCACGTCTGACCAGGAAGCAGTGCTTGTGAAATATATATTGACTGCTTCGAAAATTTACTTGCGACTTTCGCCTAAAGAGGTCAGAATTCTTGCATACGAGTGAGCTGCTGGCTTTGACATCAGTATGCCTGACAATTGGAAGACAACAAGTGTGCAGGCCCTGACTGGCTTTCATCCTTTATGCGAAGGAATACGACACTGTCTGTTAGAGTACCGGAAGCTACCAGCTTGTCCAGATTGTCTAGCTTCAATCGTAATAACGTTAACTTGTTCTTTTCTAAACTGAGGAAAGTAATGGACCATTTCTCTCCGCATAAAATCTGGAACGTTGATGAAACCGGAGTAACTACCGTTCAAAAACCACGATTGGTTATTGCTCTAAAGGGTATGGAACAGGTTGGGGCTATGACGTCTGGCGAGAGGGATACTCTTGTAACATTATGCTGTGCTGCAAGTGCCTCAGGAAATACTATCTCCTCCAATGTTTGTTTTCCCAAGAACTCATTTCAAGCAACATTTTGTGCGTGATGGTCTAGTTGGTTGTATTGGCAGTGCTCATCCTTCTGGTTGGATGATAGCAGATAATTTTCTTTTGTTTTTGCGACACTTCGTGGAACATGTTAAACCATCAAAGGACAGCCCTGTCCTACTTTTGTTAGATAACCATCATTCACACATAGCTGTTGACAACCTTAACTTTGCCAAAAGTAATGGTATTGTTACGGTATCGTTCCCTCCACACTGCAGTCATTAGTTACAGCCACTTGACAGAACTGTATTTGGACCTTTTAAGCGCATTGTTGCCACTGCTATGGACGCATGGATGAAATCAAATCCAGGACAATGCCTCACGATTAACAACATTCCGTCAGTCGTAAGAGAAGCGTGACCGAAGGCCTCAATATCAACAAACATCGTCAAAGGTCCACTTAATCAGGAGACCTTTCATGATGATGATTTTGCTCCTGCGTTCGTGAGAGATCGTCCAGAAGTAGACACCAACAATTCGGCATTTGACGAATTCAAGCCACCAGACAAATGCACCAGTCTGTATCCAGTTCAACTTCACTTGAAACCGTTTGCAATCTCAGAGGGAACCAATACATGGCACTACAATTGGTACGCAGCTGAATGACATGGGGCTCGAGCTATGTTATATACGCGGAGACGGTCATTGTTTGATACATGCATTTGTAAAGAGTCTACAGTGTGAAGAATTAGATAAGGTCACCTTTGCAACCGCTTGCCAAAATATTTTCGAAGAGGTAGAGGCACATGCTGAGTACTATAATAGTTTCTTGCCAGAAGGTAGACAGCTAAAGGCTGATATTAAAAACTACATCGACAATAAACAGTATAACTCTGAGACTGTAGACCTCGTACTAGGCATGATCTCAACACATTGAAAGTTAGATTGATCGCAAACAGAATTCCATTCATGAAAATGGTTGGCTTGCCTCGAGGTAGACAACATGCGATTCATGGACCAGCAGTTAATGTTCCATCAAAAGTCGATGATGTTTGTGAACAATTTCCTCGATTGCCTTCTGAAATGCAAATGATTCCATTGAAACTAAAACGCAGACTGAAGTACAAGTCCCACTACATGTATGAGTATGTAAGACCCACAAAAGCTTTGAGATGGCTTAAAGCAAACAATGCCTTGTATTGTGATATTCACACCAATGTTTCCTGGTCAGCAGATTCTGTCAAAGATAATGCACAACTGTGGGCGGCAATGATAAGGTCGTGTTCAGATGTTAACGGTGGTCAAGAGTCAAACCCAGCGACACAAAACTCTGAGAAAATGGAATGTAATGAGATGGAAGCAAACCCAGCAGAGTTTACTGATGTGACACAAGGCATTGAAAGAATGGAAAGGGACGAGTTGGAAGCAGAATTATCTGCTTCAAATGCTGTGATACGAAACTCAAACAGAGTAGCAAATGATGAGATTGAAAAAGAATTGCCTGTCACACTAGGGCAAGAAAAATGGAAACTGGTGAGGCAGAGTTGGCCAGTATGATGTTGAGGCACTAGACAGGGAGAGATTAGACAATGCTGAGACGGAATCTGATTTGGCTATGAAAGAAACTGATTGTGGAACACAAGTGTCCAATGAAGCAGACAAAAACAAAACAGCTTCATGCAGCTGTAAATGGGTAGGAAGGCATGATGTCAACACAATTTCTAAGCAAACTGGTTTAGCCCCTCATGATGTACCAAGAGAATGCAATAGCTTGTTTGCATCCGTCTGTTATCATTTAGATACAAAGAGAATTTTCACAACAACACCAGCATTACTGAGACAACATTTAGCCAAATATATGTCCTACCATTCAGAGAATTACAAAGAATTTGTATGTTCAAGAATTGAGGCTGACAATCTCATGAATGCAGACATAGAACAACCAAGAGAATTAGATAATGCCATTGCCAATGTGGCTGATCAAAGAGACAGACAAGAAATAAAATGGGTTACATATCTTGATGATCTCGAAAGTGTAAATCAATGGGGAGAACATATAGCCTTGCAAGCTATGGCAGATATGTTTTCTCTTCATGTTGAAATACATAGATCAGAGCCAGACGAAATCATGACAATATGTTCAAGACACAACTGTGAGCACATATTCCATCTAGAACTGCAGGGGCAGTATCACTGTGATGCACTTGAGCCAGTCACTGTACAAAACATCACCTTGAACACAGGTTCTACAATGCAAAGCGCAAATATGAAGTTTGATGAGTCAGAGAAACAACAGGCAGAGACTGTTAGAGATGACAATGCTTTTGAAGTCACTGCAGGTGTCTGTGGACTACCTTATGAGACAAGCATGATCAATACAAACCCTTACATGGCATGCAAAGTGATCAATATTGCTCCTTCTGAGTCCGGGAAACCAATGCCTCTTTTTACTGATCTGAATTTTGAAGAGCTAGCTAATCCTGACAAATATCCTGATGGTTTATTACTCTGTCTACAGAACGGTCAGTCAAGTTGCATCCTCTCAAGAACTTTAACCAAAGACTTTTGGATTGTGATGGAAAGTTTGCTAAATCAATTGAATATCTACTCAGTGCTCAATATGCAGTAGAAAATGCACAAGTTCACAGCATCATTAACCAGATAGTGTTCTGCAGAGCGAAAGGCACTATGCATGAAGGCAAACCACTGACAGTTGGTGTTGTGAAAAAAATTGATACTATTGGAAATTTTATCCAAGTTGACCATGCTTATCAAATTTTGAAGAATGTGAGAGGATCACCTGCTTACTTTCAATCTCTTTATTATGATGTCTTAGCAATGGTTAGACAACTTGGAATTCCCACCTGGTTTTTCACTGTTTTTTTCAGCAGATATGCAATGGCCCGACTTGCTACAGAGCATAGCCCTTCAATATGGAAACATATTGAGTGATGATGATGTGAAAAGACTATCTTTTGAGGAAAGAAGCAAGTGGTTGCGAACAAACCCTGTCTCAGCTGCACGCCCTGTCTTAGCAATGGTTAGACAACTTGGAATTCCCACCTGGTTTTTCACTGTTTTTTTCAGCAGATATGCAATGGCCCGACTTGCTACAGAGCATAGCCCTTCAATATGGAAACATATTGAGTGATGATGATGTGAAAAGACTATCTTTTGAGGAAAGAAGCAAGTGGTTGCGAACAAACCCTGTCTCAGCTGCACGCCATTTTCAGTATAGACTGGAGGTATTATTCAGAGATGTTCTCAAATCAAAAGCACACCCAATTGGAGAAATTGTTGAATATGCTATCAGAATAGAGTTTCAAGCCCATGGCTCACCTCATGCACACACCTTATTGTGGGTCAAAAATGCTCCCAAACTGGATGAAAACTCTGATGAAGATATCTGTGAATCTGTTGATAAACATATCTCAGTGTCATAGGCCCAATTAGAAAACACAGGTTATGTATCTAAGCTACAAAGTCACAAACAATCAGCTTCATGTCGTAGAAAGGGGAAATTATGCAGATTTGATTACCCGAAACCTCCTAGCCCACAAACACTCATTGCAAGAGAATCACATGATGCAGAGAAAATCAAAGACGCAGAAACTGTGCTTGAAAAGGTCTCTAAAGTGATGAGTGATAAAGAAACATCAGCAGACATTTCTCTTGGTGAACTGCTAGAGAAAGCCAATGTTAACAGTGATGACTACATCAAAGCGTTGCAGGTGTCAGATAAAGGAACACACATTGTATTACAATGTCAACCATGCGACATCAACACCTCTCCTTTTAATCCAACTGTCTTGCAAGCATTCCAGGCCAATATAGATTTGCAATTTATTGTGGATGCATATGCATGTATCATGTACATTTGTTCCCATGTGACAAAAAGTGAAAATGGCATGGGTTAATTGTTGAAACAAGCAGCTAATGAATACAAAGACAGAGAAGTGAGGGAAATGTTGAGATACGTTGCATCCACATTTATAAACCACAGAGAATTGAGTGCACAAGCAGCGTACAGAATCCTGTCAATGCCCATGAGATGACGGAGCCTAAAGGTTGTTTTTGTAGGCACAAATCCTAAGGCAGAACATAGTGCAGTTTTGAAACCAAATTATCAGCTACAAAACAAAGAGGATTTTCAAAAGGACATTGTGATCAAATATGGTGCTAGACCATTGGAACTTGAACACATGTGTCTCGCTGAATTTGCTAGTACCTACACTGTTTCACTTGTTGATAGAGAATGTGATCAGGATGATTCTGTACCAGTTGTACTGGATGAAAATGATGAGTCAATACCACAAGAAAGACCTGAATTGCCTAAATGCATTGTGCTTGCAAACAGAATGGGTCCAATGTACAGGCGTAGATGTCAGGCTGTTATACGATTCAAAAAGTACCGATCAGCAGATGATGCAAGCAATTTCTACAGATGCAAGTTGATGCTATTTGTACCATGGCAAATGAAGACTTGACTTGCTTGGCACTTATGACGATTTCCAAACACACTATATTGCTCGGAAAGATGAATACATGGCAATAGAAAGGCAGTCCACCCGAAACATGGAATTGATTGATGAAGCTATTCATGAACATGCAGTCAATGGTCCGCCAGTTCACTTGTGGTCAAACATAGATCCCCAAACAGAACACCAAGATTCTGATGACCGTGCTGAATGTGTTGAATGAGAGAGAGACATAAAGCAGGAAGATCTTGATGCTAATGCTCAGCTTATTGAAAACCCTCATGGTAAACCATCCGCAGACATTGTGTCTCGATATGAATCAGTTGTCGATTAAGAAAGAATTTCTCCTCCTGAACATAGAGAGATGGTGTGAAAGCTGAATACTAAACAGAGACAGATTGTATTCGATGGTGTAAGAGAGCAGTTATATCACACAGAGTATTTTTAAGTGGTCCAGATGGAGTTGGTAAAAGTCATGTCATAAAACTGATTTGTTCTGACACCAAGAGAATTCTACCTTTGTGCAATCAGATGAAACCAACTGATATGATGACTCTTGTAACAGCACCCATGGGCATAGCTGTATTCAATGATGGAGGCTTGACTATTCACTCTGCACTACTGCAGACAACTGGAAGATTTGGTTCTAATGAGTCACTCACATGTGAAAATGGAAAACTTGCACTTGTTGGTCATTGATGAAGTTTCCATGGTTGGATCAGACATGCTATTAAGCATACACAAGAGACTAAATGAAATCAAAGGGGTGAAGGATGAAACCACGTTGTTTGTTAATGTGTGTATTCTAGCAGCTGGTGACCTATACCAACTTGCTCCAGTGAAACAAAGTCACATTTTTTTACCCTGTTAGTGACCCAGTTGCCAGATTATATGGTTCACTGTGGAAGGAAGACTTTCAATTACATGAACTTGATGAAATCATGCGACAGAAAGACCACTCTTTCTTTGCAGATTTGCTCTTTAGATTACGAACAGGGGAGTGTTCTGAAATTGACTTGAAAGTGCTTCAGTCCAAAGAGATAAGACATGGTGATGCAAATTACCCCAATGACATGCTACATGTATTTGCCTTAAATCGTGATGTTGATAATTGGAATGCTGAAAGATTGAACGCTCTTGCTCCTAGACAAGAGGATCGTGTCATTATCAAAGCAGTTGATGATAAAGGAGACAGCATAGGACTCATTGATTTGCAAATCAATGGTAGATCCAAATCCCGTACTGACACTGGAGGACTGCACACAATACTAGAGCTATGTATTGGTGCTAAAGTAATGGTTGTATACAATGTGGATACATCAGATGGTTTGGTCAATGTGTCATAGGAACAGTCACTGCAGTAATCATGGACAACTCACATACAGTGTTGGTTTTATTAGTTAGATTTGACAATGAGAATGTTGGCAAAAAAGCAATTTCTGCTAGCAAATGGAAACGCCTATATCCAGATTCAGTCTCCATTGTTCGACTTTAAGGTCACTACGAAAAAAACAAGCGAAAAGGTGCAAAAGTTGCTCGACGTCAGTTTCCACTCACTCTGGCATGGGCTGTTACCATTCACAAATGTCAAGGTCTCACTGTTGAACAAATTGTTGTCAGCATGAAGGAATCAGCCAAATTTGGTAAAGGACAAGCTTATGTTGCATTCAGTCGGGTAAAGAAACTGTCAGGTCTTTATATCACTGATTTCAATGCCAAAGCTATCAAGACAAATCCAACAATTGACGACGAAATGGAGGATATGCAAACAAGGTGCATACTACAATTTGATCCACCAAGACTGCACCATGGCCACTCGTGCATGGTAACACTTCAATGTTAAGAACTCTGATGAATGGACATGGTTTCCAGCAATATGTCCAAGTACCTACAACTGACAATGGAACCTTACTAGATCACATTTATTTCAACCAAGAAGCAGAAAGCCACATTGATGTCCATGATGTATTTTATTCTGAACATGACTCAGTGTTTATCACCTCTAAAGTGATGTCATATTAGATCAAAGTTTTTCAATGTTATTAATAAGATTAAAATGATATATTTAATCGATTGAATGATAAATAGTCAGGGCACGAAAATGACTATTTCTAGTCGGCGTGCGCCGACTAAATGTTTATTCCGCCGACTCATTAGTCAAAGTTGTCGGTCCGCCAGGCCGATAACTATTCTGTTACCATGCTCAACGTCAAAAGATAAACATGTTGACAATCGCGCGATCGTTTTAAATTGTGAACTGACCCAGTTGACTTGACCTCAAGTACTTCGGTTATTTCCGTATTGACGAAAGCACACGATTATCAATGAGATCGTAATACTCGTTTTAATTGGTCAGTCAATGTCACGTGCACAATGCAAATGAGTGTCAAATTTTCCCGGCGTTACAAGTCTCCTATGCATCGCTTATTTGATACTTCGCGCGAATTATTTTTCCCAAGTTTAACAATGGACAAGTTTGTCAAACGTTTACCTAAATGCAACGGTGATGAATTAGAAAAAAAAATCCACCTTCACTCGGTGTTTTCATTTAAACTTTCGGCATTGTGAATAACAAGACCATTGAGAGGACCAGTTAAATACTGGCAGGGCCAGTTCATTTTGTTGAAGGGCCAGTTGAAAAAAAATGGAGGGCCAATTCACATATTTGCCAATTTCGTGCCCTGATAGTTGATGGATCAATAGGTTATTAAAGAGATTGAATCAATTATGTTTTATTATGTAGTAAATAACATTTTACTCAAAATAGATTAACTTGAAATTATCAGTTTATAACAACAATAGCTTGAATCTAATATTATAGGATCGTGAATGAATAATTAATGGGTCATTTATAACATAACTATTTATGTTACATATGCAATAGCTATGAAAGTTTTATGTCAGCCCGCTAACCACAGTCCGTACCTAACTATCATTCACTGTAGCAGCTAATCAGGGGCCACCCACCAGCCCGCAAAAACAATGGGCGATAATGACAAAAACATCTTCAAAGATACCTCAAGTGTCGTCAGTGGACATTATTATGACTAAACACCCATTATAAACAGCACAAATTAATATACCTGATGTGGCCTCATTAAGAATCGACGAACTGACTCCAAAAGATCGGTGAAGTAACATGCAAGAAGTAAATATATGAGCTATTTGTGCGTAGCAGCTTCCGCGTAGCAACCACCAGTGTGAAGCTGGCGCAAAATAGATAGTAGAACCAAATAAGAGCCCGACGGGACAACCTATTCCTGGTACAGATGAGCGGCAAATAGCTTACGCCGAATTTTAGCATGTAAACACAGATCAGCTGATTGGTCGGCTGCAACGGAATATAAGGATTCAAAGCATATTTAAACAGAATGAACGACTATAGACAAGTAGAAATAGTTTATTTCCTTTCAAACATAAATAAACAACTATAATTAAACATAATCGGGAACCATGATCCACTTCATGTGAACTTTTGTAAATCAATATACATACTATGTATATTGAGTTAACATTGGGTCCCAAATCACATATTTGGCCCTAGGAAACACAATAACTGGGAGGGAAACCCCCAAAGTAACTATGGTCAGCTACTATACACCCACTAGGCTACCTAAAACTGTATGCAGTATACCCCATCGGTGTTATAACTATCTAAAACCATTTAGTGGAAGCTATGTGTATTGAGTTCACATAGGGTCCAAAATCAAACTTTGAACCAGCACAAAAACTGGGAGGGGAACCCCCAAAGTAACTATGGTCTGCTATTATATACCCACCAGGCAACCCAAAACTGTTGGCAGTATACCCCCATAGGCGTTATAACTATCTAGAACCATTTAGTGGAAGCTATGTGTATTGAGTTCACATTGGGTCCAAAATCTCACTTGGCACCCACTCAATACACATAACTTCCACTAAATGGTTGTAGATAGTTATAACGCCGATGGGGGTATACTGCCTATAGTTTTAGGTAGCCTGGTGGGTATATAATAGCAGACCATAGTTACATTGGGGGTTCCCCTCCCAGTTTTTGTGTTTCAGCGGGTTCAAAGTGAGATTTTGGACCCAATCTGACTCAATACACATAGCTTCCATATCACTATTTGGCGACAATGCAATGTCATTCAAGAGAGAGAACATGTTAATATCATTTAGCATGTGTTCATAACTGGTTTTAATCATATTTTATCTTATAAAATTATGTGCTCGAATTCATTGATTCATAACTAGTGGTCCTATTATGGACTTGATTGCACAAAAAACCTTTCAATATCGCTCAAAGCTAAATTTTACATTAATATAAAGCATATCGTAGCAGACGAGAATATCAAGCTATCTCGGAAACATAGTAATATCTGCAATAAGGTATTTGCTTCTTTTTCCTCTCGCGAGATCTCGTCTTATATGGTTCTACTATTTTGCGCCAACTTCACAGTGGTTTTACAACCATAGCGCAGAGTATTGCTATCACGGTATAGGAGGCATGATGCTGGGATGGAACGCCGCGTTTATGAATAATCGAGGGCTGACTGCCCCGAGAACGGAATGGTTTGTGCTAGTTCCGGCTCCCAGATGCTCATTACTAATCGCTCTTTATTGACTACACTAGTCTATATGAATAATGAAGAAAGTTCTCTGTGAAAATATTCCGACACAGCAAAACTTGGCAAATATGAATATTGTGGAGTATTTTTGTTTGACGTTACTACATTCTGAGGTCACTTAATCAACTTCAGCGCTTATTCCTGGAAGACTCCCGATGAGGTAAGTCCGTAAGACTACTCTAGTCCAGTCAAGAAATAAAATCCTATGTTCCACGGCAATATGTCACACTGTTTTCCGCAAATATATTGCAAATATATTATGCTTTCTCGGAAAATAGCACATTTTTTAAAAGTTAGCTCATATGGAACTACAGCGAGGCACAATTCATCATAATTCGTCATAGAATAGTTTTTAATGATAACACATTCACAGATTGCTTTACAATCTTAAATATATATTTATGGCAGTGGTATAAAAATATTTTAATGTATTTTTCCTACTCGTGTGTATCATTTGAAGCCATTCTGACTTTGTGAAGAAAACTGTAAAAAGTTGCCTACATTCTTCACAGTTATCTGGATAACATACAACATGCACCTGTACACTGATAGAGTCCAGTCAACAGTTCAGGGGATCTTGACACTTAGAATGTCATCATTAACCATTGCCTGTGATTTCAATTATCTTTGATTGTGTCACTTTCTATCAAGAATGACATCAGATTATGACCAACATCTAACTATGTAAACCCATGTACCTGCCCCACATGCTCTTATGTGTAAGATTTATACTTAAATATCCTTGTAATATTCGGTAGGGATAAATACGGGTGAATTTTTAAAATACTTGTAGGTATTTCAGTTATGCAACAGTTGGTGGGGTTGGTTGTGGGTGGGTAATCTCAAGTAACTAGCTTTCCTCTGTAGGTCTTCCAGCAAGTCACATAAAGACCACCCTGGATAACGGGAATATTCAGACATGAATTGTGGTCATCGTACAGATAAATCTAAATTTCATTGAAAATCATTCTGTATCCGACTTGTCATACTAGCTGTTATTGAAAAGCCCTATTTATTTTGTATCCTGAAAGTAACAGTTTACAGACAGCAATGAAATAATTCAAGGGGATATGAAACATTGTCATAACTTATCTACATCAAATCATTTTGGTTCCAATATCATAAATACTCTGTCATTGAGTTTGCAGCATTGAATTTAAGAAAAACAACCTTTATGAACCAGTCAGCTGCCATCAAGAAAAGGTAATTGGCAATCTCATGTTGAACAGATTTTATCAAAGAGAGGTAATTGGCTGTCATTGCACTCTTGATTTCACAAATAAGGCCTATTTTGGTAGTGAGACTAATCAGTATGCATGCTGATAACGTGCCAATGGTATATCTAAGGTATTATGGTAGCACCCATAGTCAAATTTGTCCCAAATATCGTGCCTTTAAAACCCACATCCATTTATATGGTTACTATTTTCGTTAGAATTTCCCCTGTTGTCTGAAACTAATATGAACTATTTTATAAATGATAAATTGTACACTAACTACAGTACCACATATGGACAGGGTTAGTCAGCCAACCACCCGTCCATGAGGCTACAAAGAGAGGTCGACATAATCCCGTCCGACCCCACGTAGCGATCACAGGCACTCAAGTTAATAACCCCGAGCAACAGTGACATGTATCTATATAAATATACGAGCCAAGCAAAACCGAAGACTACCGAACGCGCTCGTTGAATTGACTTGGGTTACTGTGGTAAAATTGCTTCTAGCTGGTGGATCATCCATAACTTATAACCTCGGTGATTCTCTAAATAACCATGTTAGTTTGATATTTCTCCGATTCGTAGTCACTGAGATATTGCCTCCGAGACATCATCCTGACTAGAATGCTGCAGCGAAAATATGTTAAGGAGCCAGTTTGGACAGTCACCTGCGATGTGACGACACAGGTTTTATCGGACGAGTGATTTTGAAATACGGCGGGCTGTAATTTCACCACAAGATCTGCATCCCGCCCGCTCACTCGAGCTTCCAGACCGCATACAGAAAAATTAGTACATTTTAGGCAAACCATGGGTCTGATAAAGCTTTTTATGGCGCATGGGGTTTTAAAACATTGGGTTTTAATCAGCTTCATAACTCTACAATGTTGAAGAAAGAACGTTACAGCTTCATCATGTGTCTCAAACAATGCCCCTTATCATGTTGGTTTTATTATAGTTCCTATAATGAAACACGATATATTTGAAGTTCGTAAGAAAATGAGGAAACTAGGAGGCTGGTGTTTTTCTACACAATAAAACATTGCCGATTTGAGCGTACAAGACTGCGGCTTACACTGCTTGTTTGCGTAAGAAAATCAGAGAATGTATATATTGTATTGAATATCTTAGAGAAAATCACTTACTTTAAGTTAGTTACATTTTTTACAAACCTACGTCTTGGTCTAACTTTTTTCATAAAACGTCCCAACACATATTACTGCGATCGTGTGATCGCGCAAGTAAATGTCATGCAAGTCGGGAATGTACAGCGCTGCGGTGTATATTATTTCCCGATCGGGTCCCAACATGATTTTTGAGATATAGTTTGTCAGCTATTGAAACTACAGCGAGTTCCAGAAAAGGCTATGATTATACGATACAAGAAAGCACCAGTTTCCCAACTGCACTAAAACTTCAGCAGCTTGCAGTTGATGAGCAATTCAACGGACAGTACCGCTGATCTTGTTATTTACTCGTGTGTGGTTATCGAGGCCATTAGTACGACCACAACCCCCAACCTACACACTGCAAACACGCGATGCGTCCCCCACCGAACGATCAAAGGCTCTATGACAACTTCACATCCGTAACCTGATAACATTCGCAACCGTGAATTGAGTCAAGATGAGGGAAGGGGCTAAAAAGTAAACCATCCACATCCCACACATAGGGAGAATCAACTGCGTGAAGCCTTTCGGCTAGTCTGCGTCCCAGACTCCAGGGGTTCCGCTACGCTTCTCGCCCTAGAGTCTACGACAGGACAAGGCCTAAAACTGGCGCGTCCGAATATTCATAAGACAGGTTCGTTAATCTTCGTGACCAATCAACGCAAAGGTTTTGACCCGGATCTACCTTAATAGGCCATTTCCCGGTGACCCGGAAGTAGTTGTTCCCGTACCCCGTCTTGTTGCTACCCGTAACAAGCTTTTCATTAGCGACGCTGTATGAACAGTTTGTAGCGTACGGTAAATGATGTTTTGAATCTGTTTTTGCTGAACAATTTACGATCACATCGAACCAGAATGCCCACGAAACATTGCTGCTGGGGTAGGTGCAACTCAGACAGCCGATACAGAGACCGTGAAAGAATGAATGGCGTGTCTTTCATTCCTTTTCCAAAGCTAGGCTCCAATCCAAAGAAATGCAGAGAGTGGGCTAGGGCATGTGGTCGGGTAGCCGTGCACGACGGCTAGTGGACGGGAAAACTTTGGGCCAGAGATGGTTAATGAGGGCACCTATATCTGTACAAAGCATTTCATCGGGGGAAACGGTCCAACAATTGAGCATCCTAACCCAATACCTGTTACTTTCCAATCTGAACTTCAGTGCTTCATGCGAAAAAACAAAGGCCTGCACCTAAAGAAGATCCTGTATTGATCCCCCCATGCCAAAGTAGCAAAAACCTGGTGTGTGTAGTAAGAACCAAGTAACCACATTAAAGCATAAACAGGTTCTCAAGACCCAAATATATGCTTGTGTTAAAAGTATGATTTTTTTTTTTAACTGCAGCTAAGAAAAAAATAGTATCTATTTTTTGAAGACCAGTTTATATTTTTCCCCAGAATATAACAAGACAGTTCCTTGCCAACTCTACAAAACACTGATTAATTTTACAATAAAGAATAATAAACACACTTCCATTGCATTTAAATGAGTACCATTTATTTATAAATATTATGGCTATTATGAAGGAGAACATGAAAAGAAATATTATCAATTAAAACAATATGTACATCAAAACATTAATAAGCAGGGAAAAAAAGAACACTATTGCTGTGCCAACTTGATTATTTCTGGAAAGAGAAATGATGAAAAGAAAAATGCGACACATTACACACAATTTCTGCAAACTTTTCTTCATCAAAGGGTACACTGATAATGTGGAAGCCTTTTATTGTGTCGTCCTCGCCTCGTTGGATGCCAGGCTGAGTTATCGGCTTGCCCTTTAGTATCTGAATCAATGAGTTCAATATCAGCAGGGGCGTATTTGACAAATCGGACAAAATCATCTGCAGTGCAGGCAACTGTGGTGGCTCCCGGTATGGCTTGAGCAGACTGTATGATGTGCCCGACAAACTCCTTTGCTCTATCCAGCACACCCAGTGAGAGGCATGTGGGCTCTAGAGACTGAGAGAAGGTTGACTTGGGTCTTTCGAGTAGTTCGAGGACTTGAACGTGAGGATTTCTCTGTTAAACAGAAAGAATCAATAAAGTGACTTCATTCTGTTTGCATACCCCAGTTGTCTATTTTGTACAATCAGTTCTATAAATATTACACTTTATTCAGCTTCATTTAAGCATATGTGCAATAAACTGAAGCATTTCCATACCTGTCTGATTTTGTGTGCCAGGCCTGTAGCTGGTATTCTGAGGTGGGCAACCTGTCACTTGGGTGACGAGGGTCAAAGGCATCAACTTGTTTACCAAGTGATGACTCTGTGGTTCTATACCTAGAACAAATACAAAAATGATAGTAGAAATTACTCATGGACTTAATAATCCTAACCGACAGCTTTAGCCTGGGATAAATACAACTAATGTTATCTCATATGAACCAAAATATTTGTCTCACCTCGCACTTCTAATTGTCATATCCTGTACTGGCACAGGACAGTCAGGCTGTCTTGAACGTCTCTGTTGGAGCACATGGATATCAGCAAAAAGTCTATAGTCTTCGAAAGACTTGTAGCTCTTCACTTTCCTTATGTCGAAGTCAGAGCGTGATGCTATCAAATAGTTGAAAATATCGTAGAGAGTAATCTCCGGATTACCACAGAAAAGTCAGCGGAGAACTGAAAACTAGACTCCGAGCACGGGGGCAATTCCAATTTCGCACGACTAAAGTCAGGATCACAGGGCAATTAAGTCCAAGTTTAACTCGATCTTGACGTCGGTAATCCGTCGTTGTAACCCCTCTATCGTTGTTACCCCTCTATCCTTCCAAAAACTCCGCAGTTGTTCGACTTTCCAACGCGAACAATCTGTTTTGTACGCCATGTTTGTGACATGAACCTCTTTGTTTGTACCGGGGTCACGTGCCTAGTTACGCCAGGTGCGCTGTTGCGCATGCGTGCATGCGTAATAGGGGTTACCGGGAAATAGTCTATTGCGCGTGTCTGGCTCATGAAACTGGCTTGTGATACGCACCCTCGGTTTTATGTGACGTCATGTACATTGTTGTGGTCTGCGTCCACTGAGATGGCGAGACTATTGAATATCAGTAACATGTAAACAGCGCCCGCAGCCATCAGGCTAGGGGACCTTGATTACCTTTCGGCAGGAGTAGTGGTTCCCGCCACGACAAGCGCCTCGTGACACATTAGACGGTTCATAGTCGGTTCTTCAATGCGTAAAAAAGGGAAGCCAATGTGATTATTCGAGGATACATATAGTGATTCGACATGCATACTTGAGGATACATACAGTGATTCGAAGGAATTATTAAGCTTCAGGGAAAATAAGCCATGACATGTTTCCAAATGATACCGACTGCTTTTCGAAAGACATAGTAAGTGAGCTGTGACTCGTGAGCTGCAGTCGTTTTATACAATATTACTCCGTCTTTTCCGTCTGTAACGCAGGGGAAGGAGTAAGGTCATAGGGTAGGAGCAAAGCAAGACACGTCTTCACGATCTTTAGAAGTTCTTAGTAGAATCAGCTCGCTGTAATTAACTGTAGGGTGATCCCACTCAACTCCATCCCACCTCGAGTGCAAGATGCAGTTGTATCAGCGAGCGCGCCGTGGGGCGCTTGGTCGAATTCGATGGGCACTTAAAGAGCTCATCGTGGCATGCGTTCCTTATACAAACTCAGCATAGGCGGCTCAATATTTATCAGATACTAGCTGCTTGAATCTTCAGTATTCGCAGTCAAAATATTTTAGTTTTGTAACGTCTTTGTTTTTTTAATCCGTCGTACATAGCATATAGTTGCTGAAAACACCAAGTACCGCATTGAAATTAAACAGATAGTCAAAATCGTACTCAAAGGCGTCAATAACAGGGTGTTTAAAGCCAGTGTGACTTTAATTCGAGACCGCCACCTGGCGTGTAAACAAAACAGTCCCCAGCAACATTATGACGTGTTGCCGTGAGCGCTGATAGATTCAATGTGATTATTCGAGGATACATATAGTGATTCGACGTGCATACTTGAATATGCATTTAGCATTAATACATTGTCTGTGTAACTGGTACTTTGGAAGCCTTACATTTCAGCATTAATAAATTGTCTGAGTAAATGGTTGCATTCGTCAATTTAAATGGAAAGGGAATTATTGTTATGTATGTATAGATGGTATCCATGAAACAAGGCACATAAAATATTATGATTCATACGAAGAAAAACAGAACAAGATGAGACACATTCAGTCTCACTAGAGGTGAGAACTTTTACTTCGAAGGTAATGGAATGTTAATATCTGTTTGTGGCAATATAACACAGATAATGAGTTTGCTTGAGCCCTTTCTGATCATGCAAATAGATCATTTGCTTGACTGCTTTAAACGCATTGCAAAAGGACAGTAACAGTTGCGGTGTATTTGCTCTGAAGATAACAACTTAATACATAAAAATAGTGTGAAAAAATAATAAACCAGATTATCTGGCAGTGATGATGTGTTAACCTACATATATGGAATAAATTTTGATCAAAAATGCATTCGTTATCACTCAATTTAGAATGGTATATTGAATGCATGCACATTATTAATTTGTTCTGAGTGAAATGTATTTTATGCTTATAAGTTGCAATGAACCTGTTTGAACAGATTAATGTGTCTATTATCTTTAGTTGATCCAGAAGGAATAAAGTGGAGATGTTACTTCGAATATCCTTCCCTATATAGCCTCATTACACGCACTTGCTTGTTGGATCCTCTTCATAGCCTCATAGCATAAACTTGTTGTGTGGGCCACCTATATAGCCTAACAACATACACTTAGCAAGTAGAACACTCCGGAATCCGCTACAATATCATGTTTTCCTATGGTTCTTAGCTACTGAAACCCTCTGGCATGGAACCATGAATGGTTCTTAGGTAGTGGGAGTCCCACCACCATAGAACCATGCATGTTTGGAAGCCAGCTCATTCCAGTAGCTAAGAACCATGGGTTTTATGGTATTTGTAGTGGAATCCACTACAATATCATGTTTTCCCATGGTTCTTAGCTACCGGAACCCTCTGGCATGGAACCATGCATGGTTCTTAGGTAGTGGGGGTCCGATCACCTAAGAACCATACATGTTTGGAAGCTAGCTCAAGCAAGTAGCTAAGAACCATGGGTTTTATGGTATTTGTAGCGGAATCCGCTACAATATCATGTTTTCCCATGGTTCTTAGCTACTGGAACCCTCTGGCATGGAACCATGCATGGTTCTTAGGTAGTGGGGTCCCACCACCTAAGAACCATGCATGTTTGGAAGTCAACTCATTCCAGTAGCTAAAAACAATATGGCTTCGTAAAATTTAAAGGAACTGACTGACCTAATCGAAATCGCCTACAATTCACATTACACGATTCGCTTTGCAATGCGCTTACCCTATCAATAGGCTTCTTGAAATATTGATAGCCAAACAAACACCGATAAGTTCACTATAAAGGGCTACTAAACACCGTAGTTATTAACCGTGGTTTTTGCACGGAATCCGCTAGGCACTAATATCTCGGGATCGGGTCAACTCGTTTCCAAACCAAGTCGTACCCAAACCAACTCGTATACTCTGAATTCGCACATTCTTGAACTTTTTCTTCTTACGCATATACATCTTGGTTTGTGTGAAAATGCATTATGTGATATTAGAAAGCAATATATGCGATACTATGACGTAGAAGATACTAATGAATGGATAGTGCATCACAATAACGGAGATGAATGTAGATCACTATCATGACGGCCGTATGGGTGTACTGTAAAACTCGTTGTTAAGCTCGATTAGAATAATGTTGAATATGGAATTGGTACAAACAAAATGTGACAACAGCGGTCAGACAGCGATGAATGTGTTCAAAGAGTCTTGATATCTTAAAAAAGTTCATCTGACTATTCAGCCCGATGCGAATACCGGGGCTAATATAATTGGATAATTTCTGCCTGTGGTAAAGAATATAATACTATGTACAGCATACAAGAGTATATTTAGTGGGAATTATTAATATAACATATGTAATACAAAGATGATAAGATAGATACAAATTAAGCTATGTAAAGGGTTTAACGGCACACCAATACTAATATAATGTCTATTATAGTAAAGTAAATTTAAGAAATAATACTGACCTGTCGAGCTGCCGCCTGGTAAGTTAAATGGAACAAGATTAGTGAAATTGAGCAAGAAGTGAAAAAGATTATCCTTGGGCATGTCAACCACAAGCCGATAGACTGCACCAACCTCTCAACCAGTACACCAGGTTAAAACCGACCGAGACGCAACCCACGTATAACAGGTTGCCCCCCAACCTACGGAAAGCCGGAGCCCTGTCCCTGTACCCACAGAGGGAGATAAGGGGTTGGGGTGGTGTCATCCGGATACCGTAACAATGAGTAAGGTAAGTAAATCTATGACTTTGTATCAGTGAGGA
Source organism: Urechis unicinctus (assembly GCA_034190875.2). Lineage (NCBI taxonomy): Eukaryota > Metazoa > Annelida > Polychaeta > Xenopneusta > Urechidae > Urechis > Urechis unicinctus. Next base: position 17,809,911 of record CM067348.1, read on the forward strand.
TTTTCTTAAGTATCATGATTTCACATTGATTAATTAAAAGTGACACTTGCTGCAGAAAAAAGATCAGCACAGCAAAAGTGAAAATTACGTTGTCAAGTGTTCCTCCCTAACCGTATACTGCTGTTCCGATTCCATATATTTATACTATTGTTATTGTTTGTCTTGTCAGTCTGTGGAATATTTGAGAAATTATGAGACAAGAATAAAGGAGAGGAAACTATTTAGTTAAGAATAGGTATGAGGATGGAGAGTATGAATGAAATATTGAAATTTAGTAGGTGGAATTGTCCAGTCTTGTATTTTATTGCATATTGTGATATTATTTTCGATGCCATGTACTATAATTTCTGGGTCCATATTGGTGTTGAGGAGCTGATTGCGCTAATTAAAGCGAGTATGGAAGCTTTTATTTGGGTACTCATTGGAGATGAGAGTATGGCCATGGATAAATAGATGATGTCGGAAATTTTGTCTTCTAGAGTTTTGTGTGATTCATTTGTTGATGGGCTTGGAATATTAGTGGGGAGTGGGGCCTGTTTGGGTTGAGAATCAATGTAGTTTGGAGAAGAAGAGGTTTTGGGGAGCACTGGAGAAGCGGTTGTTTAGCTTGACTGCGATCCGTTCTTGAATTGGGTAAGGAAGAAGATGAAATTGAAGGGATGGGGGATTGGGGAAGTTTTGCTGCTGCTTGAGCGTAGGAAACTTTTTCAGTTGTCTGAATTATTTTGATTTGTTTAGCTTGTTTGAAAGCCTGTGGTTTTCCTTACAGTTTCTGCATTTTGTGTTGTTGTCGAACATGAGTAACACTGTATGATGAAAGGGCACTAAGGATGTCTGATTCCGAAGTTGGCAGGTTGTTGTTTGTAAGGGTTTTAATTTTGACAGGTATATTGCATATTTGTTTCGTTTTGAGAAGAAGATTTGCCTGGGATTGTGAAAGAGCAATAGTGAGTGATGCACCGGTTTTGTAGATGTGGTGGTTCTAGTGTTGGTTGGGGCCCAATACTGATGAGATGTACTTGTTTATTTCTATGGGGTTGAATTTGGTTAAATTAGTTGATCCACTGAAAATGTTCAGTTTCGCATTGTCAGTAGTTTCTGTATTTTGATTTGAGTAGAGGGATTATGCAGACGCGGAGGAGGAGGTGGATTTGTGTTTCCTACGTCTTTTGGGTGTGGTCATAGTGAAAGAATCGCCAGATTCATGTAATGTATCGTGTTCTGAAAGTGATTTTGATGTCAAAAGCTGGGAGTTGGGGGTGGTTTGTCCCGGAATGAGAGAGTCTGGGATTGAGGGGGAATCGTACAATTCACAGTCCATGATCAATATCAATTTTGGGTGGGGTCACTGGTATACATTAAACAGGAACAAACAAACAAAAATACTTTCCACAAATTCACGGATTTAATGACCGAAAAAAATATCAAAAATGGTGCAAGATGTACGTCAAAACTACATGCAACAATGGTGAATAACAAGTGTAATATGTGAAGCAAAAAGAACTTTACGATTTGTGCTCCTATTTGGCGCCAGGTTATGCAAGAAGGTGTGAGTCGATCCCGAAGAACAATAGAACGATGTTGGTTGAGCGCTGAGAGCCGCGATGAAATCCACAATCCTTTGAGGTCTTGAGCAGTGAACAGCGAGCTGAGTCTTGAAATCAAGCTGGTTGCGTAATACTGTCAATCTACTACTAAAACATGCCGGGCCTAACGGCCAGACATGTTGAATTATTGGTGACGTATAACCCCACTTCCAAACGTACAAGAGGCCCATGAATATAATGGGGAACTTGGCGAACTTAATCAAGAAGTTCGAAAATTTTTAGAATCGATCCATAATTGACCAAGTTTTTATAGGATTTTAAATTATTGACAGCTACAATACAACTAATTTTCATGACCATCGCATGTATATTGATGATTTTATAAGCAATCAAATTTATTAAAGGAATCATGTTTTCATTACCGCGGCCTGCCATAGTTGACGCACCACGCGAGTCGGGCGCGCATCAGCGGCTTCCTTTGCTCAGCGCGGGAGGCTGGCTTTTATTACCAATCGGAAAATTTGACGAAAATTGACTAAGTGAAATTTGCTTTTTCAACTCAACGCGATTTGAAAACGACGAATATTTTGATAGCATATGTCCATTATCAAAGTTTGGTAATTAAATCAGCTTTTCGAAAATGTTTATTTTTTACGATCAGACGATAATAAATGAATAAATTGCGAAATTAAAAGGTTTTGAGATTTTGGCTACCAGAAATTTTCGACCTGCTACAATTTGTTTAACGATGCATTATTTACAACTAAGTATATTTTGAAAAAGTTTACAATTACATTACACATTCAGAATATGTAAACTGTGGCAAAATTCAATTCTAAAGCATGGACGTATTGAGCATTGAACTTGTGTCATTTTTTATGCTTTTGTAACCGGAAGTGACGTCATCGACATCCATGATATCTCGGAATCCGACTTAAGCTGTTGCGAAGAACATGGACCCAATTATTATTACCATCGGACATGTATTGACTGTTTAATAACCGTTCGAAATATTCATGGAACTTTTGTTGACATTTGGACTGATACTACGATTTTTCGACCTTAGGCGCTTGGGAAAACTATTGGTTCGATAGCCACATATTAAATGAGAAAAAAGTTTGCAATTAGAATGAGCTACACAATGATGTAAATTTTGTAACAATCTGACCATTATTAACGGAGTTATTCGAGATACTAGTTTCTCACTTATTCGATGACCTTGACCTTAGTTTCAATCAAAGGTAAAAAAAAAAATTATTGACGCCTTGCGGTTGCCCAAAAAAAAAAAAAAATCAAAAATTGCGACCTGTATCGCGGAACAAAAATTGTTTACATACATACATACACACATACATACATACATAATGACAAACGCGACTAACCAAGATAACTTGGCGAATCGCTTCGCCAAGTTAACAAACCGGACTGATCGCCATAACTTGGCGATATACATGGCAGTTTTAAGTGAAATTGATTGTACACGAATGATGAAGACCAGACAGTGTAACGGATTTGCTTATTTTGAAACTATGAACATGATAGAGTGCGTTAATAATTGTTTTATGACTGATGTGTTTGGGCAAACTTAAATGATGAGTCGCTGCTGTTATGTTGTTCTTGGGTTGCCTGTTAAGTTTACCGACGAGTGACCCCTCCGTTTGTTGACGTCAATGTGCCTATTCGCCAGTTCAGCCTGTCCCGTGCCGGTAGATACCTGTCTGATAACTGGTATTACAGGCAGTTTGTAAGAGCGCCTGCTTGCTAAAGGATATATTCAATTCACAAGGTATACGAAGAGGCAATTGACCTAAAATGGTTTTGCAAGGTAAATGTATTACTTATTAACACCAAAGAATGGTATTAATGCTTTGGGTTATTTTTAATTGCTGGCCGACAAAAATATGTTGCAGGCGTTATCACATTTCTTATTAACTGTTCGCTTGTAGCACATTTTAGGTCGTCCCTGCTTCATATTTGGAAGCTCTGCATCTGTGTATAAGCTGTCCATTGTAACAGATGACGAACGGTGTCTATCAAACATCAGTGAAAATAGACCTCAATAGATAGCAATAAGACGCGCAAACCAAAACGACTTCATCTCCATAAGGTTTGAGTAAACAATGCTTCTATCATAATAAGTGTAACATGCAGTGTTTCATCCATTGGTATGACTGCGTCGTCGTGACTGACTGGAGGTTTCGATGATTGGATGGAGGGAGTTCTTTCAAGTAATTGAGAGCCGGAATTCACAATATCAGATTTATCATCATTTGAGCGCAAATGGCCACCAACTAACCGTGCTGTCTATTAGGTGCACATACTAATCTGAACCCGTGTCCTAGTAGTACCACTGATCGGTTTCCTCGCGCCAGGACATCAATGAAAGAGCACCACGATTTTTTACACCCAATGTCTCCGAACCTTTCCAAAAGACTAAAACGACAACATCCCCCAACGCTTTCGCATTATATTCATGTTATTATTCTTGATGCGTTCATATGTAATGTCTATGAGTTGCCTCGATCGCAATATGAGGCCCCAACCGCACTGTTTGTCATTACTTATTCCAATTGAAACAAACAACACAGTGATGGTATTATTTGCATATATTTGATTTTCAAGTGTGATCATTTTAATATCTAGCTTCAAGATTACAATAGATACATAATTCCTGCGTTTTGCTACACAATAATTATAGTCGTATATATATTTCGTTATCCATGATCCAGGATTTGTTTGATGTTTTCAGTCATTTCTCGACGTAAGATACAAGGCGTCTGCTGCTATGTGGTGCCACTCACACTTCTCATTATGAGTCTCCTCAATTCGGGGCCGCAATTGTTTCAAATCGAAAGTTCTTCACTTCTGAATAACGTCTCCAGCGATGCAGTCAATGGCTTCAACAGTGAAAGAATGACCGGCAATAAACCCTCAAGACAGCAATCATTTCCCAGAGATACCATCAACGTCAGCCTTACGCCCAGGGCAAAACCCATTCGTCGGTATGATCTTCCTAGCGCTATGCTAGTCCTTATAACTACAAACCCTACCCCAGTGCAATCGTTAGCATACAAAGCAGCAATTGGCAGACGGGCTGTCAAGAACACTATCATACTTATCTTTGCTGATTATGCAGCAATGAATATGACTCTAAACTTCTATGTAACATCCCTGCGCCCATACAAGATCAATAACTTCTTGATAGTTACTACCAGTGAAATTGTCTGCATTGCCCTTGACAAAGAACATTTACCGTGTTTTCATTACATGAATGATACCAACGCAAACTCAGAATCCCGCTTTGGAACGGCTGAGTATTTTTGGAAGATGAATGTGCGAACCTTTATGATTTTGGATGCTTTGCTCTTAGGATATAACGTCTTACAAACAGATGCTGACATGACGTTTTTCGCTGATCCACAGCCAGATATTGCCTCGATTTGTAACAACACGTGTGATTTGGCCCCTCTCTGGGACTGGGGTCGGTACAACGCGGGCTTTTTATTCATTAGAAACACTCCTCGATCTATAGCTGTCTATACCCACATGAATCATACCGCCAGAACCACTGATAAAAATGATCAGCTTGCCCTTAATGGCGCAATAAGAGCAGTGAACAAATCTGGCCTCATTTTGCAGCGACTTCCAGACGATAAATATCAATGCGGTAAGAAGTACTTCGTAGAAGGAAAACGGTTCTTTGCAGGTGACAATCCTTGTCCTGTGTGCCTTGTTGTCCACAATAACTGGATCGTGACGCTGGCAGCCAAGACCCACCGTGTACGGGAGATGCATCAATGGCGATTGGATGGGCCTGAGCGTTATTATACAGATGTTTCTAGAAAGTATCTCACCTACTCCAACCCCTCATGGTTTGGCGACCACAAGTCTACATGGAAACAAGAGAGGGCTGGACTTGTAAATGCACTAGCTTTAGGAGAGATTCTGAACCGTGTAGTTGTCCTGCCTAGATTCACCTGTGCAAGAAACCGAAGCACTCCTTGTCTAATTTTTCACAATCTGAATATGGAGAAGTTCGATAATGCTTTTGTCGGACAGTACAGAGAGAGCACCTTTCTTACTCATCCCATGGTACCGAAGGCTGTGTCAGAATCGAGATTGCTATGGTCTCCAGTGACGTCAAACTTCAACCTCAGTGGAGCTTTGGCTAAAGATGTTCGTTCTCATATGGCCTCCATTAACCAAAGTGTGATAGTATTTCCGTCGCTCTATGGAAATGTGAGTCAATTCGACTCGAAAGAGGAAAATCTACAGTTTCATCGTAAATGCAGCCAGGTGTTTTAGAAAATACCTTACTGACTGTTCTAAGGCCGGTGCTGGTAAACGTTAGAGGCAGTCTAGGAGGTCTTTCAAACACTTTGATCTTGAACTGCAATAAAAGAGCGCATCATCTGAATCATTTGATCGATTAGGGATAGGCACTGTAGTGTAGAGCAACTGATGTACTGCTGGTCGTGTGTAAGCTGGAAGGATTTAGCTTGATATGGATGTGATTATTTTCACACACCTTGTTATTATGATTATTATTGCTCATGTCACGTTGTTAATAAAATACATTGATATCAGACATTTTCTAGTCTCTTGTTATTTGCTATCAATGTGAATGTTTATTACATTAGTGTCATTTCCCTATAACCAAATTAACATCAATGCAAATTATAAGTCAATCTGATGAATGTGATTAAGCATGCGTTAATGTTCAAATAACTTCGTGCTCCCTACAAGGGTTGTGATTACGAAAAAAATCATACTGGTGCAAACAATAATGTAAACTAATGTAAATTGCTTTAATTGCCATCAACTATTGCTTCCTTACAAGATGCTGTACTATTTAGAGGTCCACCTTGCTACTACGGATGCCTAGCATTAATCAGTTAGGGATAAGTGAACTATGTTTCGTCACACCAGTAGTTTAGGACGCTAGGATCTGAGGGCATCCTCCTGTCGTGAGAATTATTGACAAACATTGATAACTTGCTAACGCAAATAATCTACTTATGGAAGCACCGTATTTGCGATTGATCCCCAGCTCAAAAACAAAGGATCTGTCAAGAAAGTAAATGCTTGAATGTGCTGTTATCGTCTTTCCGTTACACTGTGAAACGTTTTTGTTGTGCACCGAGTAAACACTGTATTTCACAGGTGTATCATAAATGCACAAAGCAGGGCGCTTCATTCCAACGCGCTTCTACACGTTAAGAAAAGGCAAAGTATGTATCTCATTAATCTCTCATTATTTTTTAGATCCTCTCGACAAGATAAAACTTCTCACAATCGACTGCCCATCCCAGGTTTAGTGTTCTTTGTTCATTAAGTTACTCTGCTGTCCGTGTGTCTAGATTCAACCATGTATTGATTGCAATCCATAACAGCTCCGTTGTATGTTTATTGACTCGTCGTTTATTTATGGTGTAAGCTGGTGAATGGAGTCGATAAAGTCGATTGGTTCAGTCGGCTAACTAAAATTGGTTTACCAGAACCTTTTAATACCAGAACCTTCTCATAATATTGGAACCTTTTCAGGAAAAGCTTTCTCTCCATTCTCTTCGTTTTTAGCGATAAAAGCTCGCTTGCTTTCGTCAGTATAATTTTGATTTGTTCACTATAATCCAAGGGCTAATATTTAATAAGATTCATTTCATCAGTCAAATTTAAATCCGAATGACCTGACGAAGATATCGAAGTTGTCGGCAATGTTTAGTTCAGGTATTGGATGCGCAAACATCCATTTAATAATTGTCGCGTCGTACATGTCATAACGGAAAGAGAGAGAGAGAGAGATCATGACGTTCCTAACTCGAGTTAAGCCATTTGTTTAAGTGAGTGCAGCTGGTATGACAACTAAAGCAACGCGACTGATGTTTACAATGAATTGGCACACATGAAGCATAAATTGGTTGAGCTGTTTTCTGATACAAATGCTCCCTAAGTATCCCTGCTTTTGTTTCCAAGTAACTGACAGCGATTGAACAAACAATATCAACCGGCAAGTAAACTTGCAAATCAGCAGGGACAAGGAATCATCAACAGGGTTAAGGACAATGCTCACCTGGTATCTGTTAGCTGACATTTCCTGACTTGATTCACCGTGATGACAGACCGAGCCTTCCGTCCGTCATAAAGTGTTTTGCTACGTCATGACGACTGTAACGTCAACCATGTGGGTAGCCCTACAAGAAGTCTGAGTAGACGTCTTACTTTCTCTTAAAACGACGTAATGATTTTTTTTTATTGATCGATTCAGACAACTACCAAACACCAAACATACCCAAGTGATGGAGTTATAGAATGCAATGATGTTTTACGGACAATCTTAGCCTTTTTAGGCGGGAGATTTCATCCACGGTAATTATTTATAGTTCGATCAATTTGGGGAACGGTAAAAAGTCCGAAACACAGCAACATGTTTGTTTTCAAGTTCAAGACCACGTGCATTGCGCATGCTCAGAATGACGTGCCTTATCGACGACTAATGCTAAGCCCGGGGGGGGGGGGGGCACTTAAGTGTATAGAGGTAGTATACATGTGCCGCGCGACCGGGTATGTTTTTTCGGCCTCTCGTCTTGTACGACGGATTATACATACGCATAATACCTTGTACGACGGGGTATACTTTTTGCCATTCTCAACAGGTACGGGTTTTTGAGAACGGTATATATTTATATCACCGTTCGACCGGAGCTACCATGTGGGGTGTTTACCATATCAATAGATGTTGATTGACACCTTGTATGACCTTTCCAATTAATTTGATTACGAATTGGGGACCTGCGCAGAGATATCCATGAGAAGAAGTTTTCGGGGATTCTCACCTTTTTGTCTATTCTTGCGTGAACTTGGTCAATTGTAACAGAATAGCTGTAAAAGGATCACGTTGGTTGTTCAGGACCTGTCACGGCAGCCACCGCGCTTTGAGTAATTGGTCACTGGTAAGATAACCTTCACGTCAACAAACAAATAGCACTCGAATATTCTTTGGACGTTTGTAATGCCGCCAGTGTGATATTCTCTTCGACCTCCCAATTCCGTGTTAAATTGTCTTTATTGTAACATTATATCATGATGTACACACTACGTCGTACACACTACGCTCAAGTATTAAAACTGACTTCCGTTTCCGTTACCACACCATGGTCCTAATGTTGGTATAATTACCATGCTTTTGATTAACGGTAAATATAAGTTAATTGTTTCCGTGTTCTAGCCGTTTGTACAGCCCTACGTCATAATATCATCCCAAATCAAGTAGCTTCGTTGAATGGCAGATATCCGAATATAGTCGGCATTAGTGAGAGGGCGCTTGTAAAACGTAAACTGGGGTAGTGCTCTCCTGCAAAAACAATTGAGGGGGATAGGGTAGGAGAGGTATTGTGTTGAAGGTGTTTTCTTTGGTTGGGTGACATGTTTCGCGGAGTGTGGATATGTTAAAATAGATGAATGCTGCGCATCTGACAAAAGACTCACTATCAAGCTTCCTTTTTCCGTTTTTCATTAATTGATGCTAATGGTGATATAGCTATACAGCCTTCGGCCAAGTATTCCAAATATGACAGAAAGATAAATGCCTCTTCGCTCAACCATCAATCGATAATAGGATACAGAAGGCGACATACATGGCGAATGAACGGAATAGATGATGGACATTACGCATGAATATATATTAGTGCTTTTATATGTATATATATATATATATGTATATATATGTATATATATAAACACAAAATTTCAAAAATATAAATTCATATATGTATATATATATATATATATATAATATATATATATATATAAAATATATATACACATACATATATATACAATAAATATACTCCTGTATATATATATATATATATATATATATATATATATATATATATATATATATATATATATGCATATACGCATATATATATATATACTTATAGATATATACGCATATATATATATACATAGGTGTGAACATATATGTGCATATATATATATATATATATGTTTTTATATATATATATATATATAGTATATATATACATATAGATATATACATGTATATATATATATATATATATATATATATAATATGCATATAGATGTTAATGCATATACATATTTATACATGATTATGCATATGTATATGTATACATATGTATATTCTCACGCAACACCGCACATTTAAGTAGTAATACCATCCATAGTGGAATTATATAAGCTAGAATTGCATTCAATATGCCAACACTTCAATTCCAAACGTGTCACCATGTTTATAAACATTGGATCCTATGTTTAATGGTTCTCTTCTATCGCCCATCCGATGCTGTAATCAGTGAAATAAGCATTCATAGATTGACAAACTACTGATACTATTCTGAAATGATTTTTGTGGTGTTGCTGCACGTACATGGCGGCTCCAGAGTATTTTCCAAGAAAGGGTGTATTTTCGTAATTATCCTCAAACCTCATAAGGAAACCGAAAGTAAGGCCGGTGCATACACACGCTTTATTGTGCTTGAGGTAGTCCAAGAACCCCGCTGCGCAGAGCTGGGGCAAACATTAATTGGCATAACAGCATTAACAACATTAGCAAGGTGAAAAAGCAATATAGAAACCGATTAAATAGGAATATGCAAAAGGGAGATAAATGAGAGATGGCCTGGAAGGCCGCCAAGTAAAACCGGCCAAGGAAGTAGAAGAAGTGGGAGAGAAGAAGAAGAGGAGGGAAGGGGGGGGGGGGAGAATATTACAACAGCGTTAATGTTTTACAATGTCTAATAAGGGGTTGACATGATAGTATTGTTTAAAGCAGTATCAAGGCAACAAAGCTTGACCCAAAGTTTGAGTGACTGAAATGCACTGCTGATGAGTGAACGAAAGATAGCGCTGATAAAGTCGGAGCACCAGCTACCGTGGTGCTGACGCAGGTCGTAAAGACCGCCTGCGCGATAAGCCTCTACGGAGACCGAATAAAGGTTCGGATTCAACCCGAATGCCGTAGAAGCCGTTTGAGGAGGGAGACATAGGTGTCATGGGTGAGTGTAATGAGGCGGCCGTGCACATCGGGGTAAAAGAAGGCACGTACAGGGTTTACGATGTGAGGGATGTAAGCTATGAATATTGTGAGAGATGAGTCGCGATCTTGAAGAATTATTGTGTGTTGTAAATGGAGCTCGAGTCCGGCTTCAGTGAGATGAATATATCCGCCAGACAAATGTCGACGAGAGACAAAGGTGGTCTGGGAAGGAGGGACCACATTTCCTTTTCTTCAGAAGCGAAAAAAAATTCCAAATTTCAAAAATTGCTACCTGTATTGCGGATCAAAAAATGTTAACAAACAAACATACAAACCGGACCGATCGCCATAACTTGGCGAATGCGAATTGGCCAAGCAAACAAGAAAGCAGATAAATATGCCCCTAGCTCCTGTCAAAATCGCTGTGCGCGACGGTGGCCGTCCTAGCGGCCGCGACGGAAACCGGAGAATGTGAAGGCAGGAATTGAAGGAGGGATTTCACATGACTTTACGGACCGGAGTGATATCGTTACATTGAAAGGTGATACCTTGTGTGCGGCCGCCGCGTTGCGAACCACCTACAACCGGCACAGAAGTTCAACGATCGTGCTTCAGTGCTCCTTGCACCGCGGGGTTATGCTACAAACACTGAGATATGTGACAGAGCAGCCAACCGTGCGCCAATAAGCCGTCTGCTGACATTGATAACGCACGTCGTTTTGGTAAAAACCGGATGACGGCCGCGCAACTGCCCAGCCACCTGACAGTGACATTCCCGCCCCCTCGTCCCATTCCCTATCATGCCAATGCCAAGGGCCCTCACCTAACACCATGTTGTGACATGTGAAACTTATCCAGTTTGAATGATGAAAAAGATCATTGGTTGTACTCCACGTTCATGCGCTCACCAGATATACCAGCATCGCATTCGTTTGTTCCACTAGTTGCGCTTCGTTTCAGTACAAACACCATATGAATGTGCTGCACCTGAAGTAGCTCTATTGGCTAATGCGTAACTACCACTGAGATCCTTGATCTATTGTTGACCATCAATCCACATAAGGCCCTCACATTACGTCGGCTATTCCTCCAACTGTCTCATCGTCTGAACGAACGCCACAACATCTCACTCCTCCGTCTCGTCTCGCTGCGTTGTTTACTGTCTGCAGCGTAATAATGCAATCACGTCCACTTCTATAAATAAGTACGTTGTCCTTATCTAGCAATAACCCGCCCATCTGGTCGTTGTATTGGTTGCTGTGGGATGATATTATTTTAAATCGCCAACCATTTCTCTGATTCAAAACGAATATGTGCGTGTATGAGTGAGTGATTATATAAGCCAATGAGTGAATGAGCGAGTTAGAAAGCAGACGAGTGAATGTGTGAGTGAATAAGTGAGTAATTGAGGTAATGAGTGAGTGTATGGGTCTGTGTGATAGTAAGTGAGTCGTTGAATAAGTGCGTTAGAAAATGAGTGAGTGCATGAGTGCACGAGTGAATCACTAAGCCAATATAGGATACGTACACTACATTGTGGATGATCAAACTTTCGGTGAGAAAAACACTACGTGCGAGTTACTGATACGTTCATGGCCGACCACCACGGTCTGAAATAATGACAGCGGCTAGAGCAGAGGTCAAACTGTAGGCCTGTCAACATCGCAGTCGGTAGAAGGTGTTAATTTTCGCTTACCAGGAAGCAGAACACTTGGTCGTCTCGATGTATGATGAACTTTGAGGTGACAAACATATAAAGTATTTGCTGATATTAATCTTATCTCGAAGTCTACGAGTGACGGATGGTTCCATATTATCGATGAATGAACGATGAGATGGAGTATAACACACACACACACACACACACACACACACACACATATATATATATATATATAGAGAGATATATATATATATATATATATATATATATATATAGATATATATATATATATATATATATATATATATATATATATACAAATGCATATACATATATATATAAATATATATATAAATACATATATATATATATATATAATAATATATATACATAAATACATATATATATAAATATATATATTTATGAATATATACACACACACACATATATATAAATATATATAATATATATATATATATATATATATATATATATATATATATATATATATATATATATATATATATATCTATATATATATATATATATATATATATATATATATATATATATATATATATATATATATATGACCTGCACAATCAGTACACTTATACTCGTGAGATATTTCTACCTTGGGAATAGATTACGGACGTATCATTTTTGTCAACTCAGTCATGACGGCAACAGGTACGTTTGTTGTAATATCACGTAACCTCAGACCATAATGTAGCGGATTGTCACGACTAACAACCCACCAAGTGACTCTTTTTGATGTCCTTGTTTTCGCTCCTATTATAAACGTTCAGTATTCTAGCTCCGTTTCTCATAGCTGATGCCAGCACATACAGTGATAACATAATGATATCTGCCTACGAAGGTGAAGGACCACTTGGCTGCTGAAATGCATGCAAATTCATCTCAATGGCTAATATTGGGGTTGATTTAGCGTAAGACTAACAAAACCGGCAAACTCGAGCTCTTTGGACAAAATTCTGACCACATGTATCATGTCATGCCTATTAGTCTACTCGACGTGTTTATCTAGCTTGTCATGATCACCTGACCTCCGTCGACGTGACCAAAACGTCATATCCTGGTCATATGCTACCGTACCCCGTCCTTTGCGGTAAAACCCACATTTGCATACGCATAGCATGTGTATATGTGTCAACAAGGTTTTGACCATGTTCCATCCCGGCAAATATGAAAGTGATATTGTCACATGAGAAGGATTAATCCTGTAAGCACAATATATAAGTCGGTCGACTGGTGTCAATGGGTTATTAGCTGTATTCATTGACCCAGTGACAGCTTCTATAGGATTGTTTGACTGCTGCGAACGCAGCCATCCTAAAAGGTAAAAATTTGCAGCTATTGTTACATTAGTTTGGCAGCAGAATATGTTTTAGACAGTTTGAGTAATCCATTGTATGTAGCAGTAATTGGTATCCCACCAATACTTATCGATGAAGCTGGGCTTGCGTAAATTCAGCTTAAATCTGCTGTGTAGTTTTGAAGTCATCATTGTGGCATATCAACATGGGGATGCTGAAAATCGTCGCGCTCATGTCCATCGTTGCTATGGCGACTGCCCGACCTAGCAACACAGCAGATAACGACCTTCGTGCTCTACTCGCCGAGCTTGAGCGCATGGGGCTAAAACCAACTTTGCCGCTCAGTGATATCCAGCCCGCGGGGAAACCTGGCTTTAATAAAGTATCCAACAACGCTGACCCGTGCGACCCTAAGAAATGCAAGTTGCCTAACTGCCGATGTAGCGGGTTTGATATTCCCGGCGGTCTCAAGAAGGAAGAGGTGCCGCAGATGGTGGTGCTAACATTTCAGAACGCCGTGAACGCCATCAATTACAATAAATATATGAGCTTGATTCAAGGCAAAACAAATCCCAACGGCTGTCCATTTTCGGCGACGTTCTTTGTCCAGCACAATTACAGGTAAGTTAAAACCTATGTTTCTGCTAGCACTTGTTCATGAGTTATACATTTTTCATATTCAATACTGTGAGCGCAGAAATGAAGCTGTACATTTTGTGTAAATATTTTATCCAATGGCGAACAATGTGATATATTTAAGCTTTCAATGTCTTTATGTTCATTCAGTGATTACTGGGAGGTACAAAGCCTGTATGCTGCTAGGCAAGAAATAGGCGACAACACCGTCACCTTCCCGTCACCAACACCTGACCCCAAAGTTGCTGACTGGCAAAAGCAGCTTCAAAGTAATATATGAGAAAAACTGTGAAAAGCAATAAGTTGATGACCATGTGAGTCTGTGCGTTATGATATATCATGTGCGCTCGTTGCAGGCCAGAAGACGATTCTGTCGCACTGGGCTGGTGTTGCCACCGATGATATACAGGGAGTACGCGCGCCAAACCTGGCACCTGGTGGAAACGCTCAGCTCCAAGCTATGGTCAATACAAAGGTGTGCAAACCACGTTGGATAATTTTTACATCCATTTGCTTTTTCATGCCCAGCCTAGTATTTCAATCTATAGTGAACTCTGTTTCAGCTGTCGTATGATAGCTCCAGGGTAACCACACAATTCATTGATTCCCCCAGCATTCTCTGGCCGTACACGTATGACTTTGCGAGTACCCAGGACTGTCCAGTGCCACCATGTGCCAACGCGTCTTTCCCAGGTAATACCTGGATTGCACACACATATCGCATGGTCTGTTCACATACCTTGTCTTCTTGTGTACTTGTTATAATTTGACACGTTTATTTGGCTTGCGTAATATTTAGGTGTGTGGGAGGTGCCAATTCAGGCGTGGGAATGTAATGGAGCGCGGTGGTCCACCCCACAAAGTTGTGATGTTAAGAACACCAAAGACGCATTTTGGCTGCTGTATGACAAGTAAGAAAAATACCTTTATGCAGTATTAACATGATATCTGAGTGACAAACGATATTTGTCCATCAATGTTGTTTTATAAGGAGCATATAATAATGGTTCTAGCGATCAGTAGGACTGATGGTCATCAAGTAATATTAAGGCTTGATAGATGGGAATATTTGAAGTTGTTTCCTCCCGCCAGGTATGCCAAGCACGCCTCGTCAAGCAACCGTGCACCACTCACAATAGTGCTCGATAGCTCCTGGATCGTGACTGACTTTAAGCTGCAAGCCACTCTGGCATTCCTTCATGTTCTTGACCAGTTCCATTCGGTCAGTCAAACAACTCTGTCAAAATTCACATCTAGTGTCGTTACAATGTGATAAGCGACATTGGTATAAACGCTTCGTTACGTTTTTTTGCTAATATATAGCAATTAATAATAATTGGACGATTTGAAGAATGATTCATTGTATATTTGTTTCATGTTCATGAACAGAACACATATTGCTCTATTGATTAACGTTGCCCTCGTATTCATGACGTATCACAACGGCGACTGGTGTCGATGTGCAGGACACGTATGTTGTGAGCGCAGAACATGTCTTGGAGTGGATTCGAAACCCAACCCCTCTAGCCGACCTCAAGGGATTCAAACCCTGGAAGTGTGACGGACCAGCCCCAAAAGTGTGCGACCAAACACAGTCCAACAACTGTCAGTTTGGTGCTGATCGTCGTCTCATCCCTGGCGGAGGATCAGGCGCGCAGTACTATATGCGTACTTGTCAGACTTGTCCTAAGTGCTATCCTGGTCTTGATGACCCCCTGGGTCAGACCTGTTGAGAATATCATGCCGTTGTATCCTTATTTGGTGGCATTTGCAAATGAGGAGCTTATTGTTGTCTGCCATGACGCAACGATTAAATAGATGCGAGAGTATTTTCTGCTAAACGCCCATGAACATAATATCATGTTCGCTGAAATCATATTCTATGTCAGTAAGCTATGCAATGGACATTTTCTTTCTGGCCTGTTTATATTGTTAGATCCTTGACATTCCAGTCGGAATGAAAATATTTCGTCGGAAGCTATTTGTTAATGTTAAAGTACTCAAATAAAACTTCATTTAAACAAGGAATTTTGTACTACGTTGTGACAAATAAATCTATTGTTCCTTCAATCATATTCCTCTACTTTTCATGTGTTCTGAAGAATGTGTTTAAATGCGTTATGACTTAGTTTTGCATTGTGATTTCACTGAGGGGATGCGGCGTACGATCTTGTTACAGGGACATTATGACAAATTACGCGTCACAGTTTGTGAGCCATGGTGGACGAACGCTAAGACGAACTAAAGCGGCTTATGTACATCATTTACCACCATCTGCCCCTCCTGATTGAGTGATCCAATCAGAAAAATATAGATATCTGACATCATATACCTCATTGAAAAGCCTTTCACATAGTGAATTAATTAAAATGGTCCAATCAGGGATGTAGCCTAGGACTATTGCAACTATATATGGGCGATAGAAGACGAATATATATCGTATAAATAATGGAACGGTTGCCAGTAGCCCAGTTTTGACATACATCCACATCTTATAAAGCGTGATTGCAAACATTCTGTAAAGAGATTAATATAAAGACTCAGATAATATGCTCAGGTGTGTAATATACATTGCAGGCACAATTCTCTTGTATATGATCGCATTTAAATCACGATTTATCTGGCTCTTGCCTTTGCACTCACTTTCGGACTAAGCTCTAATCAGTTCGTCTTGTCCATGAATAGATGTGCCAGGCCCAATCAGCGCTACGGCCATCATTTATTCCCTTTCTAACCATTACCAGTGCCTACATTGATTGAGCCATTCCTAGTCTTGTAATTTGCGACTTTTGCCACATCTGTAGGCACGAATATCAAACCTTGCCCGCTAAATCCACTGATTAAACGCGAGGACGTTTACCACCAATAACTACAGTTATATTCGTAGTCGTTTAAAATGAATGGGGTACCATGTATGCTGGGCATGTGTGGCTTAAATCCCGGCAGATTACAATGGGGATAACAGGTCAGTCTGGCTATGAGAATTTCACCGACTGATATATTTCCTAATTAAGCCCTCCTTCAAGTCCTGAATTGTAAAACTGCTGTCTGTATATATCGAGCATTGTACAAGTTCAACATCATCCGTAGGCCATGAGATCAATCAGCTATACTTAGATAATCATGATGTATATTAACGTTGATTTTTGAATCGTGATCTCATGCTATAATATATTTGCGATCATAGGAAAAATTATGATGTCAAACTAGGTTTCTTTTCTCCCGAATCGTTCTGTCTAGAGCGATAACGTTATGTCTACATGGGCTTATTCTCTTGACACTGATATTAAACTACCGTGGCGTGCTATAAATGTAGTTGACTAACATGCATTCAGGATTCATAATTCATCGACCCCGTAGTATATGATTTGTGATTCGTTTTTCTTCGGGCAGCGATTAAATTGCTGCTGAGAGTCTGAGGCATGGCCACGGTAAAATTGAAACTGGTAATTCTGAAAGTTTAAATTCGGCGACCTTTGCTATGGAATGAAACATCAGCTCTCTTATCTGTTGCTCACGCAATTGTTGATTACAGCGCACGTCTTTTAGGATAATTGAAAGCGAAAGGAATATGAGCATTCATTGCAGCGACATATTATGTGCGGACTGAATTGTACCTGAATTGCTCCGGCACAACGTGATGTGTAGGTTTTACAATTCGCATTGTGTTTATAGCACCATTTGTAGCAACGGTTGTATTCACACCTGTTATGACATTGATAATTGGGCAAGCGGAATCGCTGTCGTTACAAGAGTTTGTTTCCCTTTTGAGTATGGCCAATGCTTGGGGCCAATTTTGCGATGCTGAACGTAATTACCAACGCAAATGCGATGGACGTTGTAAGAAATTTGTAGCTGGAAACGTGCTAAGGTTGGTTGATAAAGACAGCTAAGGTTGTTATCCACTGTGCGTACTCAAATGCCTCTGCTGCTAATTATATGCATATCGTCATAAGCAAAATTTAGAAGCTGATTTATAGCGCCGCGCCGATATTGGCTCTCTCATTTGGTGTTATTTTTACCAAGAAGGTATAATAATCGAGGCTTAAAATGCATAGTTAAGTATGCCCCTGTTACAGCGTGCCACGAGGTACTTAGAACTAAAAATGTAACCAGCCAGTTTGTAACACCTGTGGCATTGATATTTCAGTGAGAGTTTGATGATTCTTCTCGATGAAAATAAATCAGCAATATGTGAAAAATACAAATTATTTACTCAAGATAACATACATTAATTTCTAGGGATGATTAAAGGTCAATGCGGTCTGCATATAATCATAAAAGCTAGTGCGGCCAATCGATTATTTAATACCGCTGTGAAATGTATGTAAACGCTTTATCAAGTAAATGAAGTAAGCCCTTCTAGCCGAAGAAGGATAGTACTATTTCCCATGGGGCGACCTCCTAGTCTGCCAATTATCTCTGAGATCTACCGAATTACACGGTGAGTTTGCTTTGAGCAGCAATATTCTTAAAACGATACATTACATGTGTAAACGCCACTAATACACAAACCTACACACGTGCATACTCACACGCGCGAGTGCTTATTTACCATGTCTGCCTCACGTTCAAAAGCAAGAGAAACATACCAAACGATTTTAAGATGTGCTGTCCGGCGCGAAATAGATTTCTCTTATACTTCGTAGAACCTCAAATCTTCAGCGACATTATCAGAGTGGTATTGTTTGTTAAGTCCTGCCTGCACACTAGCGGCAGGCATGAAATGCTAATAGCAAAACTGCTAAGGCGGGATACGTATGTATCAATATATTCATTAAAACATGATGTACAAATCAAATTAGTTTTACAGTCATCCCAGTAGAACGAAAAAGGGAGGGGGGGGGGGGGGTGTGGTCTGTCAAATAGATATAAATGATAGGGCAGCTAGTAGATAGTGGTGACATCAACACAATCCTCCCCTGGTGATTTCATTCAGTTGTACTTAAGAATTCGCTTACCGGGTTTTGAATAAATGAGATCTCTTGATATTCTGCACTACCGTAACTGTCACTAAACCGTACAGTGATACAGAAACCGAGCTGCTATGAGCACACCATGATGCACATTGTTTTTGGCTGAAATTAGCAAGTTGCGTTCACCTAAGTTAACAATCTGGCTCCTCCTTGAAATTAATAACATGAATGCCAAAAGTACTATTGTAGACAAAACGGAATAACGTATTCCAAGAAATGCAAATTGCCTCAATTTTCTATCCGCATTTGTATTTCGGTTTCCTACTAAACCCTATGCTTCAAATTGAGATTATTTATTTTTGTATTGTTTTAATTTCATACAAGGAAACGTGACATAGCCATTTCAATATAATGATTTTCAGGGTCGATTACGCTTGCAATGCAGCAAAACTAGATGCGTGACCCAAGGGAAACTGTCAATATACAGATGACTTCATATGAAGGGTGAATTTGAAATAACATTTACAATTCCTATTAATCGAGTAAGTTACAGCAAATCAACCGTATTACACTAGGGTCATAACAAGGTCACATAAGCTCAGCATGAAATAACACAACAATTATAACACCGACTAACAAATTCTTTTTTGCAGTAAAACATGTAAGCAAATCGTATATATCCCTGCTTAACCTTACATGAATCTACAAACCCATGTATTGTGCCATATATAGCTTCTCCATCTTTAACTGTTGGTTAACTGACATGCACGTCGACGTATGTCGACATTCAGATATCGTCATTATTCAAACACTGATCATTTAAGGTTTCAAACCAGTATTAATCAGGCGGACTCAGAGATCACGGTATTTGTTGGATAGAATTTACATATTTGCTCTTGACTAGTTCATTTTGCGGTAGTTAAAACATCATGTGCGTCACAAGAATAACGGCATTAGCCTGGATTGCGTACTTAGTCTGTGTATTAATGAACAAAGCACAGCGAAATGTTCACGTCACATTTGATTCCATGCAGATAGCCAAACGAAGGTAAGCAATAGAACCTATGATTGGTATTCATTACAGCTATTTCTGGAAAACAATAATAAGCCACCTGACCTCCTAACTTAACAATACTTTATTTGACACAGAAGAGCAGTTGGTTGGTTAAGACCGTCTCAACAAATATCATGGTCATTGTGTTTGATGTATATTTATACACATTAGGCTACTAAGTGCGCTCACCGACCTCACCCTATGTCAAATAGCTCCCATAAGTAGTCATTAAAATGCTACATGTTAACGTCTCCTTTACTGCGATGGCATATTGTTTCGTTATTATTCCATGCCGATTCCGAAAATGTGTACTTCGAGCACATGATTATGAAATTGACTGGCGAATAGCATTCAGTGCATGAGACTAGTTGCACTCAATGCCAAAACTGACGGCGAATTATTATCATTTAGAGTATTTGATACTGCAATAATGAATGTGTTCGAATGGCAGCCGTCATTGTCATGGCGAATACTAGGGCTAATTTAGCATTATACGACAGCTAACTAAATGTTGTGCTTTCGCGAAGGGCTTTGCAATTATGGTTACACGTGACATGTGGCTTGAGAAGTACGGACAGGATATGGATTGATGGCGCTCAAAGTCTCGTGATGGAAAATACTGGTAAAAACATTGCAATAGCCTATAGAAAAAAGAGCGCTAATTGGTCATCTTTTTCCCGGAAAAACCTTCGTTTGGCAATCACAATGGACCGTGCAATCAACAATGAGTAGTCAATACAAAACGTGCTGTTTTTGGCTATCCCTGTGTTTCTTTAAGAAATAAAATCAATGAGTAGACGCAAAAGTTTTTCATCACAATTGTCCTTAAATTGTTAGCGGTGATATTGCGCTGTTTTTAGTGCGGGAGCATACATTTGGTTCATACTATAGGTCACGACTATAGATGATATATCAACACAATTCTGGTATAGTTATTTAATCAATAAGCACAGACTAAGAACTGAATATTGATTAACCTCGTGCATTTTGTATTTTCAAATGATTTGTTTGTTGCATAGTCATATGATTGTAACTTCTTTATTGTAACATGCGGGCTACGTATTGATATCTATACTGTTTGTAGTGATTCCCACAAAATTAAGACTAATGATTGTGATATATCATCATGCTTACGATCTAGTTCTTTCGAGAGGAGGTAATCAACTTGTATATCCGCTGGGATTAATGCAAAAGCTAGAACAGAATTTACAAACAACTATTAACATTTTCTGCTTGTACCCATGATTCATTTGTACATGCTGTTGACATACTCAATCTAGGCTGCCAGGATCATTTTTTGTTACCCAGGATTGTTGATGGACGATATACGGATGATTGGATTTTGTCCCAATCCGCGTGAGCATGATAACAAGCATTTGCTCAAAACATGCGGAGAGGATCGCATCGCCCTACGATCAGTTGTGCAGAACATGCTAATTACACTATCAACAAATACGAAATGTACGACTAGCCAGTGTCATACATGATAAACACAGGTACAGATTTGATAGAACACCGGCTTAGTGTATCGAATAATATATATATATATATATATATATATATATATATATATATATATATATATATATATATATATATATATATATATATATATATATATATATATATATATATATATATATATATATATATATATATATATATATATATATATATATATATATATATATATATATATATATATATATATATATATATATATATATATATATATATCTGCTATTGATGCGGATAACTGTTTTGTGATTAAAGCTTCTATTAGGATACTGAACCAGTTCGTTATTTTAATTAAAGTCTTTTCATTTGTGCTCTGGATTGAAAAGCTTAGAGCGTTCAATGATTAAGCAAATGTACAAGTCACCGAAGGTCCAAGCCTATCTCTTTTCTGTGTGCGCTGTCTCGCTCTCACTGTCTATTACCAGCACCTATTCTTTAAGAGTGGTTAACGGCCTTTTCATCACTTAGACAGCCTGTCAGACATGCGACATGCGAATTGGTTCATGGCAAAAGGGATAATTGGATTAACCTAGAACGGGCTGCATAATTGCCCGATCCCCCCACCCCCCACACACACACAATCACACACACACACACACACACACACTCACCCACACACACACACACACACACACACACCTATGCACACACCCCCCACCCTCACACACACACACACATTAACATACATATTTAGCATATGAATGTACTGTGCCACTCGAACACTTGCTCAAACCGCACACTTGGTTTACACTGAGGGTTTATTGTATGGTTCTCAACTAACAATGGATGACAAGATCAATTTGTTATTGTGATTTGCTTAGCTAGCGCATTGTGTTGAATCATAAGTACTTTAGTTATAAGATGGATGATTAAGGCTTCAGGGTGATATCTGTGAATAAACCTACCGAGGATAATAACGTATTCCGTGTTTTGTTTATATGGTTAAGCTATTACCAGGAGCTTGTCAATTACTAGGCCATTTATATACACAATAATGGTATGAACTATTCAATACAGTATCCATTGCTGTATCGCTGTGTTAAATACAGCAGGCCCGTTAGGCAAACACATTTTGCATAGGCTTTTTTTAATGTTCCGTTGGTTATGTTTTAATGGATCATCTTAAAATGACACATCTTTTGAAACAATACTTCATTGCAAATCGTTGTTATTCTGTTTATATCGCACTAATGCCTTTGCTACAAAGAGTCATCTGCTATTGAGCTACAGCAGTTCAATGAATATGTGTTACTTTAATATATTACTTCTTTACTTAGACAGCCTCCCAGACATGCTAAATGTACATGTGCAAAATGAGCGGCATATCCGTGAGTCCGTGAATCTGTAGATAAATGAAAGCGACTCAGGTCAGAATGACTGATATGTAGTAAGATATACCGACCAGATGACTGGAACACGAGCTAAAAAAAGCTAAATCATTCATTCATATCCAGTATATTTCGTCATATTGTCACATATGATGATTACAAAATATAATCTAACTATGCATTTATTATAGTTTGGGAGATCCAGCCACACAAGTCGTTTTCCAAAATTAAGACCGACATTCATGGTTGCCCTCGCTGAACCCTCATAAAATTCCAAACCAGTCTTCTACAGACGTCAGTTGCAGTACAAAACATCGTTTTGCAGTGTTTTGACACTATGGAGAACAACATGATTATTATCAGTGCTTTCCTGAGTCTGTTGAATTATAGAATGGCAGCACCAGACAAAGTTGGTGTCATTAATGCGTCAACATATGCCGTCATAGACATATTGAATCGTTCGGTAGAAAAGTGTAGAATTGCAGCTCAATTTTGAATAGACACACTCGCTAATATGTGGCAATAAGCCTCATGCTCTATGCCGACAGGACGCTGACAATATGATCACAAAGTATTCTTTGTAAAAAAACAAACGTACATTGAGCTGATTTCAATTATTACAACTCATTTCCGGAGTCAATCCAGTACGAAACAACCATTGTATCAGCACAGAAATATTGCTTGACACATGGAGGATCTTTACGTATAACTGTGGTCTTATCCATTTCAATGTTTCAAACAAATACCATTCCTTTTAGCGAGATTGATTCAAAGGAAATACCGAATTAGCGAATAGGCACACGTATCCTTAAACTGAGGTAATCAATTGGCCATACCGTCATGTATTAGCTGCTTTGCAATGAATATCCAGCATTAACAACATGAAGGGGTCACTGGAGCTGCAGGTTTACCCACTAGGTTACGTTAATGTGGATAATAAGCATACTTATTCAAAAGAAAATTCTGAACAAACACTGAAGTCCAAGTATTTACGTTTTTGTTTTCGAAATAAGTGAATATATCTTGTGTCATGGACAGACTGTACATGGATGGCGTTCCTAATGGATACATTGCAATTGTATCCATTTTACTTCGAAGTCATCATGTGGCCAGAAAACTAGAATTGCAATGAACCTCATATTCATTGAAATATCACGTTTCGCCCCCGATGCATTGATGTCAAAACAGCGTCGTTCTCTTAGAGAATTTGAAAATTTCCATGGACACTGGACATAATGGGAATAATTAACATGCATCTATTTGACCCGCGTATTGAATACCTTGCGACTGCGGACTTACACTGCCTCATTTATGTTCGTCATATTTCTATCGTGCCAAATGTAATTTGTTAATCGTTGACTGTTTTTCATCGAGATGACGTGCTGAACACCGCACGATAATACAAAAAGTTATATGATATTTTTAAACGATTTTTAGGTGACGCGCCACGGTGTCACATGGTGTCAGCTATCGCGAGTACACAAACAATTGAGGGCTACGTTTTAGGTGAACGCTCCACAGTGTCATTTCAAGTGATACAACTTGGATGGAAGTAAGTTATTCAGGGCGAAAATATCGCTCGGAAACTTCAAAAAGCTACCATATGGAGCATTATAGCTTTACCAGCAACATGTC
Source organism: Urechis unicinctus (assembly GCA_034190875.2). Taxonomy (NCBI): domain Eukaryota; kingdom Metazoa; phylum Annelida; class Polychaeta; order Xenopneusta; family Urechidae; genus Urechis; species Urechis unicinctus. The sequence goes on from CM067348.1 coordinate 17,834,567, forward strand.
GTCCTCTTATGTACAATTGCATCTCACCATCAATATAGGGGTACATTGTGTCTACTTAAATGACAGGGTCACCTTTACCAAGAATAGAAGTGCCAGGCCACATTAGCACTCAGAACATCAGTATTCTCTTTCATGCCATTACTTGAGCTTACATTGAATGAGTTGGGCATAATCAGACGCAAATTCTATGCCTGGTCTTTGATTGGCGACTTTTCATGCATATGTAGACGCAAATATGTACACCTGCTCACTGAATACTCCTATTGGACGCAATGATGTTTACCTCCAACATCTATAGTACCAAGCCGATTTGTTTCATGTTATCGCCGTGCCATGTGTGCCTGGCATGTGCCGCTTTAATACCGGAAGATTGCAAAGCGGATAACAGGTCAGTCTACCTATGATAATTGCACCGACTGATATATGGAACATTTTACCCCACCTTCAGAGTTCTGAATTATGACACGTACTAATCGGTAGTTGAGAGCGCAATATAATCAATAGGTGATAAAACAAATCAGCTATACTTAAATTATCCGAATTCATAGGACTTATATTGCCAGTGTAGATGTTTGGGACGCTAGCTAGCGTCTGTACGTCATTCAAGTCTACCCAAGACATATGATAATGTAGACAAGTCAATAAACAGTGTATGAGCTTTGACATTCACCTGTAACTATTGATTCAGCAGCAATATGAAATGTTATACTGTCCCTCACGCCGACTTTACTTATGTTTTTCTAATATTTGGTCTAAAGCAATGCTATCTCGGAAAGTGATTGTTGGCAAGGAGAGAAGTGCTGTGATTGAAGTCCTTTTGATCCCTTCTATGTCACTTATCGCGTGCGATTCCATGGAAGTTCCCATAGCTCGCCAGTTTGATGGTAAGTGCTGATTGTATGGGTAAAATACGTCTCGTCACTGAGTGCACAACCGAGACTGACAGTCTACGTTTTAGAGAAACTTTTGATTAGACTCAGAGTGTGCGTCATTGGCTAACTCGCTTGCATTAATATGAAATACGATGGCTGATTTTATGGCAAATGGTCTTTTCCCGTGTTATAAATGCTATCTTATCTATTCCTACTCTTGGGATGTTTCCAAGATGGACATCTCGAACATTTTGAGACCTGATCGTACTGTCCTTTGGTCCCGGCCTTTTATTTAATTGGATTAACTTTATCCTGCTGGGACATTTGCTTGATCTAAAATAAACATTGACTTGATCAGACTATATTACAAACCGCATGGAAGTTATGATATCCAGACAAAAAGCTCGACAGTTGTTGAAACCCAGTTTGTAATACATTGTGCCGCTGGCAATGCCTTTTTGCGCTTGAAATTGTGGGCAATGGTCAAAGAACGTCGCCTAATAGTATTGTTTGTGAAACATGGTAGATATCAACGTATAGCCACACTCTCATTTACAACGAGGGTGGCAGAATCTAATATAACAAATGAGTGGTTGCAAAAAAGTGCGATCGCTTTTAGCATGATTAGTTTCAAGGAAATGCCGAATTAGCTAATGAGCACACGTTTCCTTAAAATAAGGTAATCACTTAGCTGTGCACTCTGCGATAGATTGGTAGTATACAGTACTGTGCAAGTATCACTGACGTTTGCCGTTTACCCCCTGTATTAGGTGTACATGATTATATGCCCACCTGTTCCAAAGGAAATAATATGTTAGTTCATCTATTCACGAGCTATGCTAACTAATGCTATTTATGTGCTTAGTAATGCATAGAAAGGGCGACGGGCAGATGTATATTATTGTGGTGAAAGTGCATGTTACTCTAAAATGAACTCAGGATGCTCGATGGACTCGAAAGTCACTATATGCCAATCACTATCAGATTGAATTACCGTTTTGCATGTTCACAAAGTATCGGGTGTATGTGACAAACAACAACTGGTATGTTAGTCAAATCTATCGCAATTCTTTGTTATCTTCGACGGATACATACCGTCTAACAGACAAACGCCTACTGTTTAAAGTGGACATGGATAGCATAATGTGATCCTAGTTACGTCGCGATCAAGGCTTTGCGTGTTGCCAAATAACCGCATGTTTTTTCGTGAAGTATCATCTTAACCGTCGGGGACCAATATTTTTTCCCCTTCGGGATGGGTTGTTATTGCATGATTCTTGATATTAATAAAAGTGCGTTAGTCGTGGAATGTTCTGGATATCTCAATTCACAATAAACAAAACGGGCAACAATTAATTAATCGACTGTAGACATGTATTGTCTCATGTATGTTCGGGGAGGCACGTTCCACATATGTGCTTAAATGTGTTAGGTTCACCTGTATCCACCCACCACATACAATAAGTAACGTTATATTAAAAAAATACGAAATGTGCAAATGGATAACCGCATTAATTTTGCAATGTAGTTTTCGATAATAAGGTATTAGATACGATAATGAAATGTGCAGGTTCCACTGAACGACCTCCTCCAGACGCTTACTGCAAAGCAACAGGGCGAACAGCAGTCGAATGCGAGAGCAACCAGTCTACATATATATGAGCATGACTTTTGGACAGACTTCATCTGTGAACATATTGTTTTCACATTCTACGTCCGACAATATAATCATTGACATGCGACAAAGTTTACTTATATTTCGGTGAGTTTTCGTCCTACTACCTACTTGTTTCATCCACCTCAAGCTTTTCCATATTGACAAATTTTACTAGGTATGATTTCAATGTTGATGCTTTCTTCGATTGATGGGTTTTGCTTGTGACCTCTTGTAGACATGCCACATGCCTAATTTCATATTGACAAATTTTTAGGCGTTTTTCTGTTGCTTTATATTCGGTGGTTTTGACAATACACCTCAGTTGCTAGTACCATACCATTGCAACTAATTATTCACATTTTAATCTAAATATATAGCAAGGAATTGAAACACATCAGCACAAAATCCCATTTTTACATGTTCTTCACAAAATGGCCGTGCGCCATTATCGGCTGTCACTCCCGATGTGTAGATGGTAATATCCCACCGAGTTTATTAAATGAGATTCAATACTTTTCCATTCCTGTTTGATTCTTATTTACTAATTTCATTACCTGTATTTCTCCCAAGGAAATCTTCTAATTGAGATACTGGTATATTTTGCATAGCTATTCCGAATTCAATCGCAACTAATTGCCAATCTACTCCATGTCAAAAGTCAGTAGTATCTCTCTAAATGTACACTGACTTTCTATATCCCAACTTATGTTCCCAGAAGCTGAATTGATAGCATTAGTGTGTTGATTAATCTTCAGAAAAGGGTCTTTTATGACATTTAATGCCTCGTTTTGAGGTCAAATGCCCACACAAACGGCTGTCATTTGATGATGTAATAAACTTGGGTACTGCACATTCACATTTGGAACTTGGACGAGAACAAACTCTTTTGAAAACGCAGTTATCATAGCACGTGATTCGGTACAGGAGTGCTTTGATCAAATAATACGATAATAATATTATACAATCTTGGCGCAAAGCAATTTACACAGTTTTGTTAATCACAATGGATAAACAGAAGGAAGTAGTCATGGGAAATTGGTCAATGTCCTCAGTATAGCCATTGCAGAAAATGCAATGCAATTCTGCGTACAGCCATTTCTGAAAGACGTTGATTGGTTTAGTAATGGATATAACTCCTTACCTAATTATGACTGTGGACATCATTCCTGCTGTTCTACATGCGATGGTTTAGTTGGGTATCGCAAATAATTGCAGTATCAGTGTCACCATGTTATGCACTCTAACATGCATTTTGACTTTGCCTAACATCTGCATGTCTTTCTTCCAATGGGTTTCCTACGTGGCTTAAGCGTTAGAGGCAGCTTTTATGCACAAAAACATTTTCTAACGGAGATGATTGTGCAATAAGTAATATGGACCCTGGACAACACATAAACAGCCCCCATTTTAGTTACATTGCTTGTTATTGTCAAACGACACGTAAGGGCTCTCATGGCCTCGATTACACCCACCATCTACACACTTCAATCAATCATTCCTAAGCAGATAGGACGGAATTGGATTCAGCGAGCCCGATAAGTGAAGTCTCCTGGCAGCATCCTTGGAAGTGGATGATGTAGTCAAGTTTTTACGTTTGCATATATGTCGGCAAGGCATTTAATGCCACTTTTTCTATGTTGCGTGCTGTGTGAGTGATAACTTTGTCAACACAAACCAATAAATCGGTATTTGTTTGCAGACCAATTGCAGACATACCAAAACTCTGTGCGCCGAACAATACTTATCGCAATGGATGATTTGGTATCGATATTGTCGCTGAAATATTTGCGGCTTAATAGACTGGCTTGCAAGCATATTTGTTGAGTGAAATTGTAATACTAACCCAACCCAACAGCCAAAGAGAATTCTCATTGCAGATAGCGCCGAAAACTCATTGCGCAACACCCTAGTTCTGTTGGCAGCTATATAATGGTTAGACAGGAGACGTATTGTCAGACGTACTTTCGTACATTCACCCAACTGTCATATTGCATTCCACCGCACGTCTTGCAAAAAATTGTTATTTGTTTTATGTGTTGTTTAGTGTTGAAGCGCGCATGTGTTTGCAGTACATTTTGACACAAAATCTAAATCACTGCAGCAGGGTATAATTGATTTCATGGCGATTTTTTTTAATTAAACAATACCTGTGCAACCGGAGATGAATGGCTTAAACGCATGTCTGCTCTGGTGCTTGGTCATTATTTATGTTTTACCTCTTTATTATGACAATCCTCTACCTCATAGGTGAGTTCATCGGACGTCAATTGGAAAGCCTTTTCTTATTGCAAGATGCCATAAACATTTAAAATTACTGGTTTTAGTAAACCGACGAGTGATCAAAACGACATCTCAGCTCCTAATTTCGACTATAATGCAACTATTCGCAAAATATTACACTATTTAAGAGATTTACAAATAGGTGATTGTATTCATTATCCAATCGACATTTAAACTTGATAAGTAAAATAGAAGAGATATGTTGCTTCAAAACTGCAACATACTCGGAGGTTTATCGAAAGCAAAACAGAGTAACTTATTCTCGCTAGATCGGATCGTATCTACGATATCATTGTTCGATTACATGATGTATGCGTTGTCATTACTATGCTGTAATGCGCTGTTTTCATAAAGCTGAAATCATCTCGGGCTTCAAATTTAATCTCCGTGAAAAAGTTCAATTACGCTTTTGGGCATGATATATTCATATGCAGACAATATATGCTGCGTCTGCTAATCGTTACTAGTCAGCCTCTACGAATAGTTTACGGAAAATCAGCATGAACGTTTTATCCAAAACGTGACTGCATCTGTTGGTGCTACCAAAATGTCATGGTAATGACCCGAGGTTTTAGGATTAACGATCACCCACTTTGGGTTGTCGTGACTCAGTGAAAGCCAGAGCATTGCAATTGATGATACGTCTTTTACCGTGAGACCTTATGATGTTTTTTTTTCTACCATGTAATTCTGAGGCACGGTATTTTATAGTTAATGTCAGGACGACTTAGTTGTAATCGCACGCGATTATAGCACACGAGCAACAAGCCAAATGTATAGCAAGGGGATCTAGAGCATCATTACTGTGACTGGAAAAGATGACATACATCGTCTTTTACTACCTATATGTTGATATATAGGTATATTGATATATATATATATATATATATATATATATATATATATATATATATATATATATATATATATATATATATATATATATATATATATATATATATATATATATATATATATATATATATATATATATATATATATATATATATATATATATATATATATATATATATATATATATATATATATATTTATATATATATATATATATATATATATATATATATATATATATATATATATATATATATATATATATATATATATATAAATTAATATATAAATTTATATATCATGTGATGTTTGTGATACCTGAGAATCGTACATATAGCAGGGCAGAATAGGCTATATCCGCTAACCGCCATACTGAATCAGCTAAATGCTGTACGAGGGGACATAAAGCGGGTAACTAGAACTATTATCAATCTCGGCTTCATTAGAGATCACAATTATTGTGAATACAGAACGTTTTGTTCCCGTTGCATGCTAACTATTCCATTGGTGTTCACGCATTTGTGGCCATTTCTCAACTGTAATCCGTAACTCATTGTGTTACGAATGCATCTCTGTTGCTATACATAAATATTGATTCTCACACTGAATTATTTCAAAATAATTCTAAATAGTCGACGATGATTTCGCTACTTTTCAGTGCTTTTGATTAGCGTTGAAACGCTCATGGATCCAAGACCGAGGGCAATAATTATATGGGTGCTTCGATGATGATGTGCCCCTCATTGCAACTTAAGTCTCGGCGGCTTTGCATATGTTTAGAATATGCGAGGAATTTTCTAATTAATACTGCGTGCAGTTCGATTCTGCCATTAGCCGGTTTGCTAGCCTCCAATGCTTACAACAGTTCGGTCTATTTAACACTTAATGATGAATTACTTTTATTGTATGGGATTTTGCTGTAGTACATCTTCGAAGCATTCGCATTAGTTGAAGTTTGTCCTCATACCATTGAAAGAAGTCTTTATCATGCGGTATTTGACCATGACACCATGCGCTGATGGCGACTCCAACCTCAATCGTTGTCACAGAAAGAGGTAACAATAATGATCTGTGTTGCTTTGGCGCCTTATATAGATGTTAATTCTAAGAGCTCACCAGGATACTTGGATATTGTTATACAGTTTTGGCGACATAGACGCTATGAAACATAGGAATATTGTGCTGAACTTGGTTAGGGTTTGCATTACCCTCGCCTACAGGCATTAGTACGGATAATGGATGTTGCACGGACCACTAACCCGTCTTTCAACTATTATTAAATGTATGCGTAAAGACGAAAGGCACTATGGTTATATTAGTCGCAAATATACCCGCCCATTCATTCCTCACTCGTTTATTCACGCACTTACTCATCCATTCGCGACCCTTCGAGTAAAATACCAATGCTAAACTAACTATACAGCTGATTGTAAGACGATTATATTAGCAATTACAACGGATGGCACGGATAGCTACAGAAAATCATCGAGTTTTGAGACATATATTTTTTCTTGAGGCCTGTGATGAGTGTCCTTGCTACAATTACTGCATCATTTTGAAAATAAGAACAACATATAGCGTAACAATGCGCTCATGACCAGGAACAGATGCGCAGGTGCGTTAAACCAGAACAGCCGGTGCCTTCAATTAGCAGGATATATAACAAAGATTAGCTGACGGTAAATGTTCCGTTCCAAATTATGTATAATTGAAGATGTAATAATCGGAAAGTTTCAGCCGCAACTGTGAAAGGTAGAATATGGAATGCATAGTGAATTTCAGCAATAAAGCAATCATACTTTAACTGTCAGCTACATATCGTAGAGTGTTCTGGTAAACATGCAGAGCTTCACATTCAGGCACAGAGCTACTCATTGAGCGGCATTGCCATTGCAAGATACAAATGGCCAAGGTCATATCCCATATCGTCTACATGTACCCCATGCATTTCATCTTATTGGTAAAAATCCGCATATGAAGGCATGATTGATGGTGAATATATTTCACTGCAATCGAATCAGACAACATTTGATTGAAGATGGATGCCTCAAACGTTAACGTGGTTGGTATTTGTATTTCCCAAACGGGTTACGATATTTCTAGTGTGCCGGTACCGTACGAGCACGTTAGAATACTAGCACCAACGGTTTTGTTTAGCATTAGCACCAGTCTGGTTATAGATGCATTGTTCAGTGGCTCCAATTGACTATCCGTTATTGGCTGGGTGCTAAAATAACTCAAATGTATATACATCTTTGTATCACAACAGCACATGTTTGGTAAGTTACTGGCATGGGTATCTTTAAGATAATGTTTTGACTGTATTAACAATGCGATTAAAATTCTTAGTGAACCGTAGAGTAAGTACCTACACGCACGCGTTGCAATTATTATATAATGGTTCAAGTTACGCAGGAAGTCAGGTCTGAGTGTGTCCAATAGTCGATCGCGTTGCATTTATGTGGTGCAATAAGCGAAAACAATGATTGCATTATATATTTGCATTTGTATCTAGTTTACAACATTCGTAGATAAATGTTGCTTACCACCCATCCATAACACAATGATTAAATGCAGCATATGAAACTCAAGTCATAACCGTTATACATATGCAACGCATTATTAACGTATTGCTTTTGGGATGTTTTACCGCAATGCTAAGTGTAATCATCAAGAGCGGTAGTCATGCTTTTCTTGCTTCTGATATTGTTGATCATTGCCGATCGCTTCCACCCAGTGTATCACACATGGCACTTGTAGTAGTCATATGTCTTTGTATTTATATTCGGCATAATTTCAAGTGTACAATTGAGTTGTAAACAGCTGTAGGTATTGACGCTTAAGTGAATATAATATTGCAAAATCTATTGCCCTATGACCGCTTCGCTACTAACATTCCGTTAAGCGACCTCTTCATTAGGGTTAACACAAACGTATCAACACCAATAGGATTTTCTGACAAGCCAGGATCGTACCTTTTATATCAGATGTATTCCAAGACATTTGAACAATCACTTTCATGTGGGCAAACTTTATTGGAGTACAAGTAACCACATTTGGAGTGGTATTGACAACGGGCATTATTGTAGCTAAACCGCTGTATTAACTCATCTGATGTTCCATTTTGCTGCTTCAGTATCGATATTGGTGTGCATGTCTTGACTGTAGATTGAGTGCTCTGCCGTGATATCGTCAGGTGTGTATCACAGATAGTATTATTTGGGAACAATGTCACAGTTACTGTCAAATATGATCCTATTGAGCATACATTTCTGGTGCCCCCTTCTTAAATATACAGTTAACCATTGCGAACATTTTTTGAATAATGCTGCAAAATAATAACTCCCTCTTGCTTTTCATACATATAAGATCAGGCTGGACTGATAAGTTTAAGAAGACCAATCCTATAGCCTAACACCAGAGTCATAATAGACAAGTGTAAACAACAAGCACCAGTTGGTAAAACCGTGTTTGTAATAGAATATGTTATTTTTGCAACATGGAATAATGCATCAAGCTGCTACGGATAAGTTTAATTTGTAAGTAATGAATAATATAATCATTTGAATGATAATGGTGATGGTTAATCAGGTGATTGCATCGTTATTACTAATATGAGGTGGGGTTGGCAAGATGGCACAAAGGTCGGTCGCGGGCATGGCGGAGAGGGCACCTTATGATGATCAAAGAGGCTAATTATATGAGTGTTTCATGTAACAAAAAGGATTGGCTCCGCAAAGGCAGACGTAGATTTATAATATTTCCAATTAAATCCGGTTAATGATTTTGCCAACAGTTATGTCATCTAAGTCGCAGGCGAGAGAGCGGATTTGAGTATTTTATTTAACCAGTTGTGCTCAGCTCTTCATTCGCGAAGTCCTGCAATAAACACGCAACAGTAACAAAAATATATGATGTAGTTTTATACCAAAATATACTATTACAAGTTCATGACGATGTCAGATAACTGACATGATTTGATTATGTAGTTTTTCAGCATAAGGCTAGTCAACAGTAGTATGTGTACCATAGCTTATAAATATATATATAATGATATGGTACATAATGATGACAAGCAAGTCGTAGCGCACATATTGGGTCTTGATTAATTTTCCAACAATCGATAAGAATTCATACTTTTTTGTCTGTTTTTTTGTGGTATAGTGTCTCAAGATACTGCTGCTGAAATATGTACATAGTAAGCAGTATCCCATCAAGTGAATATCGAAAACGGTGATATGGCTTTAGTACTATTTTTACACCTAATGCGTAGGCAGCTCGTGTTATTATTTGTCTCATACCTACCCACATCCGCCTGTGGAAACACAATTTAATATGTTGCAATGGGTGTTTTGGGGCTGACATCGTTGATTTCCCTTGCTAGCTTATCAAATGACGCAAATACTAGTCCCTCGTGGAAGGGAATGCATGCATATCATGCCCTTTTATTTATGCTGTCCAATTAATCATCTGGGACAAAGTTGGCGCTAATACAGTGTTGCATTTTCTAATATTATCCGACCTCAAAGCGGAAGTCCAAGTACAAAGTTGGTGGTGGGTTTCCATTTGTGCACCTATTTTTTTCTATGACCGACACAAACTGCACAATTAACTCGAGCTGATGAATCAATGAAACTGGCTATCTTTTTTGAATGTTGTATATATTCAGTTTTGAGGGCCCATTTATCTTTAGGCCAATTTTACTTGAAAGTGATTCGATTGAAACCACTCCTGGTCTTGAAAGCAGCAGATATAATATGCGCTTGATTAATATGAGTGAACGCAAAAGCAGGAAACACAATCAATTTTTAATAAATTGCATAGTAGTTTATAATCTCTCCTCAGAGTCTTTTACTTTAAGATCAAATTAAAAATACATGGAGCGAAACAAAACGTACCCCTTTGACGCTGACAGTAAATTGCAGCTTAGTATGGTGCTGTGTAATGATGCAGGTTTTGTTATTTGCCATATGTGATAGTTTCCAGGGTCAAGATACATCAGTTAACTGTGCCAACACTTTCTCTCTGGTATTAGAATGCACTCTATGATTCCGTCACTAAGCTTTTCTGACTATATTGAATATGAACAAGGTAAGTTCACTTAGCTAGATGTATACATATAATGCAGTAGACAGCATATATTTTCAGCATATATCATCATTGGAACCGAAACTGCATAGACTAACAGAGGATAACATCATCTGTATCTCTCGAAGTGATTTTTAGCAGCTGTTAGCAAAATGAATGGTTTTCTCTAGTTGGGCGAGCTGTTGATTGCGCTTTGGCGGTGAACTAAATGATATGTATGCATTCTCTGTAAGCACGGAGAAGTATTCGCATTACAAAAACATTATTATGCTGGCGGCAAATAACGCCATTTCGTCTACAATTCATACTTTGCTTGGAACATTTTATGTGGGAGTACTGCTATGTTTTGAGCTCTGCCGGGAAATATCCCGTACTACGTTCATGCAGGATAGCGCTCGGTTTCATGCGGATATTTACGTTAGGCTTTGGTGAACCTTAAATTCAAGGTTAACTGATGCCATATGTAAAAATCCGACGCGATGTGTCTATCAATCGTCATTTTGATTAAGCTGCTTTCTGCTATTTTCACTTGATATGAGCCCGATGCTCTGTTGATTATATATGATACTTTTGATATCTGGATATGACTACAAAACTCTAGAGGTCATTCAATCGTCATTAGCGCTTAACTAGGCAATATGCTATCCTCAATTAATATTAGGATGAAGCACCACCCGATAAACATGCTGCTCGCTAAAGTATAACCAGTGCTGAACGAAGACGTTCAGCATTCTGTATCCAACATGTGAACGATATATAACAAATATTCCCCATGTATCACTCATTTATCGCATTCACTCGACCATAACATTCGGATGTGATTAACCGATATGAGAACGACATATGACCGTTCGCACATTTAGGTGATATCCTCCATGCATTACCATGGAGCTCGATGTGTCACTCATTAATCACGAAGAGTTAAAATCTGCATTTCACATCTGACGTGAAGACGATGTAACACTGGTGATGCATGATATTGATGTCATTCGGACAAATTCAAATATCCGATGAACCGTTCGTTCAGCTTAACTTCTGAGCTTGAGCGCTCCTTTATCGTCAGTAAAGGTGAGGACGATGAATTGCCAGTGATGCTCATGTCTTTTGTGCATGATCGCAATGTTTTGTTGTCACACATTCATCCCTACCATCTTGGGAGTTCTTTTCCAGATGGGAAGACGAGAATTTGCCGTTGATGCTTAGGATAGATGATCCCTGCGCCGCTGTTTTGGGCGGAAAAGGATTATTTTACAATTACGAAGAAATATTCCGGGGAATGGAACAAAATGTGACCATTGAAAATGTGAGGCTTAGACAATGAAATTGGTGTGGTATTTGATTGCAAGGTACTCTATTTGGAATCCAAGATACTGCTATCAACATTGATTGGCCGAAGAGAGAAGGAGGCGGTGGGAAAGCAAAACGGAGAATATCTTTCGTGAACTTGTCAGTTGCAAGCATTCCAAAACAATGTATAATTATAAAATTGTAAGCAAGAATAACGAGGCTTTGTTACAGGCTAGTAGACTTTCTGGCAAGGTACATCAAAAGTGGTACATTTACTCATCTTTCCGACGACATACATGCATCATAAAACGAACAATTACACCTGACACTCTGTAATTCTCGGCCGCTAAATGTTTGCTTTGTGAAATCTGTCCGACTGCCGATGCATTTATTATGAACTCGAGGCTACCTCCAGGTTCAGTGGGTCGCCAAATGGGATTCATGCACTGCATCACAATGCGGTTAATCAGCGAAAACCATCCGCATGATTACAATACAAAAACATAAAAAATAATGTACACCTCGTCTGAAGTACACTGAGCATGTTTTATAGTAAATATAAAACGAACTTGTTAGTAACTAAGACCTAAAGCCCTGCGTTAGACACTTCGTCTTGTCCGTTTGTTATAATACTGGCCGAGCTAGTAATTTATCCATGTTAAACACGGGCTAAGAACCAATCTCCTATAGAAATTACAGATACATTTTGTGCAACACCCAATTCATAGAGATGTATTTCGTCGTTTTGGCCAGTTGCTGCAATTCATTATGGCTGAGGCATAACGTAATTACCAACGTTCACGTTAAGAGAACATTCATCTCTTATTTCGTGTTGTTAATATTTATTTCTATGGCCTAATGTTATCGAAAATTGGCATCCAGTTAACTACGTACATGTTGCAATTCATTGTGGGCATGGCATGATGTAATTCTCAACGTGCACGTGAAGAGCAAGCGGTTACCAGGAATTGTAGATCGATAATGTTAATGCAACCATAGAACCATTTCAAGTGCGTCACCTGACTAACTTTGCATGAGTAATATAGCTTCAGATGAGACACATTTGTGTCGACTTTGCTTGACAAAATGCCGCAATACCCAGTAGTGTAGATTCACCAATCGTTTCTGGTGATCTTTATTAATAAAAGCCGCTTTTGAAGTATTTATAACGGATACACAATGGATGTATCGTGACTAATGCGTATGCCAAATATGGTGATTTGCGATGTGTTGCTTTTTAACAATGAATTTCATCTCCTTTAATGGAAAAATTATTGGATGATTTATATCGAGCCGTTATCGACTGTGGATATGAGTCATAGAATGATTTATTCAAGCAGTTTTTGTAGGGGAGAAAACAGGTGATTCCGGAATCCAATGTTTAAATGAAAAAAATATATATTCGTAATCCGATGTATAACGAATGATATAATAATCTGCCATATGTTGTTTGAACGTTATTCCAACCAGCCGACGACGCATTGAGCGATCCACAATATAAAATTCCGACTTATATGCTATGATTGTTTTTTATGTTAGGTATACAATTTGATGGAAGGGACAGAAGAAGTTTCGTGGTTGACATAATACAATGCCTAAACCCTGCGCGGCATGTTGTGTCAAATCAGGAACATGCGCCGATGTTTATCCAAGAGGGTTTACTTAGTGATGCTAGTATGTACTCAGTGAACCAGTAAGGCTTAATGTCAGTCGATAAATTAAAACATGTCTTACCTCTATGGAGCTATTTCATAAATCTATGACTCCGACGATATGTATTCTGTCGGTATGTACTCTTATGCAGAGCTGTCAATAGCATTTCACACCTTCTGTATGACCTTAACGCCATAGTTCATGGAAAAAGAGTCAAGACCATGTCTTCAAATACTATTTTCCTATCATATATACAACGGGGTCATGCAGAATGTTTGCCTTGTAATAATGGTTTACCTGAACGTCTAATGATCTGTTATTCGTTATCATGTTAATCGGAGACCAGAACAATAATAGGACATTGTTATGCATATAACTCAAAGAGGGTTCACACCTGAATTCCATATGGCGAGTCGCAAACATTCCGTCATTAGCTGTAGCCTTTCTGTAATCTAGACAAAAGAAAATGACAATAACTTTGCATCCTTAACTTTAACTTACATGTGAATTGAGTGCGATGATAGTCACGTGGTTATGTATTTGGCTGCGTATACGTGCGTGGCTAGGTAAATGGATATGTGTCCATTTGGCTTGGACCTTAATTTGTAGCACAGGGTATAAATGCCTATAACTTGAGATGTACTATTCTATCTAGCAAACAAAGGGCTACTTGCAACTAAGGCTAAATTATATCACATTTCACTACCAGTCACATTCTGCAATGTGGGGCATCGTGGTAACCACATCCTAGCTGCCTTGACATTCAACTTGGTAATCCCGTTATGAGTAAATGAGGCGTCTCAACTATTGACTAGATATTGCTTGTAGACAATCCAACTTGCAAGGAGTGCGCAAATGTCGACTATAGACGAAGGCAAAATTATGTATATTAACATTGCCAAAGAAGAAATTATCAATTAATAATGCCGTGTCGCCTTCATGTAACTGCATCTCAATTTTCTTGAAGAATATTGTAGTTATTTGGTGTAGCACTTTATTGGACGGAATATGTCATTACAACAACGCCACTTTTGTTATGCAGACAAATACATTTAAACAATCACCTCATTGATGCTGCGATTACCAATTATAAATTTCAATTTCGTGCAATACTGGTGTACAGATACACAAACACTATATATAAGTCTAGCTAACATTGGCATTGGTCGAGTATTCAAGCAACTGCAAGAGGCAGTTATATATTCGTGAACTCAGTTTAAATCATAATACGACAAGTAGATATGCGAGTACATCAACGCAGTCCGTTATTAATCAACTGTGTGTAAATTTGTTTGTGCTGGTTTCGAATCCCATGATAACTTCTCCAGGTATTGACAAGTCCATTACTTATGCAAATGGAGCTCATAATCGGAGAGTGATAGCATCCAGAATAATGAGCATTAACAAGACTGCCCGTAACATAAAAAGCAACATCGTCCCCACTCAACTGTATTTCATTTTAACATTCCTAGAGAATATTTTATAATGGTAGCGGAATATCTTAGCTGCCATTTATCGCAATTATTGTCCATCAGCTATCATTTGTAAGCCTGTAAGCCGGCTAATACATGTTGTTGACCCAAACATGATGAACCTTCTGTGAATAGAATAGATCCGGAAATACAAAGGCGGCTTCTTTGTATGTTTTCTGTATATGTCGACTCCTATATAGCCACATACATACTGTCATGGTCTTCTGATCAGCTTGGACACGGTGCTATAACGTTTACAGTTAAGCGATAAATAGAAATTTACAAATGAATGTTACGATCAGTTGTCTAATTAATTACACCGAGCTTATCGAAATCATTGCCCTCCACTTGAGGGATTGCAGTATGGATGATGAATGTCATAGTCGCAAGTGTAAAGCTCTAGTGATGTTTATGTCGATTACGGGTGATTTATGTGCATATTATTGTCGTGCAACCCGGAAGAGCTCCCATGGTCGTTATTACACTAACTAGTTACAAATAGTACTACAATCAATCATTCAAAGGTAGATATGGCGGTGATGCGTTCGGTTAACGAGCCTGATGAGTGCCGTCTCCAGGCTAGACCGTTCGAAGCAGTTGGCGGGAGGGAACTTGTTCGGTGAGGCATAGTAAGCCACTCAGAGGTAATACGTGTTTGTACAAGATCTGAGTATGGCAACGGTTTAATCCCTACAAATACGCGACTGCTGTCCACAACATACACAATTGATATAAAATAAATCATACAAGGGCAAATAGTTGATGACTGATATGATTGTTAAGATCAAAGAATTTTTTATCTTGTTGGAGCCATACATAATCTTTATTTAGTGAGGGTTTAAATGTTATTCTTGGGGCTATATTTTTATTAACCAATACAGTGATACCTCCTGAGCCATGAGTAGCTTTGGTGTGTTTAGGTCTATGATAACTTACAGTTTTGTAGCCATCAAAGTGCATATTGTCATCCAGACCTTCAACTGTGTGTGTTTCAAGCAAACCTGCAATATTAAAATCAGTTATCTCTCGTTTAAATGACATATCAAGCGTTTTATCCGCATCCTTAGAGATGAGACCCTGGATATTCCAGGTTTCAATTTTCAATGAGCTATTTACAGGACCAGTTTGAACAGGATCATTTGAACAGGAATCATCAAGAGAATCGATTCCAATTTTAGACAGAATGCAAGAGAAAAAATAGTCAAAGACGGAATGCAATAGCTGATCTAGCTAATACACATAAATTTTAGACAAAGTTTTCTATAGCTGCCATGTAATATATAATAGATATAATAGACGGAATGCATATAGCTGATCTAGCTGATGTCATAACCATGATACATATATATAAGCATTCATTTCTGGTGTCAGCAGGTACGAATTATACTGGGCTAAGACGTTTATAATTTATACCATACATATATATGGTATTTTTATATCTATATATGTGTATATATATAATATATATACATCTATATAATCATATATATATTTATATTCATATATAAATATATCGATATTTATTCATACGCATATATATGCTTACATTTACATTCATATATTTATATATATATATATACAAATATACTTACAAATTAAAGTATCTATACATAAATATGAGTATACTTATCTATCTATATGAAAAAGCGCGTATACATATATGCACACATATATATACATGCATATATATATATATATATATATGTATATAAATATATATATATATATATAATAAGCATGATATGTATATATTCATACATACAGTAAATATAGAGGAGATATGGAAATATATATATATATACATATATAAGTATACATATATAATATGTATATAATATATATATATAGAGATATAGAGAGAGAGATATAGAGAGATAGATAGAGAGAGAGATAGAGAGATAGAGAGATAGAGATATATATAGATATAGATATAGATAGATATATATAGATCTATAGAGAGAGAGAGAGAGAGAGATATATAGAGATAGAGAGATCTAGATATATCTCTCTCTATCATCTATATCTCTATAGAGATATCTCTCTATATATCTATATATATATATATATATATATATATATCTCTATATATATATATATATATATATATATCTCTATATATATATCCCTCCGACCAATTCGGAACCATTCACCGACCATTTTGATCCCAACCTACATTTCAGTGGATGATCATGGGGCCAAAAAAGTCAGCGTCATCTCTTGAGTTTACACAATTGCGCTTCCATGCGTAAGTGTCACATTTTTTGCTATTGCTCCGCCTATGGTTGGAATCTCTTTATTCGGGCTAACTGTCCACTTTGATTTGCGTGTGAAATACATATGCCTGAATTTACATTTTGGTCCCAACGACCATTTTGGCCATGTTGAATAATCGGTCATTATATAGCTTGGTTCGATGTATATTTGCTTTAAACTTAGATTCATGATTTGTGTGAATTTTAACGTCAATGAACAATTCTTTCTTTTAAATTATCTCTTCAAATGAAAAATATACAAATTTTAAATGTATATATAAATCAGCAGTTTCACGAGTGACAGGTGGCACACGCTCAAATATCTATGCTGACGGATATAAAAAAAATGTCCAATTTACGGGTAAATCTGAGGTTGTAAGTCTTTTTCAACTCATTTTAGGTGTTTACTCTGTATAATAATCGTCTAGTAATTTTTAATTTAAATAGATTAGAACAAATGCAACACTTTTTGGGAATTCGAGATGCAGATGCATTGAAAAATTGTGGAGAATAGTACTGATATGAGATAACGATTTTCTTGATCTGTGATGGGTAAAGTTTCAAGTAAGGGATGAAATCATATCGTATCAACGGACCAATTAGCCAAGTATCCCCACGAACGGAAGCGCGGGCTCAACCAGAAGGTCTATTTTGGGATTGTAAGTACACGAGCGAATATAAACAAAGAAGATCCGTCAGCCATGACCATTTTACAAGCTCTGTATTCATGTGATTCTCGTTCAGTCAGTATGATTCCAACGTTTATAGATTGAATATCATTCATGTGACAACGAACGTTATTGTTGCAGGAAGAAATTTCATGTACGACAAATTGTTTGAAATTCCCGTAGTTTACAGTGGTTAACAGGCTTCAGCGGACTGTTCTGGACGTGGGCTCAACCGCTCAGTCACACTTACTGATCCCTAATCCAACGACCAACAATACCCAGATACCACGTCAATGTTACTAGGCGGCTACCGATTGGTTGGACAGAGCTACGGATTACCATTGCATTTTCTAACGTACATATAACCGTATTCGCCATTTCGCCTGTTTTTGCGCCATCTGTCAGATGTAAACATAGGCAAGGCACTCGCCCCTGGTGTTTTGAGGATCTGATGCCACCTTAGGGGTGAGGGGCCGTATGGCAGATTCTTTAAGGATATAAGCAAATATGCTCCTTCTCGCAATACAGACAAGGGACAGTTTATAAAACACATTTTCATATCCATAAATATCTTAACTTCAATCTTGCCTAGAGTCCTACAACAGTCAAACGTCTTAATCAACTGAATCAACGAAATCCAACACAATTTTAAGTATTGTTGTCCAGCATGGCTACCGCGCGAATCGAAAACGTGAGCGATATCACAGCGAATTAACTAAATTATGTTGCATTGTGGGAGTCGGCCATGTTGAGTTTTTGAACAAAGTTTCTTGATGTGCCGTATTTTAGCACTCAAACAGAACGATTAGACAAAACTGCAGTAAAAGAAACAGTCCTCGTGTTATTTTGTGATAAAATCTTTTATTTTGTCAAAAATTTTATGGCATTGAGGGCTTTTGTAAGTTTTTAACGAGTTCATCTGTCATTTTGAATTCGGAACCTTAGAAATTTCGTAGGCGGCTTTTCGCCTCTACAGCGCGGATGTGAGAGATCGAAAGTGGTAAGTAGCGCGGCGCTGTCAGAGGCGGAGTTTCTTTGCCTAATGTAAACATTGCCTTTTCGCCCACCGCCAGCCTGCTATTTTTGTTTGTGGTATCGGCTGATCTTGACAGCGGACATGCGCTCTGGTATCACAATACTCCATACGCTCCAATTCTGTTGTTGAGTAAAGTAGGGAATCCAGGATCATCGATCCCACTCGTCTTCAGACTTAATGCCCTGTAACTTAAAATGTTGTATGGTGGACTATGACACTAACCACTTGGATAGCTAGTGTCATAATCCACCATACAACAACCCTGGTGGTAGGGCTTTGGGGGGTGAGGGGGTAGGGGTAGTGGGGGTACTCTTTCAAATGTTAATTGTGGTTCTCAAAGGCTGTAGATGGATATTTTGCTGTCAACATCCTTGAATTATGTACATGCATCAGTAATGTTACCCTTAACCTACATTTAATGTACTTTTATCGGACATGAATATAGCATGATCTGCTAATATTATATATCATTCCAATACATTAAAACATGAGTTCTTTCAAACATTCTTTTAAGTTTGATTATGTGTTACATGATAGTTCAGTCATGGACAGAGTCACAGTTTTGCCATCAATTAGTCTGGAAAGTGATCCTTTAGATCTCTATAGTAGCTAAGCAAAACAAACTGTGCTGGTTGACAGCCAAGGTAAACAGCAGCTAGCCAAATAATCAGGCGCTAAGTAGGTTTTCGAAGTCAAGAGCTTCTTTTGTCGGGGTATCTGCCACATCAATATTGGTATTAAAATTGTTGCCAAATGTTCAATGTTTGTAATCCAAACAATTGTACAATCAATTTGAAGCTATAAATGCCATGGTCATCTGTCAGTTAGTCTTAAAATCTGTGCATCTGGTGTTGATAGTGGTATTAAGCATATTTGAACCCCAAATCACACATTCAGCTTTTTTAGGACAGTGCAGTTCCCAAGATGTAACAACCTTACTGGTTATGCATGATTTGGATGGTCACTTTGATTGGTTGCCCATCTCTGAAAGGGGTTACCCGACCTGTTGCATGCCACTTATAAGGTAAAATTTATGGGACCATTAGGCAGTAACCATTTATTGTTCTGCTCCTCAGTGCAGCTTTGCCCTGTCCATTTGTCTGTTTGTGATTTGTTTTTTTAATATTGCAAGCCACTCTTACATTGTTTGTCACCAATAATAATTATCCTTCTCAGCACAGCTTTTCCCTGTCCATCTGTCTGTTTGTAATTTTTATTTATAATATTGCAAGCCCCTCTTATATTGATTGTCACTTACAAACAAAATATCAGCCCTTTGTGACCTTATTATTAAAAATTAATATCGTTAGCTATGTTAACCAAATAGGGAATGATTGTGAATGACACGTTTTCTTACAAAGCATGCTACCAGTCTCAAATTAAACATGAACCACTCTTATATTGATGATCACTTACAGAGTAAATATCAGTGATTTACTCAATAATTTACTCAATGGGGAATATTTATTGATGGCACGTATTCTCATAATGCAAGCTAGCAACTCCACATCGAAAAAATCTACCTGCATAACCTTTGACCCCTGGATTATTATTGAATAAGCTCTTGTGCCTATAAACCTAATGGGTTATGGAAATTTTTGATGTCACATTTTGTTATAAATCAAGCCAATGGGCTCAAATCCTACACAGGGCCTTCTCATATCAATATCTCCTTTCAGCTGTGTTTGTTTATCAGCCCTATTTGGGAAATTTATATGTTCAAGATGGGCAACAGTATCAGCTGTCTAAACATCATAATTATGTTAATCTATCTCTGCAAGATACTTCCTCATATCAAAGGGAGCAGTGTTTTGCTTTAGGGCCACTAGCCTCTTGCTTAGTGAAAAGAAATATTCTTAAGTCTTATCATTTCATGACATTTGGTGATTTGAGATAGATCTATAGTTGAGGATAAGAATAGTGAGGAAGTCATATGGCTTCAT